>OX451736.1:1406811689-1407197728 GCA_948472305.1 Vicia faba | reverse complement strand
AAGGGAGAAGAGAAAAACTATCCTAGTAGAAGAAAAATCAATTAATTTATCTGAAAACCCTAAAATTACCAAGAGATTGCAAGTTTAAGATTGGGAAGGAAGAGCTTCCGTTGTAGAACAATTCGAGAAAACTACAAATCCAAGGTAATGGGGTGATTCATTTACAAATGATATATTGGTTGTAAGGTAGTGAGATTTATCTTGAACCTCGGTGCAGATCTGTGCCAATGGATTTGTTCCATAGTAATCGGTTCGCTGTGAACCCTAGGACATAAAAGAATCATGAAATTGATCCTTAAGTTTTCTTAATTGAGATAAAATTTGTATGTTATAGGTGTTTTATTTTAATTTGATGAATGACTGAATTATTGAAATATATTTAAAATAAATTTTTATGTTGATCCCCTTAGAGGGATGGCGATTACATGAGCCCTAAGCCATGAATCTCCCTCTTGTTGCTCGTGATTGTATATTTAATTGCATAGTATGAGTTGCTCTCTCATGAGTTCGATTAATTAATGTTACGATTGTTAATTGAGAAATCAATGAATCTTAGTGATGAAATAATGTTGTTTGATTGATATTTATTCACAAATAAGAGGTGTAAAAATTTGTATTTTTTATTTTCCTATCAAAATCGCTTGGCTGTTTCAGAAATACCAATAGAATTAGTAAAAAAAATCATAACTTAAGTTAGGAAACTCGTATTAAGAAGCGGTCATATGTATTGGAAAACTAACGCGTAATCCTATGTTATAATAATGATTTCTTGATGTTTATATGTGTGCAAAAATTTTGAGAATAATGACTCACTGTATAAGGTTGTATGATGTTTCAGAACATAAGTCCAATATTTTAATGATACTTTGTTGTGAAACAAGTTAGGAATGGTGAATGATTGATGTTGTTAATG
This sequence comes from Vicia faba, assembly GCA_948472305.1. Lineage (NCBI taxonomy): Eukaryota > Viridiplantae > Streptophyta > Magnoliopsida > Fabales > Fabaceae > Vicia > Vicia faba. Next base: position 1,407,196,815 of record OX451736.1, on the reverse strand, counting down.
GTGCTGATTAGGAATGTAGGTGTGTAGACTGTTATGGATAAGTTGCAGAGCTCTATGAAACTCTAAGAAGTAGAAACTATATGAAATTAATAAGAAATAGCTAAGATTAAAATGGTTCAATTTGTGATTAATATATTCCGTTAGTAATTTTCTATAATTTTAATTACAAATATATTTAATAAGAGAATATAAAACCGTTAGAAACTAGATAAAATTTATCACGTGATATACTTTGATTTGGATCATTTTCATTGTGACAAAGATAAGAAAGCTGAATTTCAAGTTCAGCTAACATTTTGAAAATTCTGCAGCATAGTTAATTGACAAAGTGATAGTGTTTTGGATACAACTCACACTATATATGAATTTTAAGAGTAAACCTTATTTCATAAGAAAATAGATAAAATTTCCTATGAATTAGATTTAATAAGTATCTCATTTAATTAAGTACATTAAAAAAGATACTAGTTATAAGTAGGAAAAAATATTTTGTCAGCTTTCTCCATCAGTTCCTATTTTGTGATTAAATTATATCGATTGCGAACTTATGTTCTAAAATAAAAAATCATAATCTTAAAATAGACACTTTAAATTTTTCAAAAAATATTCATTTACTGGATTACGACTCTATTTTACAATGTTTTAAAATCCAGACCGGTGATCGACTCGGTAAAGTTACTGGGTCACTGGGTTACTGGTCGGACCAGTGGGTCACTGGTCAGACCGCATGACTTTTGACCCGGTTTCTATAAAAAATATATTCATTACCTGAAATTTGTAACTATAATAATATAGAAAATTATAAATTTAAATAATTTAGAATAAACAAAAGTATTAGTAACAATCAAAATAAGTGATAGAAACTTAATGTAGCAAATTATAAATTCAAAGAAGTGATAGAAACTTAACAATTCATAAGTTATAGTATTATTAATAAGTCACAAATATCCATACTCAACGATCCATAATTTTTTATGTCCATGGAGTCAAATTGTCATAATCTTGATATTCATATTCATCTTCAACTTCATTGTCTTCTCCACCAACTTCATCTTCTCTGGTGTTGCTTTTTTCTTGATTCACAGTATCAACAATAGTATCTTGTGCATTACCCATATCTCCATCTTCATACTCATCTAAATCTATTTGATCTATAACAATATTTTAAAAAATAATTAACAAAAAAATTTAGAGATGGTAAATATGAGACATTAAATTGATTCACAACCATAAACTATATTATGCTCATATTAGAACATACCAATATCACTTGAAATTGGTTGGATGGTCATATTTGCAAGGTCATTCCGCAATGCTTCTAACTCTTTATTGGTTAAGAGAGGTGGTGAATCCTCTAATACCCAACTAGAATGGTCGGCAATTGTTTCAATATTGATAGGATCATAACTCCCATTTCTTATTTTCCTAAGCACACATGAATTAAATCTAAGTATATGTATTTAAATATAAAAATATAATGATCAGAGAAAAATAACCATAATAATACCTATTTTGAAGTCTCAAGTTGTAACGAACAAACACTAAATCATTAAGCTTTTGGTGCTCCAATCTATTTCTTTTTTTGGAATGAATATGCTCAAATATACTCCAATTGCGTTCACAATCCGAAGTACTACAAGTTTGGCTTAAAATACGAATAGCTAACCTTTGCAAAGTTGGTGTACAAGTGCCATAAGTTTCCCACCATTGATTTGTTTATACCATGTGATTAAATAAATTTATAAACATATTGAAATATAAAATAAAATATATATCAAGAGTTAGAAGTTATGAAATTACCTGCCCTCACAATAGATCGTTCATCCACGACTGATTTCCATCCAAAATCTAATTCACCGTCTTTGAATATTCTCATCTCATCTGTTAACTTCAATCGAAGTTCATAATTTCCATTAGTATGCTTTTCAATGACATCTAAAAGTCCTGATGTTGTGGATGCATGTTTTTCAAATTCTACATCATTATATCTACAAGTTGGATTCAACCAATAACCGGCAGCATGAAGATTTTTGTGGAGCTGTGAATCCCAATGTTTATCTAAGATTTTCAAGTAAGGATCCACTTTCTTCTTATTTCTTTGAAACCTCCTCACCATCTCCTCTCTAGCTTTGACTATAGATTTGTATAGAATGCCCATAGCAGATTTATCTTCACTATCAACAATACACAACACACGCACAAGTGGTTCAGTGAGTTTAACTACATCAGCACATTTACTCCAAAATCCAGAATCTAAAACTTGACCCACAAACTGTTTTGCATTTGCTTCTTTGGCATATACTGAGCTTGTCCATTCTTTAGATGTTACCATGGCTCTTAGTGAGTTTTTGTGAGACAAAATACTTTGCAAAGCAATGAAATTAGTGGCAAACCGAGTTGGAGTAAGACGAAGGATTTCTCTTCCACCTGTTTGCTTTCTCATTAAATACAATGCATAACAATGGTTATAAATATATTTGGTAACATTAGAAGCATGTGACACTGTCTCACGTACTTCCTCTAATTTTCCCATGTCTTGCAACATCAAGTTAATGCAATGTGCCGCACAAGGAGACCAAAATAAAGTAGGAAACTCATTTTCTAATAACCTTCCAGCAGAAACATAATTTGCAGCACTATCTGTCACTATGTGAACTACATTTTCAGGCCCAACAAATAAAACTGCCTCTCTAAAAAGCTTATACAATATATCTGCAGTTTTTGAAGCATGAGAAGCATCAACGGATTTTAGAAAAATAGTACCTTTTGGACAATAAACTAGAAAGTTTATAAGAGTTCTTCTTTTTCGATCAGTCCATCCATCGGCCATTAAAGTACAACCAATTTTCTTCCAAATCTCACGATACTCCTCTATCAATTTGTTCACATCTTCAACCCATTTATTTAACAAATAGCCACGAAGACTATGCATAGTTGGAACTTTATACCCCGGAATCATGTTGCAAAGTGCATCAGTCATAGATTGAAAATACGCAGAATTAGCTGCATTGAATGGCACAGAAGAATCAATGAACCATCTTGCAATAGCTAGATCACACTTCTCCACCAATTCCTTACTTTGTAACACACTTTTTAAAGAAGGTTGAGCTCCAGGAGTTGTTCTAGGCATAAAATAATTACCAATACGACTAGTATTCTTTCTCTTTTGAGACACAATCATCGAATTTGATCTTGATTGTTCTACATCCATTTCTACTACACCACCCTCTTGAGTAGTAAGATCAACATTAAAATTTTATGCTTGAGTCTTTCTTCTCTTATTTGCACCTTCATCAAGATTTTGTTTCATTTGATATTGAACATCTGGAGACACCTTTTTACATGTTTCAACTTGACCTTTTATTCCAGCCAAATGGAATTTGAACCTATTAATTCCCCCTACTCTAATAATTTTATCACAGTAAATACACAAATTAACAAGTTTTCCTTTCTCTTCAATTTGTTTACAATGACCCCAAGCTATATTAGTTTTTTCCCTACTACTCTGGAGTTGGGTTGGATTTTGAGATGTAACTTCTTCCGAAGTTATTACTTCAGCGGATGATGCCATATCTAATATCAATCAAAATTTAAAAATACAAACTATATTACAAAACAAAACACAATTCTAAACAAAAATTATTGAATTTATAAAAACATTATAAGAAACATTAAATATGTAGCATGTCTAAATCTAAAATATATGAATATGTTGTTGTATATTACATATAGGCTACCAAGCATCGTTACTGTGCATCACCATATATAATAAAAAAATAGAAACTTTGCTTTCCAGCCTTTGCTATATATTTTAGATTAATAAAATCTTGAAACTTTTCTTTGTTATATAATTTAAATTAATAAAAAACAGAAAACTTTGTCTTACTATATAATTTAGATTACATAGTTTTAAACCCAATTTCTATCTCCATAATATATACAACGACTATTACAGTAATATATATCTATCCCAATTTCTATCTCCAATATACAACAACTTCATTACCAGTCTATAATAAGTTAATTCATAAAAGTATAAAACTGCTTCATTCATACAAATTTTATCTCAATTTGTTAAACTAAAAGACTCAATTTTATAGAAAATTATCAAATTTAATCATTTATTTTCTATATCAATTAATCAACAAAATGAAACAATAATATTCATATTGAAAAACATCAATGCAAATTAGACCAAGTAAAAAAGAAATAACATGTTTTTGAGTTTTGATGAAATTTTTGACGGCAAACAAGGAATATCAAATAACAGCAGCAAGTGAGAGTTTTTGTTGGTAGAGAAAATTGAGAATATGACTTCAATTAGAAAGAGAAAAGACAGAATAAAAAAGAAAATCTTTCAAATGCTTAGGTTTGGGAAACGAGGAGGCAAAACGTTTATGTTAATTTTTTTTTCAAAAACCCTAAAAAATAAAATAAATAGTCAAATCCGCCGGTTCAGTAAAAACCGCTGGTTCACTGATTTAACCGGTGATCCGGCCGGTTCACACTGGTTTCATCCGATCTAAATGTAATTTCGGTCTTATCCCTTAATCAGACCGCCTGACCCACCGATTCTCGATCAGACCGGTCCGACCGGCCGGATCGGACTAGATTTTAAAACACTGCTATTTTATGTTTAAAATATTTATTCACATACGAAGTATGACTAATAAAAAACATTGATGTCTTCTTGAGTTCCCATTATTTGATTAAACTGTATCAATTGGAATCTTAACTCTTAAAATAAAAATCAAAGTTTTAAAGTAGACAATTTAATATTTCTGCCTTTTGCTCCTAGAAGAAAGGTGTGGTACGGTGGAGATCCATAAATTATCTTTGGCAAGCTGATATTATATTGTTGAATAATAAATTAATTAAGTCTTTAAATTATTTAATAAACTTTCAATTACGTCCCTAAAATGTATTGAAATATTAAAGAGTCTCAAAACTAATTTTTATCATTTTATTTTATTTTTCTGTTAGTCACTTTGATAATTATTATGTTGACACCCTTTTCATTTGCTTACATGTAAGTAATTTCAACTACTACAAATATTATTTATCACCTCGATTCGGAAATAGGTTTTACCTTGGGTTGTTGATTTGGGTAATGTAGGGTGTCCTACAAAATTCGCCATTTTTTTCTCTGCCCAATTACGAAAGTGAAAATTTAGAAAACACTCCATTTTTCCTTTCGGTTGGACGGTTTAACCAAAGAGAAATCTCTCATTATTCCTCTTTGTTGGAATTGTTAACTTAGGAGAAATCAATATTATCAGATTTTAATTTTTACAAAATCCACCTTATTTACCTCATTCTTGTTGAACGAGAATATGAAGATGAAACAGTCTAGATGGGAGTTGAATAGACATGCTCCCTAAAAATTAATTTAAGAAAGAATTATTTTTACAAAATCAAAGTTAAAACGCATAAGTAAAATGTAATAGTGAAAGCAAAACTATAGCAGATGGATTCAAAATTATATGTTTTCTTATTTTCATAGAAACATGAATTCAATCTATATCATCAACACTAGAGAACTTCAAGTTGATTTAACAAGCAATTTAAATCCAATGACTTAGATTCAATACAATCCTATTTCAAGGGGTGGATGTTCAATGAATTAAATGCATCACAAACCTGTAATTATATGATAAAACACTATAATAAAGATTTAACTCTAGATGACATTCTAATGATGAACAAGTCCTAACCTACATGATAATATGTAAAAGTTTAAAAGAGATAAGGAGAAAAAGTGTACACCAAATATATAGTGGGTTGGAAATTTGTCCTCACTATGACCACTTCTCTCTTCGATGATTTTCACCTTTAGAGATGGAAACATTTTCCACTATTTTTAAATTTAATGATATAAGTATTTTAGTGCAACGAATAATTATCAATATAAACAATAACAACTCAAGGCTTTAGGCAACATGTGTCTAAAACAATAACTCCTCTATTTATGCATATCACTCAGTAATACTCAAGATTCTAAATAATTTTGATCCAACAAAATCAATAGCCCCAACAAACTGCTTTAAGCTTTAATTCTTGAGCAAACATTACTCGAATCTAAAGAAGATACTACTATAAAATACCCTATAGTAACGTGTTATTACTTTGCTTATTCAATCAACCGAAGTAATAACTCTTTATTAGGTGCTTATATTTTATTAAAATATTTTTAACTATGGTCAACACTAATAACCATAGTGATTATATGTTAAGACTTACATGCTATGAATCTCAGCACCAAAATTATTTCTTTTTTTTGGTTGAAAAATTGTCGTGTCACTTGTAATATTATATTTTTATTAAAATTAAAAATATCTTTCACCATGGTCTAAAATATAAATCATTGTCGTTCATGACAGAACAACTGTCACTCTCATAAATCAAAATTCTAAGATACCTCTCACGAAACTCCACGAACGGTTGCATACCATTTCTTCATAAAACTCTAATATATCATCTTCAACTCTCATAGATAAAGGAAAAGTGTTAAACAAAACTCATTTCTTTCACTTCCTCTTCACATTTCAGGTACGTAAGACGTTCCATCTTTTATGTTACGAGTTGTGATGTTTTTCATATTTTATTGGGATTGATAAGTGCAAATTGTAGTTATTTTTGTATATACTTTTTGTTGCATATATCAATGCTTTTGTTAATATTTTATGAATACTTTCCGAATTTGTTTGTAAATATGTTTATGTATATCTGAGTTTTGTGTATATATAATGTACATATTAATTAGTTTTTCCATTCTTTTTGTGGGTATTCAAGCATTATTGGGGCGTTGAGAATAAAGTTCAAATGGAGCTCCAAGATGTGCATTTGATCAATAAAGGAATAAGGCAAAAGAAGAAAAGTTGTTGCAAGTTGTGTAGAGAAAGCAACAAAAGTTGATGTTCTGGTGTCCTTCGCTGAGCGACGTGCTTAAGAGCGTTGGGCACCATCTTCGTCTCGTGCGGGCGAAGGTGAGGCGAGAACAATAATCAATTTTTCCAGTAGCTTCTGTCTTAGCATCGCTCTTGCTTAGTCGAGCGCTGCTGAAGACCTTCGTCGGGTGAAGCTTTCCATCGTTGGGCGGTGTTAAATATTTGTTGCCAAAGGTGTCCATGGCGCATGTTGGGCCAAGGAAATAAAGATCGTCGTCGGGCGACGCATTTGGATGATCTAGGGTGGATTTCTCATCGACCAGAGAAGATTTTTTTATATATCCCATCACCATAGGATAAAACTGCTGAGAAAACCACACCTTCATGCCATGCTGACCAGGGATACAACAAATATCATGCAGCGGAAAAAATACACCAAACGCTCCTCAACATCCATCAGGAACAACACAAATACCTTGCACACAATCACCACAATCCAAGTGCAAGCAAAATAACCTTAGGTTTGAAAATAAATCAAACCTAACACAACAGCTCCCTATAAAAGCTACAAGCCTGATAACAACAAACATGTCCAATACACACCCTGTCACAAATAGTTCATCCTTCACTTTAAGGGACCATTCAAATAAAAATATGAAATATCCATGTTCAAACAACTTTTCAATAAAACTCTTTCCTTGCCCATGCCCAAAAAGTATCATCCCAGGATCTCGTCCAGAAATAGAACAGGATGCCTGCTCTGATACTAATTGAAATTCTGGTATATCAGAACTCCGATGTCCTATAAAATCTAGAGAATCTGATCTGACAGAAATAACATGGCAATGTATAAACATATTAAAACCAGTACTGAAAAGTATAAATAACACACAGGAATTGTTAACCCAGTTTGGAGCAACTCTCATACTCTGGGGGCATACCAAGTCAGGGACAAGTCTACTATGATGATAACAATTCATAGACCCTACAACAAGGATACCAGTTTATGGCCTACTTACTAAATTATTACTCGTCCTATACTTCTATCTAAGACTCAGGTAGATATGAGGTCCTCCTCAATTCGTCATCAATCATAAACGACGATTGTACATAATAAGAAGACACACTTCCATGACAGTAACAGAAGACACACTTCCATGATAATATCTAGCCAAGACTCTTGACTAAGAACACAACTTGGAGTTTCTTACAAGCTTCCTCTAAGAATAATACGCAACTCATTACCTACAGGCTTCTGAGTGAGAATAAAACCTTGCAACTCAAGGAACACAATCCAACTCACATGTCGAGTGGGTCATACATACCAACTCTCCTAGAGAGTGGCTTACAGACTCAATCCTAATGATTACATCTTTACAATTCTCGGCTGGTACAAAGACAAAGCTGTAAACTTCTATCTCTTGGACTGGTGCCTTTTCTAGGTTACAAGCATTCTATTTATAACATATTCCCAATTGGATCTGGTTTTCTAATAACAGCTCATTAGATGTTACAAATCAGCAGAAACTTCTGCTACAAACAAGGTCTTCAATCATTAGTTTCCTAATATATCTCCTTATTTAGAAACTGCATATTCTTCAATATTCTGACTTGATTCTTCCAAACCTTTAAATCAACGCCACAAAGATTGCATAATATTCCTAGTATATTCTGCAACTCTTAAATCATAACTGAATACCCTAATCCAGTTCAGCTCAGGCGCAATGTCGTATGACCTTACATAAGATATCTTATCCAAAATATTGCTCCAGATGTTATAACATTTCAACTCGACGCGATCCTTCATAAGATAAGACTTCTTGCTCAACATGTTCCTATTTAGCAAGTTAACACATCCTATCTAACATATTGCGGTTATATTTGTTTTACTAAAATTAATGTCAATCCTAAGAATACAGAATTAATTAATAGCAAGGAACTCTTCATTTCAATAGATATTGAAACATCTTATCCAAAATATTGCTCCAGATGTTGAAACATTTCAACTCAACGCGATCCTTCATAGGATAGGACTTCTTGCTCAACATGTTCCTATTTAGCAAGTTAGCACATCCTATCTAACATATTGTGACTATATTTGTTTTACTAAAATTAATGTCAATCCAAAGAATAGAGAATTAATAGCAAGAAACTCTTCATTTCAATAGATATTGTGTTTTTTGAAAACCTATTTCCTTATAAACAAGATACACCCAAGTAACTAATCAAAAGCTCAATTATAATGCCTACAACCCCACTTTCTTAGATGACTTGTTTGAAAATATTCATTAATCTACATCCAATCACATACCTACATAGCCAGCACCTGACATATGACATACCCTTCCTACAAATTATATCACCCCTCATGTCAATATCACACCTACTATTCCTCATGAGGGACCTTTACGTATTGACTCACATAATACCAACCAATCACCAACTGAACAAAAAATTCACCCCGTCATTTCTTCATTCAGAAAATCTAGCAGAAACATCAAGCCTCCCAACTACCTAAAAGATTACCATTGTAATCTCATATCAAATATAATCCACACTTCATAAGCTCCTGACTTAATTTCATCATCTCCATGTAGTATCCTTCATCCTCTTTCTTATCTTATGAGTCATTCTCTTCTACACACAAACAATGCATTTTGCATATGTCAACCATTACTGAACCTCAAACCTATGAGAATGCTATTTGTGATAGAAATTAGAGCAATGCAATCAAGGCTGAGTTAACTACTTTGATGAAAAACATTCTTGGGACCGTGTTCATTTACCTCCTCACAAGAAAGCCATTGGCTGGAAATGAGTGTTCAAATTAAAATTTCATGCCAATGGTATAGTTGAAAGACATAAGGAAATGTTTGTTGTCAAGGGCTTCACACAAACTGAAAGACTTGATTATATGGATACTTTTAGCCCTGTGGTAAAAATGACAATATCAGAGTTCTCTTTCCTATTGCTGCTATTCTAAGGTGGCCACTTTTTCTTATTGGTGTCAACACAACTTTTCTTAATGGAGATCTCAATGAAGAATTTTATATGCAGCCTCCTCCAGGCCTTACATTGCCATAACCTAATCTTGTTTGAAAATTGTAGAGGTCACACATTAACTGATTCAGGATACATTCTGTCTAAAGCTGATTATTCCTTCTTCACAAAGAATTCTCACAAAGGCTTCACAATCATACTTGTTTATGATGATGATTTAGTCTTAGGTGGAACTAATCTTGAAGATCTCATAGAAATTAAGACCATATTGGATGACAAGTTCACATAAAAGACTTTGGTGTATTGAAATACTTCTTGGGTTTTGAAGTTTCAAGAACACAAGATGAGATCTCTCTTTGTCAAAAAAAATATGATACAGATCTGATCCATAATGCAGGATTGGTTGGAGCCAAACCTTGCAATACACCAATGAAACCTTATTTACAGCTACACAAAGCATATGGCCAACCTTTATCATAACCTACTACTTATAGGTGCCTAGTTGAGAGATTGTTGTACCTCACTCACTCTAGACCAGGAATTTCTTATGCAGTAAGTAAGCTAAGCCAATTTCTGGATTCCTCCACTAACATGTATATGTTGGCAGGTCTTCATGTGCTAAAAAATCTCAAAAAAATCCAGGCCAAAGATTGTTTTTCAACTCATCATCCACACTATGCCTCAAAGGTTTCTCTGATTCTGATTGGGTAGCATGCCTCGATACCAGAAGATCAACAACATGAATTTATTTTTTCTTAGGGAAATATCTTGTAAGCAGGAAGAGCAAGAAGAAAGTTATAGTATCTAGATCATCCTCAGAAGCATAATATAGAGCATTAGCCCGAGCAACTTGTGAAGGACAATGAGTTCTCTACCTACTCAATGACTTTCAGATACACCATAATATGCCAATCATCATTTATTGTGAGAATGTATTTTCTATACACATTGCTGCCAACCCAGTAAAGCCCATGAGAATGTATTTGCTCTATGAATATCGAGCTAGATTGTTATGTTGTTCGAGATAAAGTGTTGTAAGCTGTTAGTCATCTAAAGCCTGTGACTTCAAAGGATCAAGTTGCCGACATTCTCACAAAATCATCCTATCCATGACCATTCTACAATCTACATACCAAGTTAGGAATGATTGACATTCATTCTTGCTTGAGGAGGCTTCTTGAATATAAAAAGGGAGAAGAGTAGTTAAGCTTTAATAATTAAATCTTACTGAATTTGATTTGAAAGTTAGAATTCAGTTATTCTAAGCTTTAGCTAGTTTACTTGTTATATAAGAACCAACTCTCTCTTTGTAATAGTTAGTTTTGTGAGTAATAGAAATCTTCCTTTTCATCATTTCTCTTCTTCTTTCATGGATAATTCAAGCTTAGCTTATGTCTAAACAATAGATTTTTGATTAATTTCTATTTTTGTATAATATTTAGTGAGAAATTAAGTGTTTAATTGTATTTGAGGATATGTGTATGTCTTTTCTTTCATGTTAGATGTTGTATCTATATATGTGAATATATAAAAAATGTTAGAAGAGACAGAGAGTACAAAATAATACAAGAGCTAAATAAATTTGCACGATTACAAGAAAAGTTTACCAAAGAAAAATTAGTAAAATAAATAAACATGATAATAAATAAATATTAAAAAAAAGGCTAAATACGTTTTTAGTCCCTATAATCTGCGACCCGACAATTTTGGTCTCTCTAAATTTTTTTTCGAGTAATGGTCCTCTTAAAATTTGTTGTCATCATGTTTTGATTCTCCTACAATTTAACTACGATTTAGCTATGATTTAGCTACTAATTCAGTCACTAAGTAAAGATTTGTCGCTAATTCGTAGATAAATTGCATAAAGATTAAAAATACGTGGACAAAAATTTTTAAGAGGATTATTATTTGAAAAAACATTTTAGAGAAACCAAAATTATAGGATCTCATATTTATAAGGACTAAAAACATAACTATGTCAAATTACATGAAAACGAATCACAATTAATTAAACATCCTTCAAGAAAAGTTTACAACCAGTCTTCCTATAAACAAAATAATATACTCGAGCCTCTCTCTCTCTCTCTCTCTATATATATATATATATATATATATATATATATATATATATATATATATATATATATATATATATATATATATATATATATATATATATATATATATATATATATATATATATATATATATATATATATATATATATATATATATATATATATATAATGAATTATAATTACTCAATCTAAGTCTATGATTTTCTTACCAACATTAATGTATCCCATATAAGTTTTTCATTTGCCATATTTGGAGCACGTATTGTCTGACTTTTTTTGAGAATTGGTGTTTGCCACACGAGGACGACCACCGTTGTTGTAGCTCAAATCATCTTTCGTCTGTTTTTAAAATTGATTTTCCTTAACATTACCGGAACCCTTCTTTTTTGAAAGAGATTGTGAGTAACTCATACTAGAATTCATTCTACATGCCAATACAAAAAATTATATTTCTTTTAGATATATACATATAATTCCTTGAGGCGATAGTTGGTTTTTATTTTTATTCCTTGATTTTTCTATAGGTAAGGTAAAAGGTTCGCCATGAAAAATGTTATTTGTTATATTGTCGGTTCAGAAATAGGTTTCACGTCAGGTTGTTCCAACAAAATCGATAGACCCAATCAACTACTTTAAACTTCAATTCTTAAGCACACTTTATTCAAATCTAAAGAAGACACTACTACAAAATACTTCTATAATAAGATGTTATTACCTCGCTTCTTCAATCAACCGAAGTAATAACTCATACTTAAACGCATGTGTATTTTATTAAAACACTTTTTACTACGGTCCACACTAATAATTATGGTGATATGTTAAAGCTTACATGCTTCGAATCTTAGTATCAACAATTTTTCTTTTTTTGTTACAAATGAACATGTCACTTTTAATCTTATATTTCTATTAAAATTAAAATACCTTTCACAGGCCATGGTCTAAAATATAAATCATTTTAAAATGTACCTATTTTTAACAACCATGGTGAAAAGTATAAAGTATATTTAAGAGAAAGTTTTGTCGTTCAGGAAAGAACAATCGTCACTCTCATAAAACAAAATCATAACATCTCTCTAACGAAACTCCATGAACGGTTTCATTACATTTCTTCACAAAACTCCAATATATCTTCTTCAACTCTTATATATCAAGGAAAAGTGTTACACAAAACTCATTTCTTTCACTTCCTCTTCACATTTCAGTTCAAATTATACTGTTGTTGATAAAAATTGTATGTTGTTGTTGATGATTTTATTTTTGTTGATAAAAGTTGTATGTTATGGTTAAGGAATGTTATTGTTGAGCAATATTGTAGGTTGTTTAAGATATTTTATTGTTAGTCAAAGTTGTATGTTGTTGATAATTTTGTTTTTTCATGATAAAAGTTGTATGTTGTGGCTAAGTTATGTTTTCGTTGAGCTAGGTTGTATGTTGTTTAAGTTATGTTGTTATTAGTAAAAGTTGTATGTTATTGATGATTTGGTTTTTGTTGATAAAAGTTGTATGTTGTTATCAAGGTATTTTATTGTTAATTGATCGGGACTTTATAAGTCTGTCGGGATACTAACTGCAAGTATACAATTCAGTCGTTCTAGTTTTAAAAGATTATCGAACCCACAGAGACTGAGGATCAATCGCATACGATCTAATGCTACAGTTTGTCTAACCAAGTGATGAATATTCGATTTTTGGGGGAAACAGTTTAATTAAAAGTAATAGTACTAATTATACCGGTATGTGATAATCGGACTTAGGGAATTTGATGAATCACTTGGCCTATAAGGTATTTCGGTAAAAGCTAATTGTTTAAAAACCTGAGACATACACTCTCGTGTTTATGAAATAAGTCATGCTACTAAACCTAGTGGATGCACTTTAAATTTAATAACACTTTTTGAAAACAATTTGAATTTAATTAATTTATTAAAACACTCTCGTGTATTTAAAAATCAATGCTTCGTTACCACTATCTGGGTTGAACCCCAGCTCTCGCATGCAGGTTCTTGCCTTAATTAATTTCCCACTCTCGTGGCAAAATCGTGTTAATTAACCTCTCACTCTCGTGACAAGGATAGTTAAATTAATCTTGGAAATTGGAAACCAGAAATTGTTTTATAAATATTTTTGGCCAAGGTATCATTGAATTCTTTCAGTTCTTACGGTCACATACCGGTATTAATAATTTAGCCAGACATAATTAACTTAACAGCAATACAGTTTAAAATATAATTCATGGCAATAATTGGTATATTATAAAGACTGAATAAATAATAATTGCAATATAAAAAACCTGGAATTAAATTTGCTGTGGTAATCTTGAGGTAATACAGTAATCCAATTCTTCGAGCTTGACTTGCAGTAAATGATTCGTGTTAATTCTTGAAAGAAGAATTAACACTTAAAAATAGAAACTAAGGCTTTGAATGAAAATTACAAGAAAATGAAAACAGAATTCCAAAACAAGCAAATTGGAAAATAACTGTAAAATAAAATAATATTTGCTCTAAGTAAATTTCTTCGACCCTTGAACTGTGCACTAGTACACATATATATAGCATAGGAAACATCAGCAGTTTTTGAATTCTTGATGAAGTCTTCGTGGAGAAAATATAGGAGCACTAATAGTGGTGGCAAGAAAATAGGAGACTCAGTAGAAAAAGGGAGAACGAGTCTGCCCTTCACGCCCACGTCTCAGTCCATGCATAACGTCCACCTTCACGCGCGTGACGGTCGTCACAGGTGGGTGACGGTCGTCACACGCTGAAGTAGTGCCTTACGCTCGTCAGGTGTGTGTGACGAGCGTTTCCTTATGTTGGGGGGTGTTACGCCCGTCACAGGGGCGTGACGACCGTCACTGATCCAGAAGTCCAAACTTTGTATTTTTTTATTCTTTTTTCTTTGTTTATCGTCTAGCTTTCTTCATGTTGTCCTTTTCCATCGGTTTGAGTCGACAAGTGTTATACCTGCAAAAAGACAAATAATCTCGGAATAATCGGGGGTTAGACGACTTAATGAAATATAAAATTGGTAAAAAGCATGTTAATTATACGATATGTTTTCTCGTTATCAAATTCCCCCATACTTAAACCTTTGCTTGTCCTCAAGCAAATAGTCATTCGAAAGGTCGGACAAGTTTTCGTCAAGCGCATAAGCATGACATACCTTGGATTTTTAAAGTGGTTTCGGGAAATCCTCGTTGGTTCGGCCAATACTTGAGTAAAACACTAAAGATACGCTAATGACGCAAGCAATAAGCTTACCCGTAGACTTCCATTTTAAACGAGCTATACAACAGTTCCGTTATAACTCTGCCCGGAGTTCCTCGTATCTATTTCACCCAGTTTCGTTCTGGCGCAATCACATTAAGCCCTTTGCCTTATCATGCACGTAGTGGAGTAACCGGTTAGTGACTTTGATCCTTTAGCACGTGGTCTGGTACATGAATGTGGCAACTCTACATATGTTATCCAAATTGGAGGTTGTGGGGGATCGGGCCGTAGCACGCCCTACCGAGTTCAGAACCAGATACCTCTGAACCAACCAACACTGGATCCCTTCATTATTTGCTCAGCTCTTATATGTGCCCGTATATTTTGGTACACAAATTTTCTTTTCTTTTAGAAGCGAGGTAGGAAGGATATTTTTAGAATCAGGCATCAAACACTTATATTCATCGATTCTCCACGTGGTTTGTGTCAAGACGGTGCTGACTGCTAGTATAAACTACTAGGGGTTACTTCTAGAACTTGAAACTCCAGATATCAGTATAATGGTTATTGAAACAGATCGCGTAAGTAGGAAGTCTACGGTGACAGAACCGTATCGATCTTGTTATGTCGTTTTCGGCTTCCTCAACTGGGATTTCGTTAAAATAGGTATGTCGGGCTAATGCGAAAATAAAAAAATTTTCGGTATGGCAAAATAAAGCGAAGAATTTGAATCGAGACATATCGTAAGAATTTACTAGTTTTATTAAAAGATTGAAAGGTACCTCTCCCACACAAAATCCGACATTGTCCTCAATATTGCGGTATATATACGGGGAAGTACAATTACAAAAACAAAAGGAAAATAAATGAAACAAAAAAATAACAAATTACATAGAAATTAAAGAAAGACTACTGGTGACCACGTCCTCTGCTCCTGGTGCGAGAGCATCTGGTAGGAGTGGCTTCAGTGTCAGTGTCTTGGAAGCCAAAGGTGTTCATATCTATCCTCAAGGCGTTAAGCTCTGACAGAGCCTCATCTAACCTCTCATTCATGTTGCGCTGCCCAGTCAAGATCTGAGCGTTTTGGGTGCACAGAGACTCGAATTGCTCAGCTTGCCTCCTTTCAAGTGCCGCATTCATTTGATTTTGCATGTGGAGGGCGCGGAGGATGTCTTCAAGATTGATAGGAGGAGGTGCAGATGAGGATCCTGGAATGTCGTGGACAGGCGAAGCACTATCCAACTCTTCTTGTATATCGTCTGCGGCGGCCGCAGGTTGGTCTTCGTGGGCAGGTGCAGGCTCTGCGGGAACTTCAGGGTCGAACAACCAGTTTGCTCGGTTACTTGGATCGATTCGGTCCCTGTTCGGCAAAATGATATTCTGATAGACAGTATTCCTGATTATGGGGTGGAATCTGCCGTCTTCCCGCTCGTAGATGAGGTGTGCGGCTTTGCAATGATCCAAGGTTAGCAAAGTCGGTGCCATAGAAGGCAAGGTTGCGAGAGCAGCACCGTAATTTAGACCAATGGAAATTGAAGTAACCAGCCCTCCGAAATAAAAAGGTTTTCCACCTCTAGCACAAATAGAGTGGATGTGAGCAAGTAGGAACGGGGCGGCATTAATCTTTTTCCCAGTGAACGCGCAATATAAAAAGAAGAGCTCCTTGGAGTTGAGCTTATGGTTGCTGTCGCGGGCGAAGATGGTTTTACTAAGGATGCGATGGAAGTAGCGGATGGCCGGATTGTGAATGTGGGTGGCGTTGAGGTGGTCGTAGGATCCGGCACGGATGTTCGTTAAACTGTGCCACAAGTTGAAAGCCTCCTCACCAAAACTATCCGGTACCCGAAAATGAGCACTTTCGTCCGAACAAAATCCCAGAAGCCTCGCGATGTCGGATTGAGGCAACTCGTGCTCAACGCCAAACATGCAAAATTTTGCCACGCCTGACAAGTGGTTTGTGACACCCGGCGGAGTGAGGTAAACAAACGAACTCAAGAACTCAAGAGTAAGAGTTTCGTAGATTGGTCTTGGTTCGCGATAGAGGTTCCACAAATCCACGCTTTGCAATAATCGGTGGACACTGTCGAGTAGTCCCAAACTCCTTAGGCAGTCGATGTCAACGTACCTTGTGGATTGGAGACCTCGACGTTGAAATTTCTGAGACTTTGCTCGTTGATTCTCCCCTGGTTCGCCGATTCTGAAATTGATGGCTTGAGTGTATGGGTTGTTTTCCATGGTGGAGGTAGGATTTGATTTGGTAATGGGAGAATGGGAGATTGTAAGGATGGTAATTTGGTGTTGGGAGTTTAGAAATTAGAAGAAAAATGGAGTGAATGGGTAGTTTTTCGTGTGATGTGGTGACAATGGAGGAAGGAAATGGGTTTATGAAGGGGAAAGTTGGAACGGTTCCCTGCAATAGCCGTTGTGGTCTTTGTTTGCGTGACGGTCGTCACAATGGTGTGACGGTCGTCATGAGGTAAAGAGGCGCGTTACGCTCGTCACAAGGGTGTGACGGTCGTAACGCAGACAGAGTCATAAATAACATTACCGTTACAGGACCGTTGGAGAGTGTATGTGTTTATTGTTTTTCTTGGTAATTGGTTTTTGAAGAATTTATATATTTTTTGGTTTGTTTGAAATATTTTAATGATTTATTTTAATTAATTAGAGGTTTAAATATAAAGGTGATATAATAATTAAATTTGTAATGCTAATTACCAGTATAAAATGAAATAGAAATATTGCATATAAACACAGACAGTAAATAAAATAGTAAACTGGGAAAGAAATTAAAATAAACTTTAATTGAGTAAATGAATAAATTCATGACAAATTGTTTCAAAGTAACTAAAAATAAAATAAAATGATAATGTTGAAATAATAACTAAACTAAAAATCCCTCCCACACTGAAACTTAACAGTGTCCTCACTGTACGTAAAAATGCAAGAGAGAAGGAAATGAATAACAATGTCAACTCTAGCCACGGGGAGGTGGAAACAAATGCTGATGCATGTAGTCCAACTGATCAGTCACCAAGTCCATGAAGGTTATGAAGTCCACCCTGAGGGAAGTCAGCTCCCCCCGCATGTCCGTAATTGCTTCATGTAGGGAGTCCAGGGTAACAACAGGTGGAGGTGGAGTAGTCTCAGAAGCCTGGGCCGCGGTCTCAGCGGAAGTAGCCTGTTGTTCCCAAGGGTCAGGGAGATCATGGTATCCTGGCGGTGTAGCAGGATCTTCATCAACATTAGCAGTGTTTGGAACCTCATAAATGTCAACTGTAGATGGTGAGGAGGGTGGTGAAGCAGGATGGTGAAGGTCAAACAGCCAGTTATCTCGGTTGTACACACTGGTGATTGGGTCCGGAAGCTTAAAATGGTGGACGATCTGATGATTAACTAGCAGGTAAAATTGATCTGGTCCAAGGTTTCCGATCATGCTAGTGTTGAAACAAAAGGCAATGTCCATTGGCTTTATTCCATAAAGCGGAGCAGAACCGAGCATAGGCCGGCAGAGTCCAATTGCATTAGATAGCATGGTAACTAACCCACCCAACAAGATCGGTGCATTTGGAGTCTGGATGATCCGCTCCATATTAGCGAGCATATAAGCTGCACCGTTCACCGGACGGTTCTAGGATGCACAATACATAATAAACAGCTCATCGCGGGATACAGGCGTGACATTTTGCTGTTTGCCAAAGATAGTGTGGGCTATGATCTTGTGGAAATACCTGATAGTCGGGTTATGAATGCATTCAGAGTACAGATCTGACGGCTCAGGATGGTTAATACCAGTAATGCTTCCCCAGAAATAGTCAAGCTCAGATACAGGCAAAAGGTTCTCCTGTGTCATAC
Source organism: Vicia faba (assembly GCA_948472305.1). NCBI lineage: Eukaryota > Viridiplantae > Streptophyta > Magnoliopsida > Fabales > Fabaceae > Vicia > Vicia faba. The sequence continues at coordinate 1,407,177,786 of OX451736.1, read as the reverse complement.
TGATAACATCGAGTCCAAAAGGGAACCCAAGCAGCTGGCTAAACTCCCGCAGGTTATAAGTGTAATCCATGTTAAACATTATGAATGTGATCAACCCACGGTTGAATCCCATTCCATGATTTGGAATGAAACTCAAGGTGCTGAGAAACTCAAGAGTTAGCCTTTTGTAGGTACAGAACCTTCGACGGATAGGAGCAGTGTCCCAACCAATCTGATGCAGCAAGTACATGACACTCTCACGAATGCCAAGGGCAGCCATAGCATGATCATCTGCGTATATAGTAGGACACATCTCCCGTTCACCCAGGTCTGCAAACCGTCTTCTCTGGTGTCGGCTTCGCAATTTGACATTCATGAAGTTTGCACAATCCATAGCGCGAAATGTGAAAGTAAAAGAATTACCCCCCTGAAAATATTTGATAAATGTTTGAAAGAAAAGGAAATTAAGTAAGTATTTTCGGGTTAGGAAATTGCCAAAGTTAAATTAAAAAGAAAAAGAAAGATGAAAGGGAGAAATAAAAACAGAAGAAAAATATAGAAAGGAGTAAGAGATGCAATCATGAAAATGTTTTAAAGATTAAGAAAAAAGAAAAGAAAAATAAAAGCATGTTAAAGCAGAAAAAATAATTAAAGTAAAAACATGGGTTGCCTCCCACAAAGCGCCTTTATTTTATGTCGACGGCTCGACAGTAAATACCTATTCAGTTAGGTAACGGGGTAGGCGGCTCACTTAACTGAAGATAAGCCGAGAAGTCGATATTTCCGATGTTAAAATAGTGCTTTAAGCGCTGGCCATTAACTATGAATGGTTCGATAGAACTACCTTTAATTTCTATCGCACCACTTGGGAAAACTTTGTTAATTTTGAACGGTCCAGACCATCTGGGTTGTAATTTTCCCGGGAAAAGTTTCAGTCTAGAGTTGAATAGGAGTACGATGTCTCCTTCCTTAAAGTCTTTCCGCGAGATACGCTTATCGTGCCATTTTTTTGTTCGTTCTTGATAGATTTTAGCATTTTCATAAGCGTCTAAATGCAATTCTTCTAGTTCATGGATATCTAACACTCGTTTCTCGCCAGCACTCTTATAATTTAAGTTAAGGGTTTTTATCGCCCAATAAGCTTTATGTTCTAATTCTACTGGCAAATGACAAGATTTTCCATAAACTAACTTGAACGGCGTTGTTCCGATAGGAGTTTTGAAAGCTGTCTGATATGCCCAAAGAGCATCGTTCAGCTTGGAGGACCAGTCTTTTCTGGATGTGGCTACGGTTTTCTCAAGTATTTGTTTGATCTCCCTATTTGACACTTCCACTTATCCACTTGTTTGAGGATGGTATGGTGTGGCTATGCGATGTTTAACACCATATTTGGAAAGTAACCTTTCGAAGATTCTAGAGATAAAATGGGAGCCACCATCGCTGATCACTAGTCTTGGTACACCGAATCATGGGAAGATGATATTCTTGAATAGTTTTAGTACCACACGTGTATCATTTATGGGTGCGGCGATGGCTTCAATCCATTTTGATACATAGTCGACGGCTACCAAAATATATTTATTTCCAAAAGATGCGGGGAAAGGTCCCATGAAATCAATTCCCCACACATCGAAAACTTCTACTTCGAGGATTCCTTTTTGCGGCATTTCGTCACGTCTAGATATATTTCCTGTGCGTTGACATCTATCGCAGTTCATAATTGCTACGTGGACGTCTTTCCATAAGGTAGGCCAAAAGAAGCCAGCTTGAAGTATTTTTGCACAGGTTTTCGATGTACTAGCGTGTCCACCATAAGGGGCGGAATGGCAATGGGAAATGATGTCGTTTATTTCATCATTGGGAACGCAGCGACGGTAAATACCATCGGCGCCTCTTTTAAAGAGTAATGGTTCATCCCAAAAGTAGTGTTTAAGGTCATGGAAAAATTTCTTCCGCTGTTGGTACGTCAAATCAGGTGGTAAAACACCGGCAGCTAAATAGTTGACGAAGTCAGCGTACCATGGTAATGTGGTATTAGTACAAATGGATTTTACTACCGCAGTTGTGAAAGTTTCATTGTGTGGATCTAAATTGTCGGTAGGGTTTGTCTCTAGCTTGGCAATGAGGCGTTCATAAGGGAAATCTTTTTTTCTGGGAACACTCTCGGTTTGGATTCCATCTAATCTTGATAAATGGTCAGCTACCACGTTTTCAGTTCCTCTTTTGTCTTTTATTTCTAAGTCAAACTCTTGTAGGAGTAAGTTCCATCTGAGTAATCGCGGTTTGGCGTCCTTCTTGCTTAGTAAGTATCGGATCGCAGCATGATCCGTATAATTAATGATTTTAGCGCCTACTAAGTAGGAACGAAATTTGTCCAATGTGAATACCACAGCTAAGAGTTCCTTCTCCGTAGTGGCGTAATTCATTTGTGCGGGGTCGAGTGTTCTGCTTGCGTAGTAGATAGCGTGAAGCTTCTTTTCTTTGCGTTGTCCTAGGACTGCGCCTACAGCATAATCGCTCGCATCGCACATTATTTCAAATGGTAAATTCCAATCAGGAGGTTGCATAATAGGTGTCGATATTAAGGCCTCTTTTAGTGTCTCGAATGCGTTCAAGCACTTATCGTCGAAAATAAACTCAGCCTCTTTCATTAATAACTCAGTTAGTGGCTTGGTGATTTTAGAGAAATCTTTTATAAAACGTCGATAAAAACCCGCGTGTCCTAGAAAACTTCGTATTTCTCTAACTGTTTTGGGTGGTTGAAGGTTTTTGATAATTTCGATCTTTGCTTTGTCGACTTCAATCCCTCTGTTTGATACAATGTGACCCAACACAATTCCTTGTCTCACCATGAAGTGACATTTTTCCCAGTTGAGCACTAGGTTGACATTAACACAGCGTTTCAGTACTAATTCAAGATTTGTTAAACATCCGTCGAAACTCTCTCCACAGACAGAGAAATCGTCCATGAATACTTCCATGATTCCTTCTAAAAAATCTGTGAAGATCGCCATCATGCATCGTTGGAAAGTTGCAGGTGCATTACATAGTCCAAATGGCATTCTCCGGTATGCAAAGGTACCATAGGGACATGTGAACGTAGTTTTCTCTTGATCATCAGGATGAATGGGAATTTGAAAGAATCCTGAGTATCCATCAAGATAGTAGAAATGGGAATGTTTGGCTAAACGCTCGAGCATTTGATCAATGAATGGTAATGGGAAATGGTCTTTGTGCGTAGCTTTGTTTAGTTTTCTATAATCGATGCACATTCTCCATCCTGTTTGTGTACGTTGTGCTACCGATTCGCCTTTTGTATTTGTTATAACTGTAACACCTCCTTTCTTAGGCACCACATGAACTGGACTGACCCAGTTGCTATCTGATATTGGGTATATGATGCCTGCCTCTAGTAGTTTTTGCATTTCCTTCTTAACGACTTCACTTAGGATAGGATTTATTCGTCTTTGATGTTCTCTAGAAGTCTTGCATTCCTCCTCCAGCATAATGCGGTGCATACAGAGAGAAGGGCTTATTCCTTTTAGGTCTGATATATTATATCCTAATGCGGCTGGATATTTCCTTAACACACTAAGAAGTTTTTCGGTTTCGATCTCTCCTAATTCAGCATTGACTATAACTGGTCGTTCGAGTTCTTTATCTAAGAATTCATACCTAAGATCTTCAGGTAATGTTTTAAGTTCTATACCGGGTTTCTTATTAGTTGAGTCAGGATCGGGTGTTAAGGCTAAACATTCACTTAGGTTGGCGTCTAGGTGTTCTTGTTTCCAGTCTTCGTTCTTGAGGATAGTCGGTGTCTGAATTTTCAGCATCTCAGAGTAGGTGTCCTCTTGGCATTCAAGTTCTTTGACATATTCATCAATGATATCTAGGAGACAACATGAGTCATCTATAGCAGGGGCTTTAAAGAATTGGGAAAGAATGAATTCTACTTTTTCTTCTCCTACCTCAAAGGTAAGTTTTCCTTTGTTGACGTCAATGATGGCTCCTGTAGTAGCTAAAAATGGTCTTCCTAGTATGATGGAAATGTTTGAATCTTCCTTGATGTCCATTATTATAAAGTCAGTCGGTATGTAAAATTGTCCTATTCGGACAAGAATGTGTTCTAGCATACCAACAGGAAATTTGACTGATCTGTCTGCTAGTTGTAGGGACATCTTGGTAGGTCTCATGTCGCCTAATTTGAGCTTCTCGCAAATAGATAAGGGCATTAGACTGACACTGGCTCCTAAATTGCATAGAGCTTTGTCTATGACAGATTTTCCAATTACACATGGTATGGAGAAACTACTAGGATCTTTTAGCTTCGGAGGCATGTTATTTTGAATTATGGCGCTACATTCGGAAATTAGCATAACGGTTTCATTCTCAACGATTTTTTTCTTATTAGCCAATATTTCTTTTAGGAATTTAGCATACGACGGCATTTGGGTTATAGCTTCTGTAAACGGAATAGTGACGTTTAGTTGTTTCAGAAGTTCTACAAATTTCCTGAATTGTCCCTCGTTCTTGGATTTTGCAAGTCTTTAAGGGTATGGAATTGGTGGTTTGTATGGTGGTGGAGGAACATAAGGTTTTTCTGAGGCCTCTCTATTCTCATTCGCGTCTTCCCCTACATTTTCAGATTGATCTTTCGACTTCTCTATTTCTTTTTCGGGCTTTTGATACATGGTCGGGTTTTGGAGTCTAGGATCTACCGGTCCATCAAGGGCTGTCCCACTTCGTAATGTAATAGCATTTGCATGTCCTTTAGGATTGGGCTGTGTCTGTCCAGGAAATGTACCAGCAGGTGCGGCAGAACTAGCTTGGTGTTGTGCTACTTGGGAGATTTGGGTTTCTAACATTTTGTTATGAGTAGCTAGGGCATTTACCTTGTTTGCTAATAGCTTCAATTGTTCACCGGTGTGAACGTTTTGATTGAGGAATTCTTTGTTTTGTTGGGCTTGATTAGCGATAAAATTTCCCATTAGGATTTCAAGGTTAGATTTCTTAGGAATGTTAGGAAAATTACCAGCGGGTTTTTGATAACCTGGAGGTACAGCAGGTGCTTGGCCAGGTGCATATAAAGCGTTATTATTCTTGTACGAGAAGTTAGGATGGTTCTTCCAACCAGGATTATAGGTATTGGCATAAGGATTTCCTTGAGCGTAATTGACCTGATCAGCCATTATTCCTGCTAAGATTTGACATTCGGTTCAAACATGACCAGGTACTCCACAAACTTCGCAGCTTGGGGTAACTGCAGCTACGGTAGCTGCAGGAGGTAAGGTCAGACTTTCTATCTTTTGGGTAAGAGCATCTACCTTAGCATTAACTTTATCTAGGCTACTAATCTCGTACATCCCGCCTTTGGCTTGAGTCTTCTCTACAGACGTTCTTTCTCCTCCCCACTGATAGTGGTTTTGAGCCATGTTTTCAATGAGTTGGTTAGCTTCGTCATAAGGCTTGTCCATCAGTGTACCACCTGCGGCGACATCTATAGATAGTCTTGTATTGTACAAGATTCCATTATAAAACGTGTGGATTATCAGCCATTTTTCTAGTCCGTGATGTGGGCACATTCGCATCATATCTTTGTAGCGCTCCCATGCATCGAATAGTGATTCAGTATCCTTCTGCCTAAATCCATTGATTTGGGCTCTTAGTGCAGCGGTCTTGCTTGGGGGAAAGTATCGTGCTAAGAATACGATCTTCAGTCCTTCCCACGTAGTGACGGAATTTGATGGCAAGGATTGCAACCAAGCCCAAGCTCTATCTCTTAGTGAGAAAGGGAAAATGTCATACCCCAAATTTTTACCTAAGATACCACCTCCCATCTGCATCATTACATAGCAAGCGTTCACAAGCGATTCGACCTATTTTTTTTGCCATTTTTCCGGGTCAGATTTCAAAAATTCATAACTTCTTCGAATTTCGACATTTTTTAGTGGTTCTTTTACACGTGATTCTCCTTGACAACAACTACAACTTTTCTTTAGAAGTCAAGAGCTGATTATTTTTTGAAATGCCACGAAAAATGAAAACGTTAGAAGTCGCTTTATGAATTTAAGGAAATTTGATCATGTCTTGTCCAACCTTTACCAAATCGTGCATATCGCACATTTTTTCTTCTTGTATTTATCATTTTTGTATTATTTTAAAAAAAATCTAAAAAATATGTATTTTAGTTCATGTCATTTTTTTTTTACAAACGTATTATTAGAAAAATCACAAAAATATTTATAATTAGCATTATAGTATTTTAAATTCGCAATTCTTAATACAAGAAATATAAAAATTAATATAGTTTTATTGGTTCCATTTAGATTCATGTTTTAGTATAAATTTTAATCCAAAGAAAATCTCAAAAAAATGTAGTTAATATCTTTTTTCCTTTATTTTACATATTTTGATTATTTTTAGTCATTATAGTTTTAGTTTCTTTTAATCCAATATTGATTTTGATTTGATTCTAATTTTAATTCAATTTTAAAACTGAATTAATATTAAAATTAAAATAAAATTAATTTTGTTTGCATCTAATTTTTATTATTATTATTATTATTATTTTGTTTTATATTACTAACAAATTGCCTTTTATCTTTATTATTACTATTATCTTTGTTTATTTGTTTTATGTCCAATAAAGTGGTGGTCCCAAAACCAATTTTTGTTGCTGTCCATAGTCTGCCAAATCTGCATAAAACATGCCAAAAAATAGTCCAAAACAAAGCTAAAAATGTTAATGTCCAAAGCTGATTTGCACCCTATTGTTGTCTTGCTATTACAAACAATTCAAACAATCCAAAATGCTATATCACAACCTGCAAAAAGCTGCATCATATCAGTCCAACCAGCCAAATATTACACTAATTTAGCAAAACCAAAACCTTTATTAGAAAAGCAATAAATCAGAGTATCAAATATGTTCAAGTCACACCATTTCCCCCCCTAAAAATCCATTATGATTCACTATACAAACAGGGGAATACATAGAACAGGGGGGGGGGGGAGAAATATAAAAAACTTCATTGGATAAACAAGAGGGGAGAATTCAGTAGAAAAAAAAACAGAAAAATACCTCTCCATTTGGTTTACTCAGTTGAATCTTCAATTCACCTTGTATCTTTCAGAACAAAAATACCCAAATCTCTGCATAACATACCGCCATAACTCCTAACCATTTCCTCCAACCATACAACCTAAACTCTATTGTGAACATAAAAGCAAACCAACATCAGTTTCGCAACAACACTAACTCCGAACTTGTAAGTACTTCTTTCTTTTCTTGAATGTCTTACTGTGTTGTATTGTTGAAATCACTGCTGAAAATTGTTGCTTATGCCATGTTGCAAATTTGTGTTTGTTCCTGTTACAATAGAAACAAAACTGGAAAACTAAGTTTTATTTTCGTTGTTGTTAAATCATGAAAAAATATAAGAGAAAAAAAGGGGTTTGAAATGTTATCAAAATTAAGTTAACAGTCTTCCTTCAACATAAAAATCACCACGCGATACATCACCCTTCACCGAAACTAGCTTCGCTTGTAACAACCTTCAACTAGTGGAATCTGGATTTTGTTTCTATAGATCTGCACCCTGCAACATCACCAACTTACTTCCTCCCAAATCATTCACTCGAACCGGATCCGAAATACCACCACAGATGCTTTCCTCCACGGCCAAAAACCTTTAACCCCCACTGTGAAAACAGCCACGACAACCAGCGTCACTCAGTCCCATAACCGTTGAACCACATACTCCTTCCGTATTTACGTCGACTTCTAGACGCAACTTTCAACACCCTTCGATTTGCGACAATAACCAAACACTCACATCCACCTGTAAAAAGAAAAACTTTTGTTCAAACACCAAGAAATAGGAGAAAATTTTCACAGTAAGAGAAATACAAAATAAACAGAAAGATAAAATCCTTCGCCATACCTCCAATTCCTCTTCTCTTTCGCGTAACCTTCATGAAATACTCCCCTGTTCTTCTTCTAGAACACCACCACCATCATCAAACTCGTGGTACACCCACCACTCACCTTTCCATAACCCTATCTGACCCATTTCACTCAACATCTTCTTCAGCCTACGACTGCTACTTCCCTCACCGAGTAATACTCCTTTCCGCTTACTCACCTTTAGCTAGAGCTAGCTTACAACACCAATCGGTGCCTTCAACACCCATATCCATTCACTGTAAATACTCCCTCCCTGTTTCCGCCGAACATCAACTAACTAGCTCCACCATCCACTTCATATCACCGATTCACCATATTCAACTTCACCGTCCCACTTGATACCTCTGGAACCCGTCCTCACACTACTTGAAATCCACCGTCCCATCCAAACTCCCTCATCTTCCTGCTAGCAGACAACAATAACTCCCTTCGTTGCATCTCCCTCTTGTCCACCACCACAACGAAACCAGCCCAAGAAGGGATTAATTATGACAAAGATAGAAGAATGGATTTAGAGAGATGAAGATTTGTGAATAGGGTAGAAAGAGTATTAATTTTCGTTTTTCACGATAAAAAACATAGAAAGAAGAGTTATTAGGAATCAGTTGACAAAAGCAATGCGGCGCCTTTTTTCTGTTTAGGGTTTTCAAAATTTTCCTTGTCCCTTCTTAAACTGGGTCGAACTGGTCCAACCCAAAATCTTTTCTTTCTGGTTTGTTTATTCTTATGCTTTGCACACCTTGCAGCTAGCGCACCCCCCGCCTGCGGACTATCCAAGCGCCCCTTTAGTGGGCATGTTCTCATTCTTAATTCTTTTTGCAGCCCAGGACATTGTTTATTTAGTTAACTAGTTTTTATTTTAGTTTTGTTTTATTTATTTAGTGTGTGTTATCTTATTAGAATGATTTAGATTATTTAGTTATCGGTTATTTTGTCTATCTAAAAAGAATAAAAAAATACATGAGTAAATTAATCTTTTATTTCATTTTTGTTATTTATTTAAATACATGAGTAAATTAATCTTTTATTTCATTTTTGTTATTTATTTAAATACATGCTAGTAAATTAGTCTTTTATTTAATTTTGTTATTTATTTAAGTACATGCTATTATAATTTAGTTTTTATTTAATTTTTGTTATTTATCTAATTGTTTAAAAATATATGTGTATAAATTAATATCTTAATGAATTTTTGTTATTATTTTTGTCGCTCTAATTAATTTTATTCTCGATCGTTCAATCTTTATATATTTCGTCCGTTTAAAATCCAAGGGAATTGTTTAATTTTTGTCGACTTCATGTCATCAAAAAAACATTCTGCGAATACCCTCATTTCATTAAAAACTTAAGATAATTTTCCCAAATATTCAATTTTTTAAAACTCACACCTTTTAAGTCAAAACTTCGACATTAGGTCGTCGTATCTTCAAAAACCCGTCCAATACCCATCTTTGGCCAAACAATTTATTTTTAATCAAACGAACATTTTAATAAACAGATATTTCAAAAGGTTCCTATAGAATACTATAGATACATTGGGTGCTAATACCTTCCCATTGTATAACCAACCCCCGAACCATAGACCTCTTTTCAAAAACGCCTTGTATTTTCATTACTTTTAAAAGTATTATTTACATTGCATACTTTAGGGTTTTATTTCGCTCTTTCCCCTTTTCCCTTGGAAATAATAAAGCACGGTGGCGACTCTTGCTTTTGTGAGACAAATTAATTAATAGTTCGATCTCCGATTTACCCCGCGACATTTTTTATCGCTACAGAAATGGTGACTCTGCTGGGGACAGATTGACCTCTTGCTGGTCCATCCCTAAGTGGGTTAAGCCTAGTTTATTTTATCTGTTTTATTTTTTATTTGATTTGTTTGATTATATGTTTATATTGGGGTTGTTTGGGTTTTTGCAAAGGACGAATCCTATACCCGGATTAAGTTACACTTAAGAATAGGACGGGCGGTATAGTCATGTTAACTTTGAGGGAGTAATCCCGAAGAAGGAGGCATGAGATCCCCCACTCAATGGAAGGCCCTTTTGAACGTAATATTTGTTTACCTAGTAATCGGGAAGACATTATTATTTTCGACCTGGGAGCCAGAGAAATTGAGAACCGTAGAACCCTAACCCATCTTGGCCTTTTAGGTGTAGCGCGGAGACTATAACGGAGTAATTCGGAAGTAGTTGTTACGCGATGCTACGCTCGGATGAGTTTCTCTTGAGAATATTGCTAATTATTGAGTAATCAAGACGTTGGTAATATCCGAAGGAGGAATGTAGACTCTGGGAACTCTTAGAACCTTGTCTTACAGGTGTGATTAAACCGTTAGTACATACCTTGGGGTGGGCTTTACCTTTGACTCAATTCTCGAAGCGTTGAACCTTTGAACCCTATATTTGTGAACTTATGTGTAACTGTTGCATTATCATTCATCCATACATCCATAAACATTTTTTGTAAAAAAAAACTTGTTTTTCAAGGAACTTAAGAATGATTTTTGCAGACATCCTAGGTACTATTACTATGGAATTTGGAAGGAGAAACACTCGAAATTTTAGTTTTAAGGAGCCCGAGATTGAAGAACTGAAGAGTTTAATTCCTAAGATCAAGAACCCGACGGATTTTCAGAAAAAGTATGGGTCCATTATACCTCTCATGAAGCGCAAGATGAAGGAAGGCATCCTTGGTACGTTGGTCCAATTTTACGATCCTTTGTACCGATGTTTCACCTTTCCGGATTACCAGTTAATGCCCACCTTATAAGAGTACTCCTACATACTTGGTTTGCCGATCACCGACTGTGTTCCTTTTTCTGGCTTAGAAGAGGAACCCAAATCTCACGAGATAGCGACCATCACCCACTTGAAGAAGTCAGAGATAGATGAGAACATGACTACAAAAGGGGGAATCCGAGGCTTGTCTGTGCAGTTTTTGTTGAGGAAAGCTCGTCATTTCGCTGAGATAAAAGATACTATTGCCTTTGAAGACGTCTTTGCTTTACTCGCTTATGGTCTATTCTTGTTCCCTAACGTTGATAAGTTTGTGGATATCAACGCCATCAGAATTTTCTTGATTGGAAATCCGGTCCCTACGCTGCTAGAAGATACCTACTACTCCATCCATCTTCGAAACTCTTATCAAGGAGGGATGATTATTTTTTGTGCGCAGTTGTTGTATCAGTGGTATGTTTCTCACCTACCTAGGTCTGATGTTTTCTGGGATCTCGAGAAGGAGCCGCGATGGGCGCCAAAAATTATGGCTCTCACTCATTTCGACATTGATTGGTATAATCGAGTCTACCATGACGTGAAGATCATTGATAACTGTGGTGCTTTTCCTAACGTGCCCCTTCTTGGTACGAAAGGAGGAATTAACTATAATCCTGTTCTCGCGCACCGTCAGTTTGGATACCCGATGAGAGACAAGCCAAACAACATTCATGTGAGTGGTTTCTTTCTACAAGAAGGACAAGATCACCAGGCAGCTAAGAGAGAGATCTAAGGGGCTTGACGCCACATCCATAGGAAAGAGAGAGACATGTTAGGACATAGGGGTGTCGTTTCTTTGGAGCCTTACCTACAATGGGTCCGTGCTAGGGCTTGTGCTCTCAAGATGCCCTATAAACCTGAGAAACCTTTATTCCCTACCGTTGCATCATCATCTGTTGATATCCCTATCGAGAATATGGGAGAATACCAAGGAAACCTGGCTAGGATGAAGTCCGAGAGAGATGCTTGGAAAGAAAAGTATAATATGTCTGAATATGAGAATCGGGTCCTGGCTCGACAACTAAAGGAAAAGGAGGATTTTCTATTTATTCAAGACGGCTGGTTCATTGATCATGATGAGAAGCTTCGTCAAAAGGATGCTTTACTGAAAAATATGCTAGTGAAAGGAAGAGAAAGAAGGAAGGTTCGGTAAGCGTTGCTCTCGTTCCTAATCCACAAAAGGAAATCATTGATCGACTGGTAGCTGAGAAGAAAGAGATGGAAGACTTTTATAAAGAGAAGATCAGGAAGCTCCAGTTACAGTTGGCATTTGGTCCTTCATCTGATGATTCTGAGTGATCTTTAGTTCTTAGTTTTATTTTACTGATGTCATTTTGTAAAACTCTGTAAAAGGACTTCATGTTCCAAAGTTGTAATTTACTGCTTTATTATGGGCTTCATGTTCCAATGTTGTAGTTTACTGTTTTTATTATTGGGTTGTTATCCCAAAGTTGTAATTTATTGTTTTGTTGTTCCAAAGTTGTAAGTTGTAATTTACCGCTTTTGATTAATGAAGTGAGTTTTTGTTGTTCCAAATTCCTTTACCATTGATGTGTGCAAAATTATTGAAGTTCCTTGAAAAAACTATTAAAATGAATTATCATTTGCATCACATATCATGCATCATCCAACATTCCACTTCACATGTTTTCTAGAGTCTTATCCTTGTTTCTTTTTCCACTCCGATAGATTGTCAAGCTGTCTCATCGATACGATACCCGAGCCAATCGTCAGAGGAAAATGGAAGATCTGGAACAGAAAACCACGAGCTTCGCGAGGAGGTTGCTACCCTTCGTGTCGGAATGGAAAAGTTAAATGCGTTAGTGGAAAGTTTGATGGCTGCTCAGAATCAGCCATCGACTGCAGCTGCTGAGATTCAGACTTCAACTACTGTGGTTTCCGAGATTGTCACCGTTCCAACATCTGTGACTCAAGTCAACTCTCCGCTTCAACATCAGATGCCAAAAGGTTTTCTGTGGGGAATGCCTTACAACTTTGTGCCAGAGGGGTATCAGCCTGTCGTACAGCCTTTGTTTCAACCTACTACGTCTTTTCCTCAACCAGAGACAACTGTTATGTCGACTGTAATCCCGTCTGTGGCACCCTTCCCTCAACCCGTGATGACAACTGTCGCTCCTGTGGTTCATTCTATGCCATACTTGAATGAACCTACTTATCCTTCCGAGCCTGCTGAAAGTCTGGGTCTTTTTGATAGAATGGAAGAATTTCAAGACCAGTTCCAAGAGATGCAGAGGGAGATCAGAGCGTTAAAGGGGAAGGATTTGTTCGGAAAGAATGCTCATGACCTGTGTTTAGTTCCGAATGTAAAGATTCCAGCAAAATTCAAAGTGCCAGACTTTGAAAGATATAAAGGTGATTCGTGTCCTCAGAGTCATTTGACTATGTACGTGAGAAAGATGTCTACATATTCTGATGATCATGACTTGTTAATTCACTATTTTCAAGACAATTTGACTGGTGCCGCTCTAAAGTGGTGTATGGGCTTGGACAACACTCGGATCCGTAATTTCAACGATCTTAGTGAAGCTTTTGTTTGCCAGTATAAGTACAACATCGACATGGCGCCGGACAGAGATCAACTCCGGGCGATGTCCCAGAGAGACAGAGAGTCCTTTAAGGAATACGCCCAGAGGTGGCGCGAAATTGCTGCTCAAATCTATCCTCCTCTTGAAGAGAAAGAGATGACAAAGATATTCTTGAAGACTTTAGGTTCCTTTTACTATGAAAGAATGATTGCCAGCGCACCCAGTGACTTCACCGAAATGGTAAGTATGGGCATGCGGTTGGAGGAAGGGATTCGTGAAGGACGTTTGGTTAAAGAAGGAAGTCCGTCTAGCAGTACCAAGAAGTTTGGAAGTGTTTTCCCAAAAAGAAAAGAACAGGATGTCAGCGTAATCTTCCCAGGGAGACCAAGGAGAGGTTACTCACATGTTGCGGCAGTCACTCCGGCTGTCCACCCAACAATAGTGACCCCAACTCATCAAACCCCACCAATTCAGCAACAGCCATTTCAGCAGCAGCCTCGACAACAGGCTTATCAATTTAACAACAAGAACCATTCACCAAGGAAACCGCAATTTGATGCCATTCCCATGACTTACACTGAGTTGTTCCCCGCTTTGATCAGAAAAGGCCTCATAACGACGAAGCCTCCTCCTGTCGCACCAAATAGTACTTCTCCGTGGTACAAGGCAGATCAGTTTTGTGAATATCATCAAGGGTCGCCGGGGCACAACATTGAAAATTGTTTTGCTCTAAAGGCGGACGTGCAGAGGTTGATTAAGAACGGTATCTTGTCTTTCAAGGATGTTAACCCAAATGTTAGAGATAATCCTTTGCCTCGACATGGGGCAGCATCAGTGAATATGGTGGAAGGTTGTCCAGGAAAGTTTCGAGTTTTTCAAGTTGAACACATAAGAGATTCGTTGATCAGGTTACATCAGAGCTTAAGAAGACTTGCCTTTTTTAGGCATCAGCATGATTATGATGTTTGTGAATTTTGTTCAAGAGAGGCTGATTGCCCTATTGTGAAGGAGGACATTCAAAAATTGTTAGACCAGAGGGTTATCACTATTACACATGACAGAGATTCGGTGGATGAAGTGAATGTTATAATACCGTAATTCAACTTGCCTGAACCAGTAGAGATCGTTTACGATAGTCAGACTGCACCTGTTGCTCCTTTGATCATTTATCCACCTGGTCCTATGCCTTACAACTCAGACCAAGCTGTACCATATAAGTATAATGCCACAATGATTGAGAATGGGGTAGAAGTCCCTATACCAAGAAGGCCATCTTTTGTTAACATCGCTGATGTGAGTAGAGTTACGAGAAGCGGACGTGTCTTTGCAGCAGTACCTTTGAAGAGACCAGAAGTTCAAGTCAGGAGGCCCATACCGGTAGAAATTCCAGCGAGAAATGTTGAACAAAGGATTGAGATAGGCCGATCCAATGAACCTATCCCACATCCCGATGATGATGAGATTCTGAAGCTCATCAAGAGAAGTGAATATAAGATTGTGGACCAACTATTGCAAACGCCTTCCAAGATTTCTTTGCTTGCTTTACTGAGAGATTCTAGTGCCCATGGAGAAGCTTTGATGAAGGTCTTGGACCAGGCATTCGTGCATCATGATGTGACGGTTGACCAATTTGATGGAATTGTGGGAAATATTACTTCGTGTAACAATCTTGGTTTCAGTGATGAAGAGCTTCCGGAGGAGGGAAGGAACCATAATATGGCTTTGCATATCTCAATAAGTTGTGGAAATGATACTTTATCAAGTGTGTTGGTAGATACAGGTTCGTCGTTAAATGTAATGCCCAAAACTACATTATCTCGACTTTTGTATCAAGGTTCTCCCATGAGACCTAGTGTGGTAATTGTCAAAGCGTTTGATGGTTCTAGGAAGACTGTCATTGGTGAAGTGGATCTTCCTATAATAATTGGTCCTCATACTTTTCAGATCACTTTTCAAGTAATGGATATTCGTGCCGCCTACAGTTGCCTATTGGGTCGTCCATGGATCCATGATGCAGGGGCAGTCACTTCCACGCTCCATCAAAGATTGAAGTTCGTAAGGCATGGAAAGCTGGTAATGATTGGTGGAGAGCAGGCTATGGTGGTAAGCCATTTGTCATCTTTCTCTTTTATTGATGCTGATGAGGATGTTGGAACCCAATTCTAAGCTCTACCTATTGCTAATAATGAAGTGAAGAAGCAAGGGACATCTATTTCTTCTTTTGAGGATGTGCGGCGAGTGGTTGAAAGTGGTTCGGATGAAGGTTGGGGCCAGGTGTTGACTTTGCCCGAGAACAAGTCTGGAGAAGGTCTTGGTTTTCGTCCCGTGTCTACAAGAGTCAAGCAGGAAATAGTTACTCGTCCGATACAAGAAGTTTTCCGAAGCGCAGGTTTTATCCATCCGACTCCTCCTGAAGTTGATGCTATAATAGGAGACGATTCTGAAGAGGATTTACCCGATTTTGTAACGCATGGAGTGGTTTGCCAGAACTGGATTGCTGTTGATGTTCCTGTTGTGATGCACATTTCTGAGTAATGTTTTGTTTTATTTTTGAAAAAAAATTCGCTCTGCCCAAGGCGAAAAGTATTTGTGTCGGGCTATGTTGAAAATAAATCCTTTTGCTCTGCCCAAGGCAAAAGAGAAAATGTCTGGGCTCTTTGTTTCAAGTATTTCCCCTCATGAATAAAAATGTTATTTTGTCCACTACTGTTTTATTTTTTTCACTTTTTCTGGGAAATAGTAATGAAAATTAATTGGTAGTAATAGGAAAATATAATAATATTTTGTTTCATTTGTACAACATTCATATTAATCGATTTCTAAAATAAAGCATAATCATATGTGCAGATTAATCCATGACTTAACCATTGAAAACAATGATCCTATGCCCTCTCCCAACTTTGAATTCCCTGTGTTCGGAGCCGAAGAAGAGGATAGCGAAGAAGTTCCTGATGAAATTTCCCGTTTTCTTGAGCACGATGAAAAGACTATTCAGCCGTTTGAAGAACCTATAGAGATGATCAATTTGGGTAATGAAGAAGATAAAAAGGAAGTCAAGGTCGGAGCATTGCTTATCCCAGAGGTCAAAGAGAAAATGTTGGAGCTTCTCAAAGAGTATGTTGATGTGTTTGCTTGGTCCTACCAAGATATGCCCGATTTGGACAACAATATTGTGGAGCATCGTTTACCGTTGAGACCTGAATGTCCGCCGATTAAGCAGAAGTTGAGAAGGACTCGTCCCGATATGGCTGACAAGATCAAAGAAGAAGTTCAAAAACAAATTAATGCAGGTTTCCTTGTTACATCGGTCTATCCTCAATGGTTAGCCAATATAGTGCATGTTGCTAAGAAAGATGGCAAAGTTCGAATATGTGTAGACTATAGAGATCTGAATAGAGCTAGCCCAAAGGATGACTTCCCATTACCGCACATTGACGTATTGGTCAACAGTACCGCAAAGTTCAAAGTCTTTTCTTTCATGGATGGTTTCTCTGGTTACAATCAAATCAAGATGGCACCAGAAGATATGGAGAAGACAACTTTCATTACACCGTGGGGAACATTTTGTTATCGGGTTATGCCGTTTGGTTTGAGGAATGCTGGTGCAACATACCAAAGGGCCATGACTTCTTTGTTCCATGATATGATGCATAAAGAGATAGAAGTGTATGTAGATGACATGATTGCCAAATCACAAACTGAAGAAGATCATTTGGAACATTTATTGAAGTTATTCCAGCGTTTGAGAAAGTATAAACTCCGTCTGAATCCCAACAAGTGCACTTTTGGTGTTCGTTCTGGAAGACTTCTGGGTTTCATTGTCAGTCAAAAAGGTATTGAGGTAGATCCTGATAAAGTCAAAGCTATTCGGGAAATGCCCGCACCCAAGACGGAAAAACAAGTAAGAGGATTCCTTGGGAGACTGAACTATATTTCTAGATTTATATCTCATATGACTGCTACCTGTGGGCCGATTTTCAAGCTTCTCAGAAAGAACCAAGGATGTGTGTGGACAGAAGATTGTCAGAGAGCTTTTGATAGCATCAAAGAATATTTACTTGAACCTCCCATATTGATTCCTCCAGTGGAAGGAAGACCTTTGATTATGTACCTGACTATATTGGAAGATTCCATGGGATGTGTGCTTGGTCAACAAGATGAGACTGGAAGAAAGGAACATGATGTATATTATCTGAGTAAGAAATTCACAGACTGTGAGTCTCGATACTCAATGCTTGAGAAAACCTGTTGTGCTTTAGCTTGGGCTGCTCGCCGTCTGCGCCAGTATATGATTAACCACACCACTTGGTTGATCTCCAAAATGGATCCGATCAAGTATATCTTTGAGAAGCCCGCCTTATCTGGAAGAATAGCCCGTTGGCAGATGTTGTTATCTGAATATGACATTGAGTATCACACTCAGAAAGCAATCAAAGGGAGTATTTTAGCCGACCATTTGGCTCACCAACCAATTGACGATTATCAATCCATCAAGTTTGATTTCCCAGATGAAGATGTTATGTACTTGAAAGCTAAAGATTGTGAAGAGCTGTTACCCGAAGAAGGACCTGATCCTGAATCCCATTGGGGTTTAATATTTGACGGAGCTGTGAACTCTTATGGAAATGGAATTGGGGCAATCATCGTCACTTCCCGAGGTACTCATATCCCATTCACGGCGAGATTGAAGTTTGACTGCACGAACAACATGGCTGAATATGAGGCATGTATTATGGGTCTCGAAGAAGAAGTGGATCTAAGGATTAAGATTCTTGATATTTACGGAGATTCAGCATTGGTAATTAATCAAATCAAAGGAGAATGGGAGACTCGTCATCCTGGTTTGATCCCTTACAGAGACTATGCTAGAAGATTGTTAACTTTCTTCAACAAAGTGGAATTACATCATATCCCTAGAGATGAAAACCAAATAGCTGATGCTTTAGCTACATTGTCTTCAATGTTTCAAGTGAATGGTTAGAACGATGTGCCTACAATCCGGATTATGCGCCTCGACAGACCTGCTCCTGTGTTCTCAGTAGAAGAGGTCACCGACGACAAACTGTGGTTCTATGACATTAAACGTGTTCTTCAAACTCAATAGTACCCGCCTGGGGCATCCAATAAAGATAGGAAGACGTTGAGAAGATTAGCAAGCAGTTTCTTCCTCAACGAAGAAGTATTGTATAAGAGGAATTACAACATGGTCTTGCTCAGGTGTGTAGACGGACATGAAGCAGACACGCTGATGCAAGAAGTACATGAAGGATCCTTTGGTACTCATGCCAACGGACATGCAATGGCTAAAAAGATGTTGAGAGCTGGTTACTATTGGATGACAATGGAATCTGATTGCTGCAAATATGTGAAGAAATGTCATAAATGCCAGATTTATGCGGACAAGATACATGTGCCACCGACCCTCCTCAACGTTATCTCTTCACCTTGGCCTTTCTCTATGTGGGGCATTGATATGATTAGAATGATTGAACCCAAAGCCTCAAATGGTCATCATTTCATCTTGGTAGCGATCGACTATTTTACTAAATGGGTGGAAGCAGCATCTTATGCTAATGTAACCAGACAGGTGGTAGTCAGATTTATCAAGAATCAGATCATTTGTCGATACGGCATCCCGAGCAAGATCATCACTGATAATGGTTCGAATTTGAATAACAAGATGATGAGAGAGCTTTGTGAAGAGTTCAAGATCGAACATCATAATTCTTCTCCTTACAGGCCGAAGATGAATGGGGCTGTTGAAGCTGCTAACAAGAACATCAAAAAGATTTTCCAGAAGATGGTGGTAACTTATAAAGATTGGCATGAAATGCTTCCGTTTGCTCTGCATGGATACCGTACTTCAGTTCGAACTTCAACAGGTGCAACCCCATTTTCCATAGTTTATAGCATGGAAGCAGTACTTCCCGTGGAGGTTGAGATCCCGTCTATGAGAGTTTTGATGGAAGCTAAACTTTCGGAGGCTGAATGGTGTCAAAATAGATATGATCAGTTGAATTTAATTGAAGAAAAGAGATTGACAGCATTGTGTCACGGTCAATTATATCAGCAGAGAATGAAGAAGGCTTTTGATAAGAAGGTTCGACCACGCGAGTTCAGAGAAGGTGACCTTGTGCTCAAAAAGATATTATCTTTCCAACCTGATTCTAGGGGCAAGTGGGCTCCGAATTATGAAGGACCGTATGTCGTTAAGAAAGTTTTCTCTGGAGGTGCCTTGATTCTCACAAATATGGACGGTGAAGAGCTCCCGCGCTCCTTGAACGCCGATGCAGTCAAGAAATATTTCGCTTAGGTTTGAGTTTATAGTTTGCTAAGTTGAAAACCCGAAGGGGCGGCTTAGGCAAGCTTTTGGTCAGACCAGTCTTGGCATTTGAGCACATTTCGGAATTTGAAGTTGTTAGGGAGAATAGTGATCATTGTTTTTGTGTAACCCTTTCTTTCATGTACTATTTCACAAACTTTTGTAAACCGTTGGAGTCGCGTTGTTAGCGAACTACCATCTTATTAATGAAATTTGAGCATTTACCTTTTGTGGGCAAAATTTTAATTTTACGGAAATATTTGAAACAAAGTTATTTAGGGTATTCTTATTTTAAAAAATGTGTCGTGAATAATGAAAGGAATATTAACAGTTGTTCCGAGGATGGTCAAGCCATGAAATGCAAAACAATACAGTAATTTATCCTTGCATGATGAACATGTTTTCTTTCAAAATCGTCACGAGGTGTTGGTTGTGTACACTCTTGTTTCTAGTGGTACTAAGCTTGGTGACTCCCCAGTTTTTCCAGTTAAGCGTTGTTTTGGTTATCTTTATTTGAGCGATTTCTGAAGTGTGGTACGTTTTGTATCATGCCAGTGGTCCATTGGTATTAGAAGATTGGATTTGAATACTTTTCTCCTCAGAAGACTTGAGCCTTGTAGCGTGATACGCTCTGACATTGCTTTGTGGTTCCAGTTCCAGTTATTTTCCGTTTTTTTTTTAGATTGGCCAAGTATCTATTATTTCGTGACATCTTATCGTCTTCAAGATATTTCATCTGTTCGTTTTGTCAGCATAACATTCATTTACTCATTTACACTTATATCACGCATGCATATTCACATTTGTCGTTGATTTTGGGTTGTATACTTTGTTTATTCAAACAACGTACATGTTTCTTTCCAAGTAGAATGTTAACTTAGGCAGAAAATGTGCTTCCTTTCTAAATTCCCCAACTGAGCTAATCCCCGTAGATGAATTTTTGATTTAGCCTTCTTTGTCCATTTCTGGATAGGATGAATCCCCAATTAAGTTATTTTCTCATTGGGTGGAGGCTTGTTTGACTGTCTTCTCTCTGGTTTATTCCTGGAGGGAGTTGTTGTCTCTTGCATAGGCTATCTCGTGAATTTCTCCAAGCTAGGCAACCTAGACGAATGGTGCATTAATTTTGCGCATTTAAGTATTTGATCTCCTCGGGTAGGATCTATTCATGGTTCCCTTTGACGAAGATTTTATTCTCTGGTAGTGTTATCGCAAATTTCTTCTGATTTATTCTTCGGAAAACGGCAAGCGGCGGTCTCTTCATGAGCAACTTGTACGTTATTATTTTTGGAAAACGGCAAGCGGCGGTCTCTTCATGAGCAACTTGTACGTTATTATTTTTGGAAAACGGCAAGCGGCGGTCTCTTCATGAGCAACTTGTACGTTATTATTTTTGGAAAACGGCAAGCGGAGGTCTCTTCGTGAGCAACTTGTACGTTATTATTTTTGGAAAACGGCAAGCGGCGATCTCTTCATGAGCAACTTGTACGTTATTATTTTTGGAAAACGGCAAGCGGCGGTCTCTTCATGAGCAACTTGTACGTTATTATTTTTGGAAAACGGCAAGCGGCAGTCTCTTCATGAGCAACTTGTACGTTATTATTTTTCTGGAAGACAACAAGTGGCAGCTTCTTTATTTGAACAACTTGTATGTCATAGTATTTTTGGAAGACAGCAAGTGGCAACTTCTTTATTTGAGCAGCTTGTATGTTATAGTATTTTTGGAAGACAGCAAGTGGCAGCTTCTTTATTTGAGCAGCTTGTATGTTATAGTATTTTTGGAAGACAGCAAGTGGCGGCTTCTTTATTTGAGCAGCTTGTATGTTATTGACATCCCTGGACGACAGCAAGTGGCAGCTTCTTTATTTGAGGAGCTTGTATGTCATAGTATTATTGGGAGACAGCAAGTGGCAGCTTCTTTATTTGAGCAGCTTGTGTATCTACAACCATATTATTATTTCAGCATTAACTAGTATATCTCCGGAAATATCGCAGAGAAGTTTGTTATGAAATCGTTGATTTCAGAAGTTGGTAGTCCATTATCAGCAAAATTGATACATCTTTTGTCTATCGTTGACCTTGAGATGTGAACTCACCGTTATTTTGGGTCGATAGTCTGTTTTGTGGCCTATGCAAGATGCCTTCTTTGTTAGGGTCAGAGGTCGTATTCTCTCAAATTTTATTCGAGTTCAAGAGTGTATCATTCGAAATCGATGGCTCATTTCCCCAGTAGTGTATAATCTATGTTCCTGTGATTTGTTGGTGTTTGGCTTCTCTAGCATTATCTTGTCTCATACAATATCATTCTCTGTAAATTTAAATACTACATTCATATCACAAACATGATGGCGGTATCTTAGGGCAAAAATTGCGTATTGTGTATTTAAGTACCTTCAATCTCGTCGAAACGAAGATTTTAATCTTCATATCTCCAGATAGAAGAAACTTAAATAGGGGCAGCTGTCATACCCCAAATTTTGACCTAAGATACCACCTCCCATCTGCATCATTACATAGCAAGCGTTCACAAGCGATTCGACCTATTTTTTTTGCCATTTTTCCGGGTCAGATTTCAAAAATTCATAACTTCTTCGAATTTCGACATTTTTTAGTGGTTCTTTTACACATGATTCTCCTTAACAACAACTACAACTTTTCTTTAGAAGTCAAGAGCTGATTATTTTTTGAAATGCCACGAAAAATGAAAACGTTAGAAGTCGCTTTATGAATTTAAGGAAATTTGATCATGTCTTGTCCAACCTTTACCAAATCGTGCATATCGCACATTTTTTCGTCTTGTATTTATCATTTTTGTATTATTTTAAAAAAAATCTAAAAAATATGTATTTTAGTTCATGTCATTTTTTTTTACAAACATATTATTAGAAAAATCACAAAAATATTTATAATTAGCATTATAGTATTTTAAATTCGCAATTCTTAATACAAGAAATATAAAAATTAATATAGTTTTATTGGTTCCATTTAGATTCATGTTTTAGTATAAATTTTAATCCAAAGAAAATCTCAAAAAAATGTAGTTAATATCTTTTTTCCTTTATTTTACATTTTTTGATTATTTTTAGTCATTATAGTTTTAGTTTCTTTTAATCCAATATTGATTTTGATTTGATTCTAATTTTAATTCAATTTTAAAACTGAATTAATATTAAAATTAAAATAAAATTAATTTTGTTTGCATCTTATTTTTATTATTATTATTATTATTTTGTTTTATATTACTAAGAAATTGCCTTTTATCTTTATTATTACTATTATCTTTGTTTATTTGTTTTATGTCCAATAAAGTGGTGGTCCCAAAACCAATTTTTATTGCTGCCCATAGTCTGCCAAATCTGCATAAAACATGCCAAAAAACAGTCCAAAACAAAGCTAAAAATGTTGATGTCCAAAGCTGATTTGCACCCTATTGTTGTCTTGCTGTTACAAACAATTCAAACAATCCAAAATGCTATATCACAACCTGCAAAAAGCTGCATCATATCAGTCCAAACCAGCCAAATATTACACTAATTTAGCAAAACCAAAACCTTTATTAGAAAAGCAATAAATCAGAGTATCAAATATGTTCAAGTCACACCATTTCAGTAGAAAAAAAAACAGAAAAATACCTCTCCATTTGGTTTACTCAGTTGAATCTTCAATTCACCTTGTATCTTTCAGAACAAAAATACCCAAATCTCTGCATAACATACCACCATAACTCCTAACCATTTCCTCCAACCATACAACCTAAACTCTATTGTGAACATAAAAGCAAACCAACATCAGTTTCGCAACAACACTAACTCCGAACTTGTAAGTACTTCTTTCTTTTCTTGAATGTCTTACTGTGTTGTATTGTTGAAATCATTGCTGAAAATTGTTGCTTATGCCATGTTGCAAATTTGTGTTTGTTCCTGTTACAATAGAAACAAAACTGGAAAACTAAATTTTATTTCCGTTGTTGTTAAATCATGAAAAAATATAAGAGAAAAAAAAGGGGGTTGAAATGTTATCAAAATTAAGTTAACAGTCTTCCTTCAACATAAAAATCACCACGCGATACATTACCCTTCACCGAAACTAGCTTCGCTTGTAACAACCTTCAACTAGTGGAATCCAGATTTTGTTTCTATAGATCTGCACCCTGCAACATCACCAACTTACTTCCTCCCAAATCATTCACTCGAACCGGATCCGAAATACCACCACAGATGCTTTCCTCCACGGCCAAAAACCTTTAACCCCCACTGTGAAAACAACCACGACAGCCAGCGTCACTCAGTCCCATAACCGTTGAACCACATACTCCTTCCGTATTTACGTCGACTTCTAGACGCAACTTTCAACACCCTTTGATTTGCGACAATAACCAAACACTCACATCCACCTGTAAAAAGAAAAACTTTTGTTCAAACACCAAGAAATAGGAGAAAATTTTCACAGTAAGAGAAATACAAAATAAACAGAAAGATAAAATCCTTCGCCATACCTCCAATTCCTCTTCTCTTTCGTGTAACCTTCATGAAATACTCCCCTGTTCTTCTTCTAGAACACCACCACCATCATCAAACTCGTGGTACACCCACCACTCACCTTTCCATAACCCTATCTGACCCACTTCACTCAACATCTTCTTCAGCCTACGACTGCTACTTCCCTCATCGAGTAATACTCCTTTCCGCTTACTCACCTTTAGCTAGAGCTAGCTTACAACACCAATCGGTGCCTTCAACACCCATATCCATTCACTGTAAATACTCCCTCCCTGTTTCCGCCGAACATCAACTAACTAGCTCCACCATCCACTTCATATCACCGATTCACCATATTCAACTTCACCGTCCCACTTGATACCTCTGGAACCCGTCCTCACACTACTTGAAATCCACCGTCCCATCCAAACTCCCTCATCTTCCTGCTAGCAGACAACAACAACTCCCTTCGTTGCATCTCCCTCTTGTCCACCACCACAACGAAACCAGCTCAAGAAGGGATTAATTATGACAAAGATAGAAGAATGGATTTAGAGAGATGAAGATTTGTGAATAGGGTAGAAAGAGTATTAATTTTCGTTTTTCACGATAAAAAACATAGAAAGAAGAGTTATTAGGAATCAGTTGACAAAAGCAATGCGGCGCCTTTTTTCTGTTTAGGGTTTTCAAAATTTTCCTTGTCCCTTCTTAAACCGGGTCGAACTGATCCAACCCAAAATCTTTTCTTTCTGGTTTGTTTATTCTTATGCTTTGCACACCTTGCAGCTAGCGCACCCCCCGCCTGCGGTCTATCCAAGCGCCCCTTTAGTGGGCATGTTCTCATTCTTAATTCTTTTTGCAGCCCAGGACATTGTTTATTTAGTTAACTAGTTTTTATTTTAGTTTTGTTTTATTTATTTAGTGTGTGTTATCTTATTAGAATGATTTAGATTATTTAGTTATCGGTTATTTTGTCTATCTAAAAAGAATAAAAATATACATGAGTAAATTAATCTTTTATTTCATTTTTGTTATTTATTTAAATACATGAGTAAATTAATCTTTTATTTCATTTTTGTTATTTATTTAAATACATGCTAGTAAATTAGTCTTTTATTTAATTTTGTTATTTATTTAAGTACATGCTATTATAATTTAGTTTTTATTTAATTTTTGTTATTTATCTAATTGTTTAAAAATATATGTGTATAAATTAATATTTTTATGAATTTTTGTTATTATTTTTGTCGCTCTAATTAATTTTATTCTCGATCGTTCAATCTTTATATATTTCGTCCGTTTAAAATCCAAGGGAATTGTTTAATTTTTGTCGACTTCATGTCATCAAAAAAACATTGTGCGAATACCCTCATTTCATTAAAAACTTAAGATAATTTTCCCAAATATTCAATTTTTTAAAACTCACACCTTTTAAGTCAAAACTTCGACATTAGGTCGTCGTATCTTCAAAAACCCGTCCAATACCCATCTTTGGCCAAACAATTTATTTTTAATCAAACGAACATTTTAATAAACAGATATTTCAAAAGGTTCCTATAGAATACTATAGATACATTGGGTGCTAATACCTTCCCATTGTATAACCAACCCCCGAACCATAGACCTCTTTTCAAAAACACCTTGTATTTTCATTACTTTTAAAAGTATTATTTACATTGCATACTTTAGGGTTTTATTTCGCTCTTTCCCCTTTTCCCTTGGAAATAATGAAGCGCGGTGACGACTCTTGCTTTTGTGAGACGAATTAATTAATAGTTTGATCTCCGATTTACCCCGCTACATTTTTTATCGCTACAGAAAAGACGTAATCTTATCGCATATTTACTAACACCATTTGTTATAACTGTGTCGGCAAATTGAACGAATTTTGTAAGGTGTTCATTCGGATCCTCAGAAGGATCTCCAGAGAATTGGCGTTGTTGGATAGCTGATATCAATGACGGCTTTAACTCGAAATCGTTTCGGTTAATTGCTGGAGCAGCAATGCTGTTATGGGGCTCTTGTTGTGATGGATCTGCGTACTCCTTCAGTGGACGGGTCCTTTGTTCTTCGGCCATGTCTAATTCTGGATTGGTTTCGGTTTCAGAGGAAGAATTAGAATCAGTTTCAGAATCAATCTTGATTTCTGGTTTAGGTAAAGGAATAGCGTAATTTAAACAGTAATCCCTGACTGCACGTCTTACGGAAAGAATGCGTTCAGGTTCGTCCGTCGATTTGTCAAGTGGTTCGCCTTATGAGCGAGTCCTTGGCATACAAATCGACAAACGGTGTCTGTTGCTTAGTCTAAACGCGCAATAGAAGAATCGTAATTAATTGACTACCAGTCCCCAGCAACGGCGCCAAAAACTTGATCGGGACTTTATAAGTCTGTCGGGATACTAACTACAAGTATACAGTTCAGTCGTTCTAGTTTTAAAAGATTATCGAACCCACAGAGACTGAGGATCAATCGCATACGATCTAATGCTACAGTTTGTCTAACTAAGCGATGAATATTCGATTTTTGGGGGAAACAGTTTAATTAAAAGTAATAGTACTAATTATACCGGTATGTGATAATCGGACTTAGGGAATTCGATGAATCGCTTGGCCTATAAGGTATTTCGGTAAAAGCTAATTGTTTAAAAACCTGAGACATACACTCTTCTGTTTATGAAATAAGTCATGCTACTAAACCTAATGGATGCACTTTAAATTTAATAACACTTTTTGAAAACAATTTGAATTTAATTAATTTATTAAAACACTCTCGTGTATTTAAAAATCAATGCTTCGTTACCACTATCTGGGTTGAACCCCAACTCTCGCATGCAGGTTCTTGCCTTAATTAATTTCCCACTCTCGTGGGAAAATCGTGTTAATTAACCTCTCACTCTCGTGACAAGGATAGTTAAATTAATCTTGGAAATTGGAAACCAGAAATTGTTTTATAAATATTTTTGGCCAAGGTATCATTGAATTCTTTCAGTTCTTACGGTCACATACCGGTATTAATAATTTAGCCAGACATAATTAACTTAACAACAATACAGTTTAAAATATAATTCATGGAAATAATTGACATATTATAAAGACTGAATAAATAATAATTGCAATATAAAAAACCTGGAATTAAATTTGCTATGGTAATCTTGAGGTAATACAGTAATCCAATTCTTCGAGCTTGACTTGCAGTAAGTGATTCGTGTTAATTCTTGAAAGAAGAATTAACACTTAAAAATAGAAACTAAGGCTTTGAATGAAAATTACAAGAAAATGAAAACAGAATTCCAAAACAAGCAAATTGGAAAATAACTGTAAAATAAAATAATATTTGCTCTAAGTAAATTTCTTCGACCCTTGAACTGTGCACTGGTACACATATATATAGCATAGGAAAAATCAGCAGTTTTTGAATTCTTGATGAAGTCTTCGTGGAGAAAATATAGGAGCACTAATAGTGGTGGCAAGAAAATAGGAGACTCAGTAGAAAAAGGGAGAACGAGTCTGCCCTTCACGCCCACGTCTCAGTCCATGCATAACGTCCACCTTCACGCGCGTGACGGTCGTCACAGGTGGGTGACGATCGTCACACGCTGAAGTAGTGCCTTACGCTCGTCAGGTGTGTGTGACGAGCGTTTCCTTATGTTGGGGGGTGTTACGCCCGTCACAGGGGCGTGACGACTGTCACTGATCCAGAAGTCCAAACTTTGTATTTTTTTATTCTTTTTTCTTTGTTTATCGTCTAGCTTTCTTCATGTTGTCATTTTCCATCGGTTTGAGTTGACAAGTGTTATACCTACAAAAAGACAAATAATCTCGGAATAATCGGGGGTTAGACGACTTAATGAAATATAAAATCGGTAAAAAGCATGTTAATTATACGATATGTTTTCTTGTTATCATTAATAAAAGTTGTATGTTGTTGTTAAGTTATGTTGTTGATAAAAATTGTATGTTGTTGTTAAGGTTTGTTGTTGTTGATAAAAGTTGTATATTTTTTTGTTAAGGTATGTTGTTGTTGATAAAAGTTGTGTGTTGTTGCTAATAAAAATTAAATGTTGCTGATTAATTTGGTTTTGTTGATAAAAATTGTATGTCGCAGTGGCGGAGCCAGAAAAATTATAAAGCCTGGATAAAAAATTAAAGACCGCAAATTCACATTTTATATAATATATAAATAGTTATCAATCAAAATAAAAGAGACTCGTCATTTTTTCAATAAAAATATTGTTTAAAATAAAAAAGATAAACATAACCTTACAATAGCGAGTTAAATAAAATCACGAGGCAAATGTCCTTTTCGAGACTTATTTGCGGTAAATGTTAGAATAATATCAATATCATTAACTGACTTGAATATCTCTCGCTCGGTGTAACATACCATCAAGTCATTGAACTAAACATAGTTGATCTTATTGTGCAATTTAGGCTTGATAATCTTCATTGCTGAAAAAGCTCTTTCAATGGATGCTGTCGACACCGGCAATATCAAAGCTAACTCAATAAGTTTATAAATCAATAAAAATACCAAATGTTTCTCAGTTTGAACCATCTTCATATTCAAACTTTGAACATCTTCACAAGTGTAAAATGAAGCATTTCTTCTCACTTAAAGAACATAAGTGTCAAGTTGATCCCTTATTGTTCCTCAGTCATCATCAGAAAAGTCTGCATGATAAATAGCAGTAAGACGAGCCAGCTTATCAATATTAAACTTGGAAAAAGAGTTATTGGGGTCAAGACATGAGAAGTAATTAAGGATAATTTTACTTCCTTCACTAAAGTGATGATCAATCTCCACACATATTTTATCAATAGCAACATAAGAAATCTCTGCACGGTAATGATGAAGATTAGTGATAATCCTCCCTTCTACCCTTGAACAATCCTGAACCGGTATTTTGTCATCCATATTTGGAACCAGAATACCTTTAGCAACACAAAAATCATCCCAACCACTCTCTCTCGTTGTGGCTAACCGGGCTTTGATATCATCAACTAATTCCATGGTAATCACAATATTAAGATCTTTTCTTTGCAAGATATTTGAAAGCTCGTTTGTGATACCAAACAACTTTAACATTAACTTCAAAATGAAAGCAAATTTAAAGCTCTCCATTTTTTCTATCAAACTCGCTGCTTGAGATGGTCCACGTCCATCTTCATCAACCATACTAAGCACCCTTAACATAGAGGGCCACATATAATCTAAACGAAGCAATGTAGTATGATGTGAACCCCATCTAGTATCCCCGGGTCTAGTGAGACTAGATGATTGGTGCAAGCCCTTTCCTCTAGATATCTCACCAATCTCAAGTTTATTTAAAATATTTTGGTGTTGTACCTCTGTTAAAGCATCCCGACTCTCACAAGATGCACTTGTTATGGTCACAATCAAGGACATGTACTGAAAAAAATCATGAATAGATGAGAAACTACTAGCAACGGGACACAACGACTAATTACAAACGGTGAGCATAACAATAAACATAGAAATCATAAGTGTTTTCATCTAGAATTTTTCTTTACAAACCATCAAATTAACCTCTCATATTTGAATCTCCATCATATCCTTGCCTTCGTATCATTGAAATCAATAACGTGTACTTATCAAGAATACTATAAAGAGTATTCTTTAATGACTCTGATGTAGTATCTTGGATATAATATAGAGCAATAAATCGTTCCGCAACATTCCATTTGTTATTCAACAACCTAAAATAAATTTAATAAGTTTACTTGGCGGCATAAAAAATAATAGGTAATGAAAATTGGAAAATATAACTACTAACCTCAACATCACTGCCATTTTCTCTTTGACGAATATATCATGTGACTCGTCAATAAGCACTGAGAATTATCTATCACCAAGTTCTTCCATAATCACCTTAGTAACTTCATGTGCAAAACACATTGCAAGCTCCTTTTGAATGTCACCAGAAGTCATTGTGCAATTTTTTCCACCACGGTCAAAAGCATCCCTCACTTGTTCATTATGAAATTTTACCCAATATACCATCTCTCTAAAATTACCCTTACTTAGAGAAGTAGAGGATTTATCATGGCCACGGAAATCCATTCCTTGTGCTATGAGATATCTTGAACAATCTACAGAACAAGTCAAACAAATCTTATACAATTCTTCTGAATCCTTGGTTGCTTTAGCAAACTTACTTGTCACACTTTGTCTTTGATTACTATAATCATCGTAGTGCTTGACACATGACTTGTGCAAACTATTATGACTACCATTGTGACCTTTAAAGCCTTGATATACATGCTTCCAATCTCTATACCCTCTTTTAGTGAAGACTTCAAAACCAAAGTGATCGGCCCTCCCGAGTTGCTTAAAGAGAAAGCAATGAAAAAAATAAGTTGCATTCTGCTTCTCACTGTATTCTAACCATGTATAATTCTTATACCATGATTTACTAAATAATCTTTTAATACTCCAAAATGGAGTACGAAGAAAGCTTGGAAAATCAGGTTGCATTGGACCCTTCTATATATATATATATATATATATATATATATATATATATATATATATATATATATATATATATATATATATATATATATATATATATATATATCCTCCTCACTTCGTCTTGAAGATCTGGAGCGTACTCATTAACTTATTTCCTACGACATGGATGACACACAATCTCATTTGGATTAAACTCATTAACCCCATTAGACAGTGGTTCTAATTCGACTTCTAGTTGCACAACATTCATATTCTCAATATTTTCTGTAGCAACCAAAAATGTCCTCATCTCTGAACAAAAGATAAAATAATTATAAAATTGTAGTTTCAAAGTTTAAAAGAATAATAATCAAATAAAACAAATAAGAATAAACAATGTTCTTCAAACAAATAAAACAAAATTTAAAATTCTATTAAATAAATTAGTATTTGTAATTGTACATGGTTAATCAAACAACCTAAACTCTAATAAATAAATAAATCAATCAGTACATGGTTAATCAAACAACCTAAACTCTAATCAATAAATTAGAATTAAATATGGAATTAAACAAGTATAATATATAGACTTATTACTACAAGTTTCATTTGAAAAATAGCAACTAGCATAATCACTAATGGATTTTTAATTGTAAATATGTCAATTCAATTTTGTACTAGTTTGGTGGCTGAAATTAAACTTTTTGCATCGAACATTTGTCAACTTTCCAGTGAAATAAAAGTACAAAAAGAGTAAAATCATATATTTTCTTATCTAATTCTTTACCAGTATATTATTAGTAATCTCTAAATCCTTATTTCTTGTTGTGACAAACATATCAAATAGATTAACAGACTAAGTCAAACACATGTAATATATTTGTATTATATAGAAAGAGAAACACATTCGTCAGCTATTTAATAATCAAGTTAGAGTTTTACATTAAAGTTGACGAAGGTAGATTGAACAGAGAAGGAAAGAGAACGGTGATGACTGCTATTCAATAATCCTTTCCTTCTTTAAATTTTTTCAATTCTAGGTTCCACTATTTTTTTTCTTTTAATTTTATTTATTTAAAAAAACATAAATACTAACAAAAATTTGGGTCAGGCCGAGCCTAGGCATTTGCCCAAGCTGACCGTATGGTAGAACTGCTCATGGTTGTTGAGGTATGTTGTTGTTTAAGGTAAGTTGATAAAAATCGTGTTATTGTTGAGTTATTTGTTATTTTGAAAGATATACATTATATATATATATATATATATATATATATATATATATATATATATATATATATATATATATATATATATATATATATATATATATATATATATATATATATATATATATATATATATATATATATATATATATATATATATATATATATATATAACCTTCATTGAATGTATAACCTTTCGAATTGAATTAGAAAACAATAATATGAAAATTTTAGTTATTTTAGAAAACAATTTACATTACTCAGTGTTTTAGGTGCTTTCTTCAGCCCTATATGTGTATCCCGCTCTTTGACTATTACAATTTTGTCTAATGCTTCTAGTTCTTCAATTACCACGTCCTTTTTTAATAGTTCATTCTGCAAAGTTAGTACATTGCAATATAAACTTGTAACAAGGGGAGTGTTGATTGAAGAACTACAACCATTAAATCAAATTATATCCGTTAAAGAGTGAGATTCAAATAATGAATTGTAGAAAGCTCGAAAAACAGTGACTACTATAACTTGTACTTATAAGATAGCTTAATTTATCAAATGATTAATTTCTATATCAGATTGAAAGGTAATATATTTATCGGCAAGTTGGTGAAATAAGCATTTCATATAAGTTATAATAAACTCAAATGAACATATCATAACGGTGGCTAGTTATAACTGTTGTGAAATATTGTACCTCACTATGGTTGTAATTTTCAAATGTGGTGAGATGTTGAAAAATACTCAAATTCTGACACTGAATATCGAACTCATGACATCTATATTTTATTACGGTTATTTTTTTACAACTATAGTAATATGTAATGCGTTATTGGATTTTTCCTTTGGTTAGGTAAAGTTCACACATAACATTACCACGGTTGATCAAAAATGATGATATATCTTTACTAATCACGGTGAAAGTGTCTTTTCGTAATAGCGAGACTTGCCTGAGATACTGTTCTACCAATGAATGAGGACAACTTCAAAATATATTGGATAGTCGTCTTAGAGTATGAAGAAAAATCTACTCTTGGTTTATAATCACCAATCTATAATGAGAAAAAGTAACCATCCTTTTTTTCCCAAAAAAACATTAGTTTTGATTTTTAATTGAAAAATAGCCTTTTCACTCTGGAGTTCAAGAAGAGTTATATATATTCTTTTTGTTTGTTGTAAATACTAATTTTTTATTATAATTATTATTGATGTTTATTCGATACTTTGCTCATTGTTGATTTAGTTGGACTTTGATATGGATATAAATATAGAAATTTGTTGGGTTTGTTGCGAAAAACCGACATAGAAAAAAAAATAAAAGAACACATTTATAATACAAAGACATAAAGTGGAAATTCTAAATTTAGATAAAAATTACAGCCGTTGTCAAATGATAACCATAGAATAATATTACTCCCTTCGTAATAAATTATAAGAAAATTTAAATTTTTTGTACATTTGATAATTAATGTATATAGTTCATATATGGATTAGAAAAATTAATGGTCAAATATACCTAAAATGTCAAAAAAAATTTATAATTTATTACGAAGGGAATATGTGAAAATTGTTACAACACATAATTTTCTCTCAATTACCTTAAGAGACCCAATACACTCACACCCTCCAAAGAATTTTTTTAACTACATTTCACAATACTCTAACACAAAAGTATAAGAGAACAAAACAATTCAAATATAAATATAAAGTTCTTTTGACCGATGCCTCTTGTAATGAAGAACTTGAATCCTTTATATAGTTTTGAACTCCCTCTTCCTTTACAAAACTAAACGATGTGAGACTTCTTTGACATTTGTATTTTTAACCAACCCCAACAATCTTCATCTTTCATTGTCTTCGCCAACAATCATACTTCACCATAAATATTATAGTTACTTGAAATTACACCACTTCAAGAATTTTCATATTGTCTTCACCGACAATCATACTTAAAAATTATGATACTCCACCATGAAGAATATGTTTCACTTGAAGTTAAACCACTTCAAGAATTTCAAATTAGCATCACTAACAATCATATTCTCTATAATAAATAACATATTTCACTTAAAGTTAAACAACTCCAATAATTTCACATGTCAAAAATAAGGTAGAAAATTTATGGGGCCACTTCTGTGTTGGTGGGAAGCTCTTCAACCACCAACATAATATCATTGTACACCATACATATTTCAATCAAAACTCGTGAGCTAACAATTAACCAACAACTTATGTAATCTTGATTGTAACATATCTTTGACTTGAACTTTTCATAGGTGAAAAACAATTCTTTCATCAATTTTCTCTATCCCTAACTGCACAACTAAACTTGTGACTACATGTAAACAATTCTTTTTCAACACTACCCATCTATTATGATGTGGAAGATCAGACAAGGCTGCAACGACATAGCATACTAATGATTCCTAAACTCAGATCAAACCAAAAGCTATAATATCAGTTGTTGGGAAAAGCAAACATAAAGAAAACAAAAAAAAAACACAATCACAACACAAGGACATAACGTGAAAACTCTAAAACTGGAGAAAAACAACAATCATTATCAAATGACTATCAGAGAATAACACTATGTGAAAATTGTCATAACACATAATTTATCGTCAACCACCCAAGGTCCCCGATACACAAGAGTATAAGAGAAAAAAAAGTCAAATACAAGCTTAAAGTGATTTTGACTAGTGCATCTTGTAATGAAGAATTTAAATATTATATATAGCCTTGCAATCCCTCTTTGTTTATAAAATTAAACGATGTGTGATTTCTTCAATATATATATTTTTAACCAAATCAAATAGGATTGTTGCGGGAGCATGATAACTTTAAAAGATTTTATGAGAAATTTTGGTGTTGTTGCATAATTTTTGTTAGGTAATGATCATGAATTCATATAGGATAAAGTTTTCAAATGAATATCATAACATTGTTAAGGTGTTGAGTTATATGTTAAATCTAATGGTTTATACTCTATTACAAATATTTTTTTTTACTAAGTATTCACTTCAACAAATTAAAAAACAATGTCAAATGCCCTGGAATGTTCAATTTTTTATTATTTAAATCTTATCCCTCAGTTTTTATGCAAACAGGCAGAAAATGTAGCTCAAGATTTGAGTTTCGATTCCTAACTCCTACTATTTAATGTTTTATTTAAAGCCAAAATCACGCCCTTATTGTATTAAATTATTAATTAAAACATAAATCATATATTCCCTCTGTGTTTAACCAACCAATATGAAATGTTGCTTATTATCTTATTTAATTAAAATAAACGCAGAATCAATTTTTATATTACCTCGATTCTTTTACCTTGGTGTTTGCTAGCAACCGAGATGTAAACTCAAAATAATATTATATTCCAACATCAAAATGTTAACTCTCATTCACTTTTTATACCCAAACAATATTCTTCATCTTCTCCACTTAACAGACAAAACACCTTTATTCATCTTTTCCGCCTAACTAACTGAAACAAAATTCTTCATACTCTCCATGTGAACAAAGTGAACAAAGGAGGAAGGAAGCTTGAACTTTAAACCAACACATTTCAATGACTCTCTCGTCATGTTTCATGTATGTAAAACTTTCTCCATTACTATTGTTTACCCTAAAATTTGGTAAACAACTGCTAGTACTTCAAAACAAAGATAATTTCTGATTACTCGCAGGATTGACTAGATTGATCCTAGGACATGTTCAAATATTATTTTGTTTTAATATTTTTAAGTATTTGTTCTATGTCGAAAAGATAAATATGAAAAAGATAAAAGTAAAACTGGAATATAAAGAGTTCGACTAAAAACTTTAAATGAAAAGTAAAAGACTTGGTTTAAATGTAAATGACTTTGAATATAAATTGGTGTTTCAATACGTAGATTCTCAATGAATCTTTTCTCTAGCACTGATAGTTCGAGTTTGTATGAGTAATTTGTACAAAAGTGAACACATTTATTCCTAACGGTCTTTCTCTAAAAAGTGCCACGTTCGAGTCTTGCACGCTTCTTTGAATTATCAGGCTTCCACGCGTCCTTTTGGATAAGATTAAACCATTTGAATTCAAATCCTTCTCCAATTAGAAGAGTCAAAACAACAACATGACGTGTTGAAACAATTCAAATTTGAATCTTCAGATTTCCTTAAGTAACATGTATTCTGCAACAGTAGAAATTTTGAGATTTATTTAACATAACAAAATTATCCATAGTTTGGTTAATCAAACACCATATGAAAGATTCTCATATTCTATTCCAAAGCTAAACTTCTTTGGATTTCTTGATTTTCCTGAATGTTATATGTCGTAGAAATTCTCAACTAATAAATTGTCCTCCAAAAATGTGTATTTCAAAACACTTGAAGAAATAAACATTTTTTGGAAAACCATCCATTTCGATGAAAAATTTGCTCCATGATGGCTATTACTATTGTGACATCATAGTCATAATGACCATATTTCCAAAGGTCCCGTTGAGACATGCACAATTCGGTTTCCATCATTGCCATACTAAAGTAGATTTAAAACATAGTTTCCCCAAAAAGCAACCACCTGGCCATCTTATTAAATACTAACATATGTCCCACTATCTCTTTCATTTGAGAAAATGGAAATGAACCATTTTTTCACTATAAATACTCCTTTCATCTTCAAAAACACTTTTCTGCTCTCATTTGTTCTTATCTCCTCAGAAAAACTGTGAACTTCTCTCATCTTCTTCCTTCGAAAATCAATGTTCACCTTCAAGCTTTTTCATCAATGGCTCCCACAAAGAAGAGAAACAAATCTGGAAAAGACGTAAAGAACACTAAGGATGCTGCTTTCGCTTCTATTCAACATGTCACCAAACCCATTCCTTATGGAAATTAATAATTTTTCCAACGCTAACACTTGTTGTTGAATAACAAGCCATCTACGCGTCTAAGGTAATAATTCCTTTCACTCTTGCTGAGAAAATCCTAAGATACATGGGACCTATAGTCCATGCTAATGATCTGAAAAGACTTAGAGAATTTTCCCCCCATATCATGGAACCAAACCCACAACGAGTAAGACTAGCTCCCAAAAGAATGTAGATGAAATTGCTGACAAAAACCTTAAGGAATCCACTGTAGAAAGTTTTCAAGAATCCCCTTCAGGTTTTGCAAATGTTGAAAAACCTTTTCATCTGAATTATATGATTGGTTCTTTTAGGCCCTTTAGTCACGCCCAACGAAAGATAGTAAATAATATCTCGAGTGGCTAGTTAAAGTCTGTAATACCCCGAATTTCTCCTACCCCTTTATAAGGATCTTTTGGCTTAACTCGCACTTTTCTCATGTACATAACTTCCATTAGGTCATTTTGCATGTCATGCATCATTGGTCAATAATTTGGCATGGGATCGATGATATTGTGGAATTAGGGTTGTTGTATTACTTTAAGGTTCTAATCTTCGTGCAAGGTTTAATTGGGTTCCTCATCAATTATGGTTGGAAGCTATGTTTTTAGGATCATAGTTACCATAGAATTTTTCTTCATCAAGTTACCAGATCTCTTGGATCATGGAGTAGAGTTTATTTCTCTTCATGGGTTTTCTTTCTCAACATTTGGTTTTACTATTATTTGAGGTTTGGTTCATAATTGTTCGGGTCACAAGTTATTGACTTGGAGCTTTGTTGCAAGACCTAAGGAGGACATGGTGTACTATTGGACCGTGCAAGATTGGAATGGATATTGTCGAGACTTTGGCGAAAATCCTTATCAATTTTATTGTTGGTTATCATGTTATATGATACTTGCTCAAGATTCAAACAGAATGATAGAGTGCATATGGATATCAATTTGACAACATTATCCAAAGTTTCGTTCAAATGTTAGGCAAAGTTCATAAGCATTTTCATGGAATCGAAGAAGATAATCTTCATTCAATACTATTTCAAAGATTTATTACATCCATCCAAAATTCAACAATCAAAAGACATTATATAGTGATATTATGGCATCATTCTAGGAATAAAGATTCTGATCAAAATTTTCACCGAAGTCCACGTGAATGTCTTGGCTTTCATCTTGTCTTATAATTTGAGAAAGATTCAAGATGCTATAAGGGTTACAAAAGTGAAATGGAATTCAAAATTTGCTTCAAGTTCTTCTCACGACTAAGTCATCACAGCAAGATCCCTTCTTTAGGCATTCCTTTTCAGAATTGACAAGATTGTTTTCATAAACTTCCAAAAACTGCACAAATAGCTCTGCACATATTGAACAACACTAGTTCAAGTCAATAAAAAAACCAGCCAGCCTTGAATCATTTAGAAACAGAAATATTGTTAAACCAGAAAATCATTGAAGATGTAGAAAAAACCGCAAAACCACTTCCATTACCCTGTACAACAAATAAACCGCAGCCCTGTTCATGGAAGACGCTAGCAAATCAGAAATTCAGGCAACCGTAAGTTTAGAATTCAGAAAATTAGAAACAAATATTATGCCCTACACATAACAGAAAATCAATAAAGTAACAGAACTTCATACTATAACAGAAAAATAACTACCTGTAACTGAAACTAACATTTTTGCAACTGACTTCACAATAAAATTATATAATTGTTTTTAACAGAAAAAGTTCCTAGCCTATACCTCTAACCAACTGTCAAAACAGCATCTAACAGCTCAGAAACTAACTACTAACAGTTTCCAACCTTCCTAACTAACTCCTAACAGAAAATTGATAACCTCCTAACCCTCTAACAAAACTCCAACAGATTAGAACAGAAAAGGGATTCAACACATAGAAACATATTTGAAAAGAGAGGAGGGAGTTCGTACTTCATACAGAACAGAAAATTCACAGAAAAAGAAAAGAATCACCTTTCAACCTCGCTATCTCTGCATAATCTACAAAAATTCTTCATCTTCTTCAACCTCTTTCATTCCTTTTCAATCTCCTTATCTCAAAAAATCACCACGCAGAACACAAGTTTTTTTCCTTCTTCAAACACCTCTAACCCTCTCTACATGATTCTCTGCACCACTATTGTTCAATCTTGCACCATAACTGTATCAACCTTCATCAGCCGCATCATCAAGATCTTCAGCACCATAAATCTTCATCAACGAATCTTCAATGATCATTCATCAAGAATCTTCATTCGTGCTTCATCACAACAACACACATTTTCTGCATTCTTCACTGCAAATCGCATCACCATTTCTTCATAACGTACCATACAAACATAGAGGAAAAATCTTAGAGATTCATTCACAATTATTAAATCATAAAAGTCACACAGAATCCCTAGAAAAACTCACCAAAAATCTCAAGAACTCTATGAAATTCTCTGCCTCTTCTTCAAGTTTCTTCAACTGACACCATCAAACTTTCTCAACTTTCGCTTCATCAATATTCGATCACCTTCAAGAATTTCCTTTATCTCTGCACAATGAACTCAATATTAAACAACATTTTTGTGAATATCATCTTCATTCTCTACGCTCAACAACAACATTGATTGAATTCCGCAAGAAAACAATGCAATATTGTAGAAGAAGAAGAGAGAATCAAAGAAAAGAAGAAACATAAATACCTGAAACTGAGCCGATTCCTCTCTCTGTCTTCGTTGAGTTTCTATGAGGAGTGGATTCGAGGTTAGGGGAGCGGACTGAGTAGCATTTACAGCCTCGGATTTGGTTCAGGTTTAGCAACCTCCGTTCGTATCAGCCGACGAAGCGGTGGGTTTGCTTTAGGCTCAAAAACGCGACTGATAGGCGAAGATGAGAATGAGGCGGAGCTTGCGTCCGAGAGAGAGAAATTAGTTCATGTTGTTTACAGCGGGATTGAAAGCTATTGAAGGAAGACCGATGACAGTGGTATGGCGGCCGACGGTCTTTGTCTGAGCGGAGAAGAGAGAAGGTGAAGACCGGCACCGTGAAGAGGAGAAGAGAGTTCTCTGTTACGAAAATTTGAAGAGGCGCAATTCTTTGTAACCCTAACAAAGCCATCAAACACCTGCGTTTTGTGTTCCCTCTTCCTTTTTTTTAATTTTTCTTTTTAGTTTATTTTTATTTAATCTAAATAATAAGAACAAATGAAACTCAGAATTGGATATTGTTGATGATAGGTGGACCGGACTGGACTGTAGCCACTGAGCCCATCACAACTTCTTTTTTTTGGAGATAAATGACTTATGCGCCAAAATTTATCTGGATTATACATCTGGGCCTACATTGTTAACCACCACCTTGTATCATGTTTAGCACCCCTCTATTTGATGGTTTTGACTTCCTTTTAATAGTTTCTATTAACTTTCCTCTTCATTGATTTTTATAGCATAAAATTGTGATAAAAAGGTGATATAGAAATGGTAATGATTTTTCTTTAGGGTTTGTTTAGAAATTCTTTAGAATTTAATTATGTTATTATTGTTTAATAATCATTTGTTAATGATTTGGCAATCATCTTATGTTATTTCATTTTTATAATTTTGTGATGTAATGATTATTGCAATTATGTGTGATATTTGTAAGTAAAAGGGACTAGGTTGAAAAATTTCAAGAGGTTTTCGAAGTAAATTAAGAATGCAATCTTCATCAAGTAAATTCACAGAGGCTTTCTATAGAGTTTTCTCATTTCTTGCGTGGCTTTGTAGAGGCAACAGACCTTCTCCATTAGACATATTTTTTTTAGATTTTAATACCAATTTTGTGTGAGATTTTGGAATAAAAATATACTTGAAATTGAGAAGATTTTGGAGCGAACAAAGAGTGCAATTTTCATCAAGGAAGCTTTATGTAGAGTTTTCTCTTTGCTTGCGTGGTTTTGAAGAGGCAATGGACCTTCTCCGTTAGGTATCAATGCAAATTCATTTTATTCCTCATTTCCTCACTTCATCATACTTCTTTACCGCTTTTCTAGAGATTATGAGAAGTAGGTCTTTACTGCTTTCCTTTCCATGAGAAGTAGGGTAGAGATATATGAAGGAGGTCTCTGTTGCTGATAATGTCAAGAACCCCTCTAGTTTATTTAAAGATCCGTTTAGCGCAATTCCTTATTATTTTACATGGTGTGCTTCTTGTGAGTGGTTTGTTTAAAAATGTACCTTTGTTTAGGTATTTTACAGGTGGGTTTACATTTTTGCCCGTATTATTCCCATTCCTTATTGATGTCCTCAAAAGGAGGCGAGAAGGGAGGGTTAGTAATCAACCCCCGCAATTTCGTCAGTGTCATCCGTAGCTCGTGACGCTCCACGATGCTTCGGAGTTGTACCTTCTCTCGTGTATATAGTCGTCAAGTGGGGAAGGGTTTTGCAATTAAACCCCCACTGTGATACAGTGGCAGACCCGACTGTTAATACTAATTTGCGTTTTTTGTTCGCAAAATATGGCGGTAAGCAAGAGTCGCCACCGACTTTTATTTTATCCAATCAGGAAAAGGAAAAAGAACATAAAAAACCTTTTTCAAGATGTTTCTGAGTACGGGGGGTAGATTA
Organism: Vicia faba; assembly: GCA_948472305.1. Lineage (NCBI taxonomy): Eukaryota > Viridiplantae > Streptophyta > Magnoliopsida > Fabales > Fabaceae > Vicia > Vicia faba. The sequence continues at coordinate 1,407,136,546 of OX451736.1, read as the reverse complement.
TAGAAAGGGAAGGTGTTAGCACCCTTCCTATTCGTAGTTTTCCATGGGCTCTTAGGTACTTTCTCATTTTGAAATTGCTTGTGTGTGCTTGTTTTGAAAAGTTTTGTTTTACTTCATTTTAACCCTTGTTTCTGTCCTCAAGAGTGTTACGAAGTTGTTTTTGAAAACTTTGTTTGAAAAGTGTTTGTGTGAAAAAGTTTGTTTATTTGAGCAAGTACTTAAGAGTTTTCTACCTACTCGAAAAAGACTATTCGTTTTCCTTTTAGACAATGCTATCACATTATTGAGAAATAGGTAGCATCGTCGTTGGAGTTTTTTTAGGAACATTCGAAAGGGACGTTATGGTCATTGAAGGCAACATGTAAGGATATCTTAGCATTTCAAAGGGACTGTCATCATATATTCGTAGGCAACATCGAGGGACCAGATCATTTCTCGTAGGCAACTCAAGGGATAGTAAGGGACCATGATCTTTTATGATGACTTTTATACCGAGGGTCTTTTCTAAGATATCCCTATGTTCGAGGGACATGACCATTGTTTTCCGAGGCAACCAAGTGAGGCATACCCTAAGGGTGCAAGTGTGCATCAGTGTTTGTTTTCAGATATTTATCTTGTAATTAAATGATTTATTTAATTGATTAAGCATACAAACCTAGGTTGCTAACAATTATATACCAGCATATATAATAAAAGCGAGAAAATAAAAGAGTCTTACGCTATTACAAGACCTCGGGAAGGGGGGTTACATAATCAAACCTGGGAGTAAAAAGTAAATAAAAGGCAGTAAAATAAACCCTAATTAAAAGCTATTACAAACTCGAAGAAGGTACAATAATTGGAAAAATAAATAAATAACTGCGCGCGAAGAATTAAGACGGGAATAAAGTTTAAGTCCTAAAAAATTTAATCAACTAAAGAGAAAATATTTTTGTATTTTTATTATTGAGAAAAATATTTGAAATCATAACCTAAATCTAATTAATTAAAGAAAAATAGTTTTTGGTATTTTATTGAGAAAATTAAATATTTGTGAATTAAACCTAATTTGTCTAATTAATTTTAATTATGAAAACAATCAAGTCAATATCATTAAATTAATTATTTTCCAAAAAAAACTAATTTTAATTAAAAAAACTAATTCTACATTTTTGTGGTTTTCTTGATTTTATGATTAAATAAAAAAATGATTTTTTTGTTATTTTGTAAAAAGAAATTAATCAAATAAAACAAAAGAAAATAAAGAAAGAAAGTAATTGGGTCTGTGGTGAAAGCAGATTAGGGGGTGTGGAATGGAATTGTTAAGCCCAGAATTATAGGCCCATTTGCCCACGTGGGGATTCAGTGCAACTGGCCTTCAGGAGGTCCACCACGCGCCTGTATGCTTGAGGCGTTAGATCTGGCCAGGACATGATCTGATGGCGTGGATTTGAGGATGCATGATGGCCCTTTTGAAGGTGAGGCTCGCTGGATCTGGGACAAAGAAATTGGAAAATATGAAAACGTGAGATTCTGGGATCGAACCCAGAACCCTTTGCTTCACGGCCTGTGCCTTTGCCATCTGTGCTGGGATGGATAGTTGTAATTATAATAACATAAATAAAATATAAAGGAAATAAAGTGGTCTTTCCCAAACGCGCGCGTGATTCAAATCACCCAATGGGATTCTGCCACCTAATTGTCTTCTTCCCCGTAACTGTTGCTTTTTGCCACACTTTTACCTACAGTCGTTTCCGTCACTAAAAGCTATATTGAGGATTTTGTTTGTAGCCATAAACCTGTAAAATTCAAAAACGCAGCACAAGCAGAATAAATTCAAACCAAAGACATGGATCAATTGAAAATCATCTTCTAAGCATGATAGTACCCCTGATTTTGTCCAATTTTGCTTCTATATGTAATTCCCAATTTGGGACCTCAAAACGCTAACAATGGCATTGTGCCATTCCTGCACTTAAACTTCAATCAAACCAATAAAAAACATTGCAAATATGATAGCAAGCATGGATATATGATCAAAACATGTTTATGATGGATAAATTATTGAAAACAAATCTTGAAAAAAAGACGCAAATCGTGGAACTGTGAGGCGTGATTTTTGAAGGTTTTAAGGCTGGAGGACAATTGGAATAACTTCAAGAAACGTCCAGGAACGAATTGCTAGCCTTGGAATTACTGGAATCAGTCTATGGAGGAATATGTGATTAGCACTTTTTTTTGACAAAAAATTGAAGTTGACCTCCTTGTTTTCACGACCCAAAAACCTCCCTTATGCTTTGGAAATGTTGTGTATATATCATAGAATGATTTAGGTCAACAAAAACTGATCATATCTTTGCAAATTATGGAGATTTGATTTCATTCTTTGCCTTGTATGATTTGTTTCCAAAATAGACCAAATTAAGGTCTTTTTCAATCAATTAGCTCTTGCACGAATTTTTTGATTTGCTAGCTGTTCATGGACTTATAATATGCTCATAAAATCAAATCTTTGATTATTCTACTATTTAAATTGATTTATTTTGATTTAAATGGATAAAAAATCAAAATAAATAATAAAAATAATAAAATAATAAAATAATAGGTGGATAAGCTCAGGAATCATGGGCCATCTTAGGAGCAAGTTTCAAACAAGAAAACATGGGCCCATTTGAAAAAAAAGTCATTTTTATCAATGTTGACTTCATGCATATTTCCAAAAATTAGTCAACTTTGACAATACATATCTCCCTCAATTTTAACCCTAAGAGTGTGTTCTTGGACTTTTTAGAAATCTTAGGATGTCCCCTATACAACCCTTTTGGTTTCATCTCAATTGGGGCTTCCATGTTCATGTAAGAAACTTTGACCCAAAAGGTGTTTTTGTTGACTTTTCGAAAGGACCTAGGATGTAGAAATTCATATCTTTTATGAGTGCATATTTTCACCTTGTGAGATGAAGATGAGTTGTGGGTAATTGCATCCTCTTCAAAATGAGCCCGGGATGGAAAATTTTTGATAAAGTATGAGGAAGTTATGCTTGGTCAAAGTTTGGTTGGCTTTTCCTAAGAAACCCTAATTTAACAACTTTTGGGTTTTGATGAATTTGGGGCATTCCTTGAGGAATCATGATCAACCCTTGATCAAATGATGAATATCAGTTCAAAATGTTGATGTTTACCAAAAATCTTGAAGTTTGACTTTATGTGGGCCACAATTGACTTTTGACCTAATATAGTTGATTTTCAGGCATCTGAGCAATTGATGAACAAACTTCTTGTGCAAGGCATAAAACTTGACATGGATGATCTTGAGAACATATTGGGACCATGGAAAGAATTTGCGACCTTTGGAGTTCCCACACCCTGATGAAAATGGAAACCCTAGTTTGAGGTACATTGCCTTATGAGACAGTTTGTCTGGTCAACTCTTGGGCATCCTTGAGGAAGTTGGGAACCTCAATGGGCATGTGTTGAATAAAATAAGAGGGAAAATTTTGGGGTACAACAGCTTCCCCTGTTCAATCTTCTTAAACCTGAGGATGTATATTGGTTGTCTGCCTTTCGTAATCTGAAGGTGGAAGATGATTGAACACTAGAGTGCCCAGAAATGTGCACTCGTCTAAAATGATACTTGGCTGTGTAGGTAATATATGGAATGGGCTTAGAAATGCCATTTGGAGGATGTTGATTTCCCGAGATATTCCTTTGATGAGAATTCCTGTTCCTGTCGTTGAGGAGGAATCTGCTGAGAAATGTTGGTCTCTGCCTTGGAAGAAATGGAATTTTAGGAACTTCAGTTGTCCGTTACTCTACTGGGGAATCATCTCTTAGTCGAGGAGATGAAAATGAACTGTTATTTGGTCGTGCTCCAGGCCTTACAGTGATTTGCTGAGGATAATAAGACTGACTGATATTTGGTCGTACTCCAGGTTTTATAGTGAATTACTGGGGAGATGAGATTATACTTTCTATCTGGTCGTGCTCCAGGCTTTGATATCTCAAAAACTGTTATCTGGTCGTGTTCCGGGCTTCAGAAGGAATTAAGTTGTTATCCGGTCGCATCCGGGTTTCAACTTGAATTTAAGGCATACTAATATCTGGTCGTTTTCGGGCTTCATAGTAATTGGCCGAGTAAACTGCTATCTGGTCGAATTCCAAGCTTCGCAGTACCTTATGTTGTTATCTGGTCGTGCTCCAGGTTTCAGTGTCTTTTGCCGCTATTTGGTCGTGTTCCAGACTTCACAGTGTCTCATACCGTTATCTGCTCGATTCCAGGCTTCGTAGTATTTTGGATAAATCAAGATATTATCCGGTTGATTTCTGGGCTTCATAGCTTGAATTTGAGATATACCACTATCTGGTCGATTCCAGGCTTCGTAGTGTTTTTTACTGTTATCCGGTCGATTTCCAGGCTTCACAGTATGATGGGGAAATTAAGCTGTTGTCCAGTTGATTTCCGGGTTTCATAGCTTGAATTTGAGATATACCAATATCTGGTTGATTCCAAGCTTTGTAGTATTTTGGAGAAATCATGATATTATCCGGTCGATTTCCGGGCTTCATAGCTTGAACTGAAATAGAAATCTTAGTATCGATTTGACTAAACTAGGGAAAACTTGTGAGAACTTCAAGTGGGAGAGAAATCTTAGTATCAATTTGCATGATCCCGGGAGAGGTCTCGGGTTAACTTTGACTGGCATAGAAATCAGGGGAATCTTAGCGGTGATTCGGCTGACCCAGACGAAAGTCTTAGAACATCTTCAACTAGAATAGAAACCTTAGTGTCAGTTTGACTGAACCAGAAAAAATGTTGGAATATCTTCTACTGGAATAGAAACCTTGGTGTCGGTTTGACTGAACTAGAGAAAGTGTTGGAATATCTTCAACTAGAATAGAAACCTTGGTGTCAGTTTAACTGAACTAGAGAAAGTGTGAGAATTTGATTGCATCTTTCCCTGAAAGGTAAAGAGTTAGTCGTATGTAATTTCATGATGTATTGAATGTATTGAGTAATGATGTTCTCAAAATAAATGAGATCGTGTTGTATAATATGTATGCACATGCCATGATGTATGGATATGCAATTCTATTGTGATATTCTCTAACTGGGGGAAATAAATCCTAGACTGCTGCTGGAGAGTATAATGAGTTGAGTTCTTCGTTTCCGCTGGGGATAGTGACCGAAGATGATTAGCTGGAGATTTACATCCATTCTACTTGAGAATATTATGCTGGGAGAGACTGTGTCTGAGAATAATCCTGCGGGGGAATGACTCTATGGGGAAGGGAGATACTCTGTTGGAAGATCTACTGATTTGGAGGAATAAACACAGCTGGAGATGAACTTCCATTGCTGGAGAGAAGAGCTTTGTTGGAGATTGAGCTTCCGCTGTCAGAGAAATAAACTCAGCTCGGGAGAAAACTTTATTAACTGTTTATGATTATAAAGCTCGGCTGGGGAATGCAGATATTAGCTTTCTGAAAGAGCCTGCTGGGGAAGGAATTCCTGCTTGGGGATACGGAGGTCGGACCTTGGTTGTCTCGGCTCTATGGGGAATATAGGTATCACTAACTTGTATGTGATAGTGACTTCACTTCCAACTGTCTCTGCCCCTAGTACCATGCTGGAAAAAGTACATGCGAAGATTTTATGGATGGATCTCTGTCGTGATTGTACTTGAACATGTATTTAATGAGTGTCAGGATGACATCCGTCTTTGGATCGTATTTGAACTGTACTTGAAACATGTGTTGAATGAGTGTAAGAATGAAATTCGTCTCTGGATCGTGCCTGAACTGTATCTGGAAGCTGCATTGAATGAGTATCAGAATGGCATCTCTATCTAGAGCATATCTGAACTGTATCTGGAAGCTACATTGAATGAGTATCAGAATGGCATCCGTATCTGGATCATATCTGAAATGTACTTGAAACATGTGTTGAATGAGTGTCAGAATGACATCCGTCTCTGGATCGTACCTGAACTGTATCTGGAAGCTGAATTGAATGAGTATCAGAATGGCATCCTGTGATACGGTGGGAGAACTGACTTGAAGTTTCGCGTTTGTGTTCGCACTTGTTCGGTTTAGCAAGAGTCGCCACCTACTTTTTATTTTATCCAAAGGAAAAGTCAAAAAGCACAGGAAAGACCTTTGAGATGTTTTCTTGGGTTCGGGGGGTAGATTATGAAAAGGGAAGGTGCTAGCACCCTTTTCATCCATGGTTATCCATGGTCTCTTAGTTACTTGTTTTAGATCACTTGCCTTTGCTTTTCACTTGTTTGAAATGGTGCTTTGTATGCGTGGTTTTGAAAATGTTTTGAAAAAGATGCCTTGTCTAGGCAACCTTTGTAATGATTCTTGTTTGAATATATACAAAGGTGTGTGTCTTTTTGAAAAGATAATTCAATGTTTCGAAAGTTGTTTTGAAATTGTTTTGAAGTTGTGTTGTGAAGTTTGTTTGAAAAATGGCAAGGATGTTTTGCAAGCTTTTGATCAAGTAACTAAGAGTTCTCTACCCTATTTTACTCAAAGATATTTCTTATGTTTTTAACCCTTTTAACAGTGTTATTTCATCATGGTATTTGATGAACAACCTTGTGTTAGGATGTTTAAACGGGACAGGCACGGGTTATCGTATACAATCATTGAAGGCAACTTGTGAGACGCTCTAGCAATTTTTGTAAGGGAGGAGATCATTTTATCGAAGGCAACATCGAGGGTCATCGAGGGACTACGATCTTTGTTTATCGAAGGGGCATTTGCTAGAGTGTCTCATATTCGAGGGACATGATTGCATTTTCCGAGGCGACAAGCGAGGTTACCCTAGAGGTGCAAGTGTGAATTGTGTTTGTCATATTCATGCATTTGTCTTTGTATTAGGTCATCTAGCGATCAATTTTAGACTTTCACATACAAACCCTAATCTCTAATCATGGCATATTTAAAAAGCATAAAGTGCGAGAATTAAATTCTAAGCTATTGCAAGAGAGTATCCGGGGATGGGGTACTAATTATTTACAAATGGGGATGAGTCTTATCAGAATAATGTCCCAAATATTATGGGTTACAACCAAATCGAATTGACGCAATTCAAATATTAACAAATTGTAACAAAACGAAAAAATAAAGAGAATCAAAAGTATTATGAGATGCATGTGGTGATTTACAAATGATCAAATAAAATTTAATCTAATAAAGACTTAGGTATTTATTTTTATTTTATGATTTATGTAAAGGAAAGGTTTCAAAAGAAAGAAAATCTATCATCTTGTATTTTATTAAATGAAAATCAAAATTAATTAAATCAAACTAACTATTTTTTGGTATTTTAATTATGTTAATCAAGATTAATAAAGAAATAATAAAATTAATTCAAAAGAAAATAAAATAGAATTTAATTAGTATTATTAACTACAAAAGAAAACAAACTAATTAAGATTAAGATGTAAAGTTTGTTAAGTTAATGAAAGGATTTTTAGGAGAATGGGCCAAAATGGGATTTAGACCCTGTGATCGGTGGATCTGGAACTGACTGTTTAACGCTGGTTTGCGAAATGTTGCGGAAGCAAGAGTCGCCACCGTCTTTTATTTTCTCCAAATGGAAAGGACAAAAGCACAGAAAAATTCCTTAAAGAGATTTCTCTCGGTTCGGGAGGTAGGTTATAGAAAGGGAAGGTGTTAGCACCCTTTCTATCCATGGTTATCCATGGGCTCTTAGATACTTGCTCATTTGTGTTTTCAAAAATGTTTGTTTTCTTTTCAAGGTGAGTGGGTTTTAAAAAGTTTCTTTGAAAATTCCAGTTCGACTCTTGTATCGGTCCTCAAGAGTGTTTGAAAAATTGCTTTCGAAAGCTTTTTGAAAAGTGTCGGTGTGAAAAGTATTTTTGAATTTTGTTTTGAAATTAGAGCAAGTATCTTAGAGTTGTCTACCTACCCTAAGGAATTCGTCTGTGTAAATGTCCTTTAAAGTAGTGCCATCCCACCATTGAGAGGTAAGTAGCACCACCGTTGGAGGTGTTCGGGTCAATTCGAGTTTGTAGGGACATGGTGATCACCAGAGCAATGGGAAGACACCTTAGAAGCTACCCTCATGCCAGGTTCCCGGATCATGAGGACTTACTAAGACATCCTCTACTCGACGATCACCTTTCGAGGCAAGGCAACAGTGAGGCGTACCCTAGGGGTGGTGTGTGATTTGTGTGTCGTTTTCATTTGCATTTGTCTTGTCATGTTAAAGTGATCTACGCTTGATTTTATTATGGCCATTCATTCTTGCATGCTTTGTTTAACAGTTAATATTTGCGGGAAAAAGTAAATCTAAAGCTATTACAAATGGCGCGGGTCCACATCGCCAAAATTAAACCGGACCCGATTTGACAGAAAAGTAAAGAAATTAAAAGAATCGAAAAGTGCGAGAAGTAAATATTACAAAGCTTTGGGAGAGATACATAATTAATTAAGCGAGATAAGATAAATATGCGAAATTAAATCGAAACGAGGGCGTTGGACCCTTTTGCAAAAATTAAAGTTAATGAGGAATTAAAATTTAAAATTAAAAGAAAATGTTTTTGGTATTTTAGTATTTTATGATTTAATATGAAAAAGAGAATTAATTGAAATTAAAATAATAGGCAAACCCTAATTATAATGGCTTTTAAATTTATTATGAAAAATATTGAATTTTAACCTAATTTAAACCTAAGTTACTTTACATGCAAATTTAATTATAGAAATAAATAAAATAAATATTATTATAAAAAAAATAAAAAATTAAAAAGGAATAAAAATTATCAATTAAACCTAGTTCTACATTTTTTATATTTTTATTGTGAAAAGAATTAATATCAAAAACCTAATTTATTCTAAGTTTATTTATATACAATTATTTACAAGAAAATATTAAAATAAAATATTTATTATATTTTTTGTCTTTTCTGTTTTTTATGATATTTTTATATTTTGTGTAAAAATAATTAATTAAATTAAGACAACAAAACAAATAAACAAATAATTAAAAATGAAATAAAACATAAAGAAAATTGAAAAAAACATTGCAAACCAGGGGGGGTGGAAGTCCCAAATTGGAGGTAGGACTTTGAATAATCTGGCCCAAAAACCCTGGGTCCGTTTGACTTTCCAGGTGGCCTACGGACATGTTGACCAGCGCTTATGGTGTTCAGCAACCTTGAGCCTTTGATCTGGATATGCTAGACGCGTGGACGCTTGGATTAGGAGGTGTATCATGATCCCTCACCTCAGCACTGCACGTGAACGTTAATTGAAGAAAAATAAATGGGAATATTGAAGACCTGGGACTCGAACCCAGGTCATATGCTTTGCCAATGTTTTCTCTGACCAGCTGTGCCAACCAAACGCGTTTTATATATATTAGACAAACAAATAACAAAAAAGAAAGTGGGTTAATGGCTTGGAAATGCGCGCGAGATTTTGAATAAGCCAATCAGCGTGTGACATGTAATCATCTTCTCCACCTTCCCTGAAATATAAAACATTGAGCAACGGTTTTAGCCGCGTTGCCTAAGACCATATACCAGAAAATAGCGATTAGGTTATCTTTGAACATAAATTAGGCGCGAGGGTTGGGATCTCTTCATCCAGGCGCGCTCATGTCAATGGTGGTATTCACGAGTTCTAATTTTTCCTTGGGTGAAAAGCCCCAATCTGAAGCTTGCAAAACCCTAGAACTTGGCCATGGTGAAATCACGTATACAACGTAAAAACTCAATTAAATGCATTGGTTAGTTTCAGGACAAGATAACAATCATGAATCAATGAATAAAAATTACAAAAGATGCTTAAATCATGATGCACGATTCTGAAAATTTCTTGATACAGTTTGAGTTCGTTTTACCAATTCTTGGCGTGGTGATGGATGATTCTGATTGGAATGTGATCAGTGAAACTTCAGGAAGCTATTGAAATAGTTTTTGTGCCTTGAATCAATCTCTAACAATGATTTCAGTTTTGATTTTTTAGAGAATTTTTCCAAGTTTGTCTATGGCCTTTGAGCGCAGTTTTCTGTGTATGGGCATTAGGATTGTGTTCAAGCATTTGTAGTGAATCAATTAGGTTAAGAAAATTGATAAAAATCTCTTGCAATCATGGTTTTCAATATTTGATTTTTCACCATTATGTTTTCAATCTTTCCCATGTGCTCTTGTATCAATTATGCTCAAATCAAACCAAATCTTTCCCTATTGACCTATGCACGAAATATTGAAGGCAAAATATGCATGAAAAGATTTATTAGGTCAAGTTATATATTTTTCACATATTTAAATGATTTAAATGAATTAATATGAATAATAATTCAAATAAATAAATAAAAAATGAGAAAATACTTCCCTTTGGGCCAAGTGGTCGTGCACATGCTTGGAATGATGAATCATGGAAGAAAAATGGGCCCATTAGCATTTTTAGGTCATTTGAATCAAAGTTGACTTTTCAAAATATCCAAAACTTTCCCAACTTCCACAAGGCATAACTTGCTCAATTTTTAAGCTTTTCTCATGTTCTTGGACATTTTGGAAAGGTCTTTGAGTCCTCTAACCAATGTCTTTGGTCCCATGTCATTTTGATTTACCAATCTCAAGTTATGGCCTTTTACTTAAAGTCCCTTTTTGTTGACTTTTGAAAATGACCTATAATGTTGAAATTGATAACTTTTTGTGAGAGCATTTCTTGGACTTGAAGTATGAAGATGAGTTGTAGGAAATGTCTTTCTCTTCAAAATGAGCTTTTGATGGAATTTTTCTGATAATCCATGTGAAAGTTATGCCCTGGTCAATTTACAGTTGACTTTTTCAGCTATCCAAATATAGTAACTTTTGCATCTTGATGATTTCCTGAGCCAAATTTTGAGAATCATGATCAAGCATTGATCAAATGATGTTTGTGGCTTCAAAATGAGATGTTGACTAAAAATTTGAACTTTTGACTGTCAAATGACCATTTTGCCCCTACAGTTGACTGTAGTGCAATTAGGGTTTTGACTGTGCAATTTTGGGCTGAAAGTCTTGAAACTTGGTATGAGGATGCTTGACCTTATTTGTAGGCATGTGAGACTTGATTGGACCTTTGAACACTCCATTTTCTTGATCAGAACACAAACCCTAGTTTTGACTGTATAGGAGACCTTTGCACTGTGCAACCCTGGGGGAATTTTGTGACTTGGCTTGGCAATTTCTTGGAGAATATGGGAGGGCAAATTTTGGGGTACAACAGTTGCCCCTGTTCAATCTTCTTAAACATGAGGATGCAGATTGGCTGACGTGTCGTTCGTAATCCGAGGGTGGAAGATGATTGAACACTAGAGTGCCTAGAAATTTGCGCTCACATGTTAGCAGTGTGATGGGGGGAATGGGCTTATAGATGCCATTTGGAGGTTGCTGGATAGGATGATGGGCTTATAGATGCCATCTGGATGCTGATCGCGTAAGAGGTTCCTTGGCGAGAACCTGCATACCTGCAAAACAGAAAATGAGTACCTGACACGTTGCAGGAGTTGGTTTTCAGATGCTTGGTATAGATGTGTCCTGACTGGTTACAGGAGCTGAGTCTTGGAGCTTCAAACGGCGATGAATGAACCAGGGATGGTTACTGCCTTAGCATGAATGGTAAGAGAACCTTGGGCGACTTTAACTTCAACAACGCTTGTTGAGAAAAATCTTGGGTGTCTTCTACTGGGATAAGAATCAGGGAGATCTTAGGGTCGATCTGACTGAACCAGAGGAGGCCTTTGACTGGGTAAGCATCAGGAAAATCTTAGGGTCGATTTAACTGAACCGGGCAAGGTCTTGAAATATCTTCAACTGGATAAGCATCAGGGAGATCTTAGGGTCGATCTGACTGAACCAGAGAAGGCCTTTGACTGGATAAGCATCAGGAAAATCTTGGGGTCGATTTAACTGAACCGGACAAGGTCTTGAAATGTCTTCAACTGGATAAGCATCAGGGAGATCTTAGGGTCGATCTGACTGAACCAGAGAAGGCCTTTGACTGGATAAGCATCAGGAAAATCTTAGGGTCGATTTAACTGAACCGGACAAGGTCTTGGAATATCTTCAACTGGATAAGCATCAGGGAGATCTTAGGGTCGATCTGACTGAACCAGAGAAGGCCTTTGACTGGATAAGCATCAGGAAAATCTTAGGGTCAATTTAACTTAACCAGACAAGGTCTTGGAATATCTTCAACTGGATAAGCATCAGGGAGATCTTAGGGTCGATCTGACTGAACCAGAGAAGGCCTTTGACTGGATAAGCATCAGGAAAATCTTAGGGTCGATTTGACTGAACCGGACAAGGTCTTGGAATATCTTCAACTGGATAAGCATTAGGGAGATCTTAGGGTCGATCTGACTGAACCAGAGAAGGCCTTTGACTGGATAAGCATCAGGAAAATCTTAGGGTCGATTTAACTGAATCGGACAAGGTCTTGGAATATCTTCAACTGGATAAGCATCAGGGAGATCTTAGGGTCGATCTGACTGAACCAGAGAAGGCCTTTGACTGGATAAGCATCAGGAAAATCTTAGGGTCGATTTAACTGAACCAGACAAGGTCTTGGAATATCTTCAACTGGATAAGCATCAGGGAGATCTTAGGGTCGATCTGACTGAACCAGAGAAGGCCTTTGACTGGATAAGCATCAGGAAAATCTTAGGGTCGATTTAACTGAACCGGACAAGGTCTTGGAATATCTTCAACTGGATAAGCATCAGGGAGATCTTAGGGTCAATCTGACTGAACCAGAGAAGGCCTTTGACTGGATAAGCATCAGGAAAATCTTAGGGTCGATTTAACTGAACCGGACAACGTCTTGGAATATCTTCAACTGGATAAGCATCAGGGAGATCTTAGGGTCGATCTGACTGAACCAGAGAAGGCCTTTGACTGGATAAGCATCAGGAAAATCTTAGGGTCGATTTAACTGAACCGGACAAGGTCTTGGAATATCTTCAACTGGATAAGCATCAGGGAGATCTTAGGGTTGATCTGACTGAACCAGAGAAGGCCTTTGACTGGATAAGCATCAGGAAAATCTTAGGGTCGATTTAACTGAACCGGACAAGGTCTTGAAATATCTTCAACTGGATAAGCATCATGGAGATCTTAGGGTCGATCTGACTGAACCAGAGAAGGCCTTTGACTGGATAAGCATCAGGAAAATCTTAAGGTCGATTTAACTGAACCGGACAAGGTCTTGGAATATCTTCAACTGGATAAGCATCAGGGAGATCTTAGGGTCGATCTGACTAAACCAGAGAAGGCCTTTGACTGGATAAGCATCAGGAAAATCTTAGGGCGATTTAACTGAACCGGACAAGGTCTTGAAATATCTTCAACTGGATAAGCATCAGGGAGATCTTGGGGTCGATCTGACTGAACCAGAGAAGGCCTTTGACTGGATAAGCATCAGGAAAATCTTAGGGTCGAGTTAACTGAACCGGACAAGGTCTTGGAATGTCTTCAACTGGATAAGCATCAGGGAGATCTTAGGGTCGATCTGACTGAACCAGAGAAGGTCTTTGACTGGATAAGCATCAGGAAAATCTTAGGATCGATTTAACTGAACCGGTCTAGGTCTTGAAATATCTTCAACTGGATAAGCATCAGGGAGATCTTAGGGTCGATCCGACTGAACCAGAGAAGGCCTTTGACTGGATAAGAATCAGGAAAATCTTAGGGTCGATTTAACTGAACCGGACAAGGTCTTGGAATATCTTCAACTGGATAAGCATCAGGGAGATCTTAGGGTCGATCTGACTGAACCAGAGAAGGCCTTTGACTGGATAAGCATCAGGAAAATCTTAGGGTCGATTTAACTGAACCGGACAAGGTCTTGAAATATCTTCAACTGGATAAGCATCAGGGAGATCTTAGGGTCGATCTGACTGAACCAGAGAAGGCCTTTGACTGGATAAGCATCAGGAAAATCTTAGGGTCGATTTAACTGAACCGGACAAGGTCTTGGAATATCTTCAACTGGATAAGCATCAGGGAGATCTTAGGGTCGATCTGACTGAACCAGAGAAGGCCTTTGACTGGATAAGCATCAGGAAAATCTTAGGGTCGATTTAATTGAACCGGTCTAGGTCTTGAAATATGATTGAGAATTTAGCTGAATCTTTCCTGAAAGGTAAAGGTCAGTCATATGCCATGCATGATATGGACCAAGCAATGATGTTCTCAACATAAATGAGATTTGTGAGATATGATGCGTCTATGCATGCTATAATGATGTATGGAAATGTGATGTTTTATGTATGTTTTTGTCTAGGAAAGTAAATCTTTGACGGGTGCCGGGAAGTCGTATCCTGGGCTGATGTTAAAGAATAAATTTTGCTTCCGCTGGGGATGATAACTGCAAGAATACCGGTAGGAGAAGATGACTCCGTTGCGGAACAAACTTGGCAAATGGAGGATTCTGCGGGGAGAAAAGATACTCTAGCGACCATGCTGGGAAGCAATGCTCTGTGGGAAGAGGGATGCCTTGCTAAGTGTTGATAATAGTTTGCTGGGGATCGGAAGACTTTGTCGACGACGCTCTTTCCGTGGCTTTTGGCTGAGGATAACCCAGTTATATCCTGGTAAGGAAATAACTCTTTGAATAAAGCCGGGAGACGTGTTCGTGCTCTGCGAGGGGATAAGCTTCCAGAATCTACTGGGGATAAGCTTACTGCTTGGGGAGATGAATTCCAACTTTCCTGGGGAAACTGGATTGGACTCTTCTGGGGGGTTTTGGAACTGCGGAGGAAGTTATTCCTTTGAATGTTGATATACCGCCGGGGAACAATCTTTAGGCCGAGACTGCCGGGGATGCTTGTTATGAATATACATGCTGCTGGGGAATGTTGAGATCTGCTGGAGGATACTCAACTTCCTTAAGATTTGATAACTCTGCTTGGAGAAGAATGCACTGATTTGCTGACTTACTCTCTGGGGAATTAAGATGTGCTGGTTATGTTCTTTAGCTGAACCTACCTTGGTACCTTGGTGGATGGAACAATTAGATTGCTTAGACAACTCTTTATTGCCCCTGTTTCTGAGGTTGGAGAAGAAGACCTGTGGGGGGCTGATAGTTGTTGATAGACCAAGCTTCTTTTGGTAGGCAGGTGCCAAGATGACAGGACATAGTCGTACGCTTTGATCCCTAACTTTTTCCTGGACCGCCCTTTCGGGTTTTCAGTCCATCGGGATACCCATTTTTGCCCAAGCCACCTTTTCAGGTTTTCGACTTGCCGGGTGTACAGATTCTTTTCATTTCATCCCTTCATTTTGCCCGAACCCTTTTGGTTCGCCGGGAAGCCCTTATTTTTGCCTAGGTGTGTCAACCTAGCGGGTCTTTGATTGTGCGTAGTATTTTTCGACTATGTCCGTTCTCAGAAAGTAGGGAGTTTCCCCTGTTAGAAGTGTTTTGTCATGCCACCAGAAGGTATTTGATCAGGCAAGATTCGTTGTTGGAATGCCCCCAAGTGACTCAGGCGGAGATTTGCCCCAGGCTATTTGGTCTTTTGAGAGATTCTCCGAATCTTGATTTAACTGCCCCAGATGATGGACAATAGTCATACCTGCCCCTTGATTGGAGATACTTCTGTTCATTAGGCATTCGTCGTGCGAACTTCTATGTTGTTCAAACAAAAGTCATATGCAAACAAAGTTATGTTAAAAATGCAAAGCTTATGTCTGTCTTGAAGATTTTGAAAATGCATTCCTTTTTTCATAAAACAAATGAATGTTTGTAAAACGTGATGTCAACTCCTTCTTTACAGTAAGCCTTAAGGAGTCAGGATACCTTTCGTCACAGTATGCTTTCGAACTAACCCATGCTTCAACTAGGACTTTTAAGGGTTATAACGTGGCCTGGTTCACGGTTTAAGAAACAAAGGATAAAGGCTCAAATTTTATTTGTACCCACCCGCTCTTCGTGATGTTCTCCAAACCTAAACTCAGTTGATCATACGTTAGACCTTGTTTGAGTCTTTGCTCTGATTTTCCGGTGATGATTCGGATGTTAATAACTTATTTTGAATAGGCAGTCATTCCTTTTTTTGTTGAGGGTTTGTAGGACCTCTTCCCTTTTTTTTTATTTTTGTTATCCCTTTCTTTTTTTGCCTGAACTGTTTCCTTTTTTTTTTGAATCACAGTCAGCGGGATGCCCCAGTTTTGTAAGTCTCCTTCATGGGTTTTGACTTAATGGGCTTTTTTATTTTGAGAGATATAATGACTGCCTGTCCTTCTTGATTATTCGGAACCATCACCGTTTTTTTTGTTTTGTAAGGACCTCTTTGGTGCCATTCGTTATGCACTTGGATCAACTGAGAGACTACCCTGCCCCAGGTTATGATTAAGGGTTTCAAATTTCGAAAAGAAAAACTCCTACTTCTTTGGCTCAGAGGGGTTGACGAGGGATTATCATCCTTATAACTCCAGTGTTTAGGGATTGAAACAATGCCTGTACTTCATCAGCGGGGTCTGTTCAAAAGCATACTGTAAAGATTGCGGTATCGTTTTCGTCATCCTCCCTCAAGAGGCTTAGAATTATTGATTGAGAGTTGATCATCAGAAAAATATGAAAATAATTTGCGTATAGTGAATACGAATATATTGATTCAAAATAGACATAAGCGATGCATTAATGAAATAACAATGTTTTAACAATGAGTAAATGTTTGAACAAAAGAAAATTGCAACTTGAACATTCGAATGAACAAAAATTTCTCAATCCTAGCCATGATTTGGCAAGGGAGCAGTGATTATGTTCAGAGTCTCAGGTACTTCAAACTGAATCTCTCCAGCGTCGATCATGTCTTGAATCTTGTTTTTGAGAGGCCAGCAGTTGTCCGTAGTATGCCCCGGGCTATCAGAATGGTATGCGCACCTATCGTTGGGATGATAGTTAGGAGCAGAAGTGTTTGGATTCCGGAGAGGAGCCCTTAAGGTGATCAGCCCTGCCTCCAACATTTTTTGTAGTGCTTGATCCAGCGACATGTTGAGCTTGGTGAACTGCCTTTTAGACTTGTCTGGTTGAAGCTGGTGAGGTTGATACTGAATTGGTGATACTGGAGCCATATGAGGAGCTTTCTCCTTGCCTCTTTGTCTCAAAGATGGTCGAACGATGACTGGCTTTTTACCCTTAGATGTTTGCCCCAGTTGGTTATTCTGAAGCAGTTGGTTGACGAGAAACCGGAGCTCATCTTGTCTTTGAGCTAAACCTTGAATGGCATTCCTCTGCCCCAGCATTTGGGCTTTCATTGCATCCATTTCAGCTTGCAAGTGTTTCAGCCTTTCATCCTCAGCACTGTTCTTGACAAAAGTCTCCATGAGAAGTGTCCTTAGCTCCTCCTACCCCTTGGATAGATTCAGGAGGATTTCCTCGAACCGAGTCCCTTGAGCAAGAAGGTCCTGGTTATCTTGTTGGGAAGCCATTGCTGAAATAAACAGCGGAGATGATAAGTGACTTGTCCAAAGGGTACCTGTTATGCAATGATATGTATGATATGCATGTAATGTTTTCAAGGACCTCGCGGGGTAAACAAGAAAATTTGTTAGCATTTGGATCCAGTAGCTTGATTGAAGGAACTTCGGATTGTTGAGAGTCCTTTTTCAAGGGTCAAAGGCTCACCATATCCAGTGGGTCATAGCCTCTGACTTTAGTCATCATGTCTGGTTTTGATTTCCAAACAACCTTGGTTAAGGGAACCTTCTTCAAGAGTCAGAGCTCACCATATCAAGTGGGTCATAGCCCCTGACAACTTTGGCTAGAGGAAAATAAATCCTCTTTGCCCCTTGCTAGATGTTTGATTCATCATGACCTGCATCACAAGCCCTTGAGATCCTTGAAATGGGTTAGGATGTATGCAATGGTATGATGTCATGATGCATGGGGTAATACGAATAAACCCTGTTATGAGCCCTTATTAAGGACTATAAACAGAAACCTGCAAGAAACTCAAGTAAACCTGTCATGAGTCCCAGTTAAGGACTTAAAACATAACCTGCAAGAAACTTAGTACCCTGTTATGAGTCCCCATTAAGGACTATAGACAAAACCTGCAAGAAACAAGCGTCAGGTAACAAGCATGCAGATAATCAAGTACGAAGGCACACAAGTCACACAAGAGAAGCCCTTAGAGTTTAGGCCAGCATGGGGTCTAGGTGTTACCCTCTTTCAGTCGGTTGGTTCATACCTGTCCTATCAAAGTAACCGGGTTCTTAGAGGATCCCAATATCATTGACTACCCTCAATCGGTCATAACTCCAGCATCGCAATCTTTTCTTGCGGCCAGAACCATCACGAGAGTTTAGCCTCAATGGGCGTAGCATACTGCTACTATTCTAATGGCCAAGTTGTGTCATTTAAGGTTCTAAGGTTGTTGGTGCTTAATGACTCCTCAGAAGACCCATATTCTCCTCGTTGCAACACAAGGGATATCGGTACAGACCAAGGTGCCACACCAACGTAGCCACTATTTCACCCGTGTCGGTCTACGCCGGACAGGTCCCTCACAGCTTATGCTACCTAAACAGGGTATCCCCAAATCCGGGTTAGGATCTATGTAACTCCCATGCGACCCACAAATTTAAAGAAGACAAGTCAATACAATTGAAAACACAGTTATGAACTAACCCTAAGGTACACCTCACTTTAAGTTTTAATTCCCCAGCAGAGTCGCCAGTTCTGTGATCGGTAGATCTGGAACTGACTGTTTAACGCTGGTTCGCGAAATGTCGCGGAAGCAAGAGTCGCCACCGTCTTTTATTTTCTCCAAATGGAAAGGACAAAAGCACAGAAAAATTCCTTAAAGAGATTGCTCTCGGTTCGGGAGGTAGGTTATAGAAAGGGAAGGTGTTAGCACCCTTTCTATCCATGGTTATCCATGGGCTCTTAGATACTTGCTCATTTGTGTTTTCAAAAATGTTTGTTTGCTTTTCAAGGTGAGTGGGTTTTAAAAAGTTTCTTTGAAAATTCCAGTTCGACTCTTGTATCGGTCCTCAAGAGTGTTTGAAAAATTGCTTTCGAAAGCTTTTTGAAAAGTGTCGGTGTGAAAAGTATTTTTGAATTTTGTTTTGAAATTAGAGCAAGTATCTTAGAGTTGTCTACCTACCCTAAGGAATTCGTCTGTGTAAATGTCCTTTAAAGTAGTGCCATCCCACCATTGAGAGGTAAGTAGCACCACCGTTGGAGGTGTTCGGGTCAATTCGAGTTTGTAGGGACATGGTGATCACCAGAGTAATGGGAAGACACCTTAGAAGCTACCCTCATGCCAGGTTCCCGGATCATGAGGACTTACTAAGACATCCTCTACTCGACGATCACCTTTCGAGGCAAGGCAACAGTGAGGCGTACCCTAGGGGTGGTGTGTGATTTGTGTGTCGTTTTCATTTGCATTTGTCTTGTCATGTTAAAGTGATCTACGCTTGATTTTATTATGGCCATTCATTCTTGCATGCTTTGTTTAACAGTTAATATTTGCGGGAAAAAGTAAATCTAAAGCTATTACAAATGGCGCGGGTCCACATCGCCAAAATTAAACCGGACCCGATTTGACAGAAAAGTAAAGAAATTAAAAGAATCAAAAAGTGCGAGAAGTAAATATTACAAAGCTTTGGGAGAGATACATAATTAATTAAGCGAGATAAGATAAATATGCGAAATTAAATCGAAACGAGGGCGTTGGACCCTTTTGCAAAAATTAAAGTTAATGAGGAATTAAAATTTAAAATTAAAAGAAAATGTTTTTGGTATTTTAGTATTTTATGATTTAATATGAAAAAGAGAATTAATTGAAATTAAAATAATAGGCAAACCCTAATTATAATGGCTTTTAAATTTATTATGAAAAATATTGAATTTTAACCTAATTTAAACCTAAGTTACTTTACATGCAAATTTAATTATAGAAATAAATAAAATAAATATTATTATAAAAAAAATAAAAAATTAAAAAGGAATAAAAATTATCAATTAAACCTAGTTCTACATTTTTTATATTTTTATTGTGAAAAGAATTAATATCAAAACCCTAATTTATTCTAAGTTTATTTATATACAATTATTTACAAGAAAATATTAAAATAAAATATTTATTATATTTTTTGTCTTTTCTGTTTTTTATGATATTTTTATATTTTGTGTAAAAATAATTAATTAAATTAAGACAACAAAACAAATAAACAAATAATTAAAAATGAAATAAAACATAAAGAAAATTGAAAAAAACATTGCAAACCAGGGGGGGTGGAAGTCCCAAATTGGAGGTAGGACTTTGAATAATCTGGCCCAAAAACCCTGGGTCCGTTTGACTTTCCAGGTGGCCTACGGACATGTTGACCAGCGCTTATGGTGTTCAGCAACCTTGAGCCTTTGATCTGGATATGCTAGACGCGTGGACGCTTGGATTAGGAGGTGTATCATGATCCCTCACCTCAGCACTGCACGTGAACGTTAATTGAAGAAAAATAAATGGGAATATTGAAGACCTGGGACTCGAACCCAGGTCATATGCTTTGCCAATGTTTTCTCTGACCAGCTGTGCCAACCAAACGCGTTTTATATATATTAGACAAACAAATAACAAAAAAGAAAGTGGGTTAATGGCTTGGAAATGCGCGCGAGATTTTGAATAAGCCAATCAGCGTGTGACATGTAATCATCTTCTCCACCTTCCCTGAAATATAAAACATTGAGCAACGGTTTTAGCCGCGTTGCCTAAGACCATATACCAGAAAATAGCGATTAGGTTATCTTTGAACATAAATTAGGCGCGAGGGTTGGGATCTCTTCATCCAGGCGCGCTCATGTCAATGGTGGTATTCACGAGTTCTAATTTTTCCTTGGGTGAAAAGCCCCAATCTGAAGCTTGCAAAACCCTAGAACTTGGCCATGGTGAAATCACGTATACAACGTAAAAACTCAATTAAATGCATTGGTTAGTTTCAGGACAAGATAACAATCATGAATCAATGAATAAAAATTACAAAAGATGCTTAAATCATGATGCACGATTCTGAAAATTTCTTGATACAGTTTGAGTTCGTTTTACCAATTCTTGGCGTGGTGATGGATGATTCTGATTGGAATGTGATCAGTGAAACTTCAGGAAGCTATTGAAATAGTTTTTGTGCCTTGAATCAATCTCTAACAATGATTTCAGTTTTGATTTTTTAGAGAATTTTTCCAAGTTTGTCTATGGCCTTTGAGCGCAGTTTTCTGTGTATGGGCATTAGGGTTGTGTTCAAGCATTTGTAGTGAATCAATTAGGTTAAGAAAATTGATAAAAATCTCTTGCAATCATGGTTTTCAATATTTGATTTTTCACCATTATGTTTTCAATCTTTCCCATGTGCTCTTGTATCAATTATGCTCAAATCAAACCAAATCTTTCCCTATTGACCTATGCACGAAATATTGAAGGCAAAATATGCATGAAAAGATTTATTAGGTCAAGTTATATATTTTTCACATATTTAAATGATTTAAATGAATTAATATGAATAATAATTCAAATAAATAAATAAAAAATGAGAAAATACTTCCCTTTGGGCCAAGTGGTCGTGCACATGTTTGGAATGATGAATCATGGAAGAAAAATGGGCCCATTAGCATTTTTAGGTCATTTGAATCAAAGTTGACTTTTCAAAATATCCAAAAATTTCCCAACTTCCACAAGGCATAACTTGCTCAATTTTTAAGCTTTTCTCATGTTCTTGGACATTTTGGAAAGGTCTTTGAGTCCTATAACCAATGTCTTTGGTCCCATGTCATTTTTATTTACCAATCTCAAGTTATGGCCTTTTACTTAAAGTCCCTTTTTGTTGACTTTTGAAAATGACCTATAATGTTGAAATTGATAACTTTTTGTGAGAGCATTTCTTGGACTTGAAGTATGAAGATGAGTTGTAGGAAATGTCTTTCTCTTCAAAATGAGCTTTGGATGGAATTTTTCTGATAATCCATGTGAAAGTTATGCCCTGGTCAATTTACAGTTGACTTTTTCAGCTGTCCAAATATAGTAACTTTTGCATCTTGATGATTTCCTGAGCCAAATTTTGAGAATCATGATCAAGCATTGATAAAATGATGTTTGTGGCTTCAAAATGAGATGTTGACCAAAAATTTGAACTTTTGACTGTCAAATGACCATTTTGCCCCTACAGTTGACTGTAGTGCAATTAGGGTTTTGACTGTGCAATTTTGGGCTGAAAGTCTTGAAACTTGGTATGAGGATGCTTGACCTTATTTGTAGGCATGTGAGACTTGATTGGACCTTTGAACACTCCATTTTCTTGATCAGAACACAAACCCTAGTTTTGACTGTATAGGAGACCTTTGCACTGTGCAACCCTGGGGGAATTTTGTGACTTGGCTTGGCAATTTCTTGGAGAATATGGGAGGGCAAATTTTGGGGTACAACAGACCCAAGATAAGAAAAATAAAAAAAGGAACAAGAATCAGGGGAGGGGGTGTGCATTTAGTAAGGATATGGGCTCAAGCGTTTTGTTGTTGGGGCGAAGGCCCAATTGAATCATTGACAATTTTTTAGGGTTTCGTTCAGAACTTAGGGTTTGGAGTTTTGGTTTTACAGCGCCGCTCCTCTCATCTTCTTCGTTTCTCTCATCTTTCTCAGGCTATGAGCACTGATTCTTGTAACTCCCTCCTGGCCATCAGAGCGTCGCCCTATCTTACTCCTTTCTCTTTACAGCGGCCTAGGAATCTTGCTTGTAAATGGTACGATTTCGCTTATAAAGTGTTTTTTAGGAATTTTACAGTTTTGTTTTCGTTTTACTTGATTATTACTTGCATGCTTTGATTCATGGTTTTTTGATGTTTGATGCGTAGTAAAAAAAAGTTGAGAACAAGCTTAGCTTTGAATGTTGTGCTTCTGAAAAGTGAGAGAGGGAGGGTGAGTTGGCCGGTGGCGCTCCCAGGAGGCTAGACGGAGAGAGGAGGAATGACGATTGCTTGCTGGTATTTCTGTTGTTCTTTATGTTTGATGATGAGCTTTTCTGAAAACTATTGTTGTTTGGACTTTTATTGATGTTCTTCCTCTGAGTGCTTGAATACTGATTGTTTGATGATGATGAACTTGCTTCTGAATCTTTGTTTTCTGAATCTTTATGGTTTCTGAATCTCTCTTCTCCTTTGGCTGCTGATGCTTGATGATGATGAACTTGTTTGTTCTTTGTTTTGGTTGACGATGAACAAATGCTCTGAGACCTGTTCTTGTTTTGATTTTTCACTTCTGGACCTCTTCCTCTTCTTTGGGTATTTATTTTTTTGATGATGAAGGTATATTCCTAAAAGAATACTAGCTATTATTGTTGTTCTTTGTTTTTGGTGTTTTTGGAAGCAGTTTGTTGAGCTTTGAATAAGTTTTGGTTTTGAACTGGTTTTTTGATTGCTTGAGTATGGTAAACAGGTTTGTTTGGATTTCTTGAGAAGCAGTTTTGCAGGTTATGCAGGCAAGTCTTTAGCTTTACAGTTTTGCAGTTTGTAATGCTTTGGCTTTGCAAGTGTTTTGACTTGCAGGTTGTTGAGTTTTGGGAAGGCAGGCTTGTTGTTTGCTTTTGGAAGGCAGGTTTGAGTGTTTTTTGACTGTAGGTTGAGAAGTTTTTTTGGTTTCTGGCTCACAGGTTTGTGTTGGCTTGAGTTATAGCTGGATACTGCAAGTTTGTAATGCAGGTTTGGAGGTCTGTTGGGTTTTTTTATTAAACAGGCTTGGAGTTGAATTTGTTTTAGCTTGCAGTTATGCATGCTTGCTTGTTTTTGTGTTGGGAGCAGGTTTGTGGTGCCTTAGGCAGGTCTGTAGCTTTACAGTTTTGCAGTTTGTAAGGCTTTGGCTAGCAGGTTTGCCATTTGTAAGGCATGCTTTTGTTTGAGTAAGCTTTGCACTTGTTTGGATTTGGGATTTGCAGTGATGTGTTATAGGAAGGTTTGCTCGCTTGTTTTGTGTTTTTAAAACAGGTTTGCAACTTTGCTCTCTCTCCCTTTCTATGTTGGCCCTTTTACTGTTATATATCTTTTTTGTTATCTCTTACTGTCTTGGAAAACCTGCTTTTGCCAAAACTGCAAACTTCTTCACCAAGGTTCTCCCTTTCTCTCTCTCTATAAGCATTTTTAATTGCTTATTTATTCTGAAAAATTGGGCTGTCTAGAAAATGATGAAAGCATCTTTGACAAGTTTTGACTTGTCAAGTGAACTACCCCCCTGTTGTCTTTCTTTTTGTCTGCTGTATTGCTGTTTTCATGCTGCATTACCATATTTATCCAATTTGTCTTGTAACTTGGTTTTGGGCAATTTTGTACTGTAGCTGAATATGGGACTTTGCTTGCTGATGTGTTATTCATTTGCTTGACTTACCTTGGCAGTTTTGGCGCCTGTTTGTCTCTTTGAATTTGTAGTACAGTTTGCTTGGTTAATGTAGCTTGTCACTTAGTTTGTAATTCAGTTTGCTTAGTTAATGCAGCTTGGAACTTTTTGTACTTGACCCATGTTTTTGCATCTAGTTTGACATGCTTGCATTTTATATATTTTATCTTTCTCTATGTGAACCGAGAAGAGCGATCTTCTTGTGATTTGCAGAGAGAAAAATAAAGCGTGACGAAAATAGGCAATCTGATTCTAGACAGCCAATTTTAATGATGATTTTTTTTCTTCTTTTCATTTAAAAATTCTTGTGCTGATTTTCTTTTCTTTCTTCTCTTTTTAGGTGGATGTATCTTGGACAATAGTAGAAGCAGTAGAAGCCAAAGATTTTAGGAGATTAGGCTTAGGTTTATTATTTTCCATTTGTTGTAAACAAATATTATTGTAAATACTGTAAGTTGTAATTTTACAATATTCCGATAAATTTTGTAACAATATCTGAAAATAATAAAAAAGGTCTTTATCCAAATATCTTCCAATCTTTTCTTGCATTGTCTATTTAATTATTTAAGACTCTTAAATCAAAATAATTAGAACTGTATCCCAATAATTTTAATTCAGATAAAATAAATAATCAACAAACTTTTGCGGTCTCGTAACCTTGCATTACTCCAAATAATCAAGCAGATGCCTTACTGTTCCAAAAGTCTCAGCTCTTATCCCAGATAATTGGGTTTTGATAAACAACTAGTAATCTTGAACAAGCGTGAAAATAATGTAACAGTTAACTGAATTTGAGGATTCAGTTCCTTCTGAGAAATGCGAGCGAAAACCCTAATTCTGGATTGACTGATAAAGAAAAGTCCGTTTGACCGATTCTTGAGTCAATCTCAAAATCAGAGAAAACCATGGGGTTGTGATTTCTTGTGAAAAAGGGAGGGCAAAGTTTGGGGTATAACAGTTGCCCCTGTTCAATCTTCTTCAACCTGAAGAGTTAGATTGGCGAGTTTGCCTTTCGCGACTCGAAGGTAAAAGATGATTGGACACTAGAGTACCCATAAATTTGAACTCGTCAAAGCATGGTTGAGGGAATGGGCTTAAAGATGCCATTTGGAGATGTGACAGAATCTTGTCGGGGATGGGCTTAAAGATACCATCATGGAATGTTTGTTGAACTGTATGTTATAGGTGAAAGGATGAGGATCAAAAAGGTATCCGTGTTTGGAGCATCTCTGAATCGGGGGTCTGAATAAGCAATAGATTAGCATCCGTGTTTGGAGCTTCCGTAAACTGTTTTCAGCGAACTGAATCTGAACAAGCGATAGATTAACGTCCGTGTTTGGAGAATCCGTAAATTGTTTTTAGAAGTCTTGAAGTTGAATAAGCAATATATTAGCATCCATGTTAGGAAGCATCCTTAAACTGTTTTCAAAAGTTGAGTCTGAACAAGCGATAAATTAACATCCGTGTCTGGAGAATCCGTAAACTATTTTCAGAAGTCTTGAAGTTGAATAAGAAATAAATTAGCATCCATGTTGGGAAGCATCCGTAAACTGTTTTCAAAAGTTGAGTATGAACAAGAGATAGATTAACATCTGTGTTTGGAGAATCCGTAAACTGTTTTCAGAAGTCTTGAAGTTGAATAAGCAATAGATCAGCATCCATGTTGGGAAGCATCCGTAAACTGTTTTCAAAAGTTGAAACTGAACAAGCGATAGATTAACATCCGTGTTTGGAGAATCCATAAACTGTTTTCAGAAGTCTTGAAGTTGAATAAGCAATAGATCAACATCCATGTTAGGAAGCATCCGTAAACTGTTTTCAAAAGTTGAATCTGAACAAGCAATAGATAACATCTGTGTTTGGAGAATCCATAAACTGTTTTCAGAAGTCTTGAAGTTGAATAAGCAATAGATCAACATCCATGTTGGGAAGCATCCGTAAACTGTTTTCAAAAGATGAGTCTGAACAAGCGATAGATTAACATCCGTGTTTGGAGAATCCGTAAACTGTTTTAAGAAGTCTTGAAGTTGAATAAGCAATAGATCAACATCCATGTTGGGAAGCATCCGTAAACTGTTTTCAAAAGTTGAGTCTGAACAAGAGATAGATTAACATCCGTGTTTAGAGAATCCGTAAAGTTTTTTCAGAAGTCTTGAATTTGAATAAGCAATAGATCAGTATCCATGTTGGGAAGCATCCGTAAACTGTTTTCAAAAGTTGAATCTGAACAAGCGATAGATTAACATCCGTGTTTGGAGAATCCATAAACTGTTTTCAGAAGTCTTGAAGTTGAATAAGCAATAGATCAACATCCATGTTGGGAAGCATTCGTAAACTGTTTTCAAAAGTTGAATCTGAACAAGCGATAGATTAACATCCGTGTTTGGAGAATCCATAAACTGTTTTCAGAAGTCTTGAAGTTGAATAAGCAATAGATCAGCATCCATGTTGGGAAGCATCCGTAAACTGTTTTCAAAAGTTGAGTCTGAACAAGCGATAGATTAACATCCGTGTTTGGAGAATCCGTAAACTGTTTTAAGAAGTCTTGAAGTTGAATAAGCAATAGATCAGCATCCATGTTGGGAAGCATCCGTAAACTGTTTTCAAAAGTTGAGTCTGAACAGGCGATAGATTAACATCCGTGTTTGGAGAATCTGTAAACTGTTTTCACAAGTCTTGAAGTTGAATAAGCAATAGATCAACATCCATGTTGGGAAGCATCCGTAAACTGTTTTCAAAAGTTGAATCTGAACAAGAGATAGATTAACATCCGTGTTTGGAGAATCCATAAATTGTTTTCAGAAGTCTTGAAGTTGAATAAGCAATAGATCAACATCCATGTTGGGAAGCATCCGTAAACAGTTTTCAAAAGTTGAGTCTGATGCTTGTTAATCTCATCTTTTAAAAGGGTAAAATATTAGCTGAAACACAAAGTTATGTTGCATGAAATGTATGATGCAATATATGTGTTATATCAATGTTTATGATATATGAATGCAATGTATGCGCATGTAAGCTGATGAGCTGTCTTGCTGAGGAAAATAAATCCTGGATAGTTGGAGATGATAAAATCTTTGACCGCTGTCAGAGAAAACAAATCCTTGACTGCCGTCGGGGATTGAAAATCCTTTGATTGTTGAAAATGAGAAGTCCTGGGACCCCTGTTGAAGAGTATGTGTGTCTTCAAGCTCTTTTAACAACCTCTGCAGGGAGAAGTTATACTGCAGGGAAAAGTCAGGAGTTTGGGTTGTATGCCAATCTACTAGGGATTCCTGTTTTGTCGTTTTGAGATGAAATTCACTAGGGAATATCTGAAAACTCTGTGGAGAATTGAGAATAAGAATCTTCATTCTGTTAGGGGAATTGGTGTTGAAGAGTCAAGAACGAGAATCTTCGATGTGCAGGGGATTTCTTCTGGAATAGCCTAAATACACTTTCCTACACTTCCATCCTATCAGTAATTATTCTTTCTCATTTTGTTTTATTTGTAAGCGATGATTTCATTAAAATGCATATGCTCGTTTAATAAGTCATTGGACGTTTTCAAATAAAACACGAATGTAAAAAAGAAAGAAAAAGGCAGATAGTTTTCTGTACTTTGAAGTAACTTTGTATTAACTTTGTGTAAGTATTTGTACAAAGGAGACAAACACCCTAGTAAGAGAATGTTGTCAAAAAGCTGAGAAAATTTTTATACAAAGAAAGATGGCTATGTGTATCAATTCCATGGAGTTCCCATTCTGCTATAGCCTTCACGAATCTGCGTATCTTGTCCATTCGTTGCTTCGCCCGCAGATGATTGGATTGATCAGAAGCTTTAGAGCTTGTCTGCAAAGAGGTTGTCCTTAAAGTGATCCGACGAGACATAGTCATACGCTTTGATTCCCTAACTTTTGCCTGGATCTCCCTTTCAGGTTTTTGATCCACCAGGAAACCCTTTTTTGCCCAAGTCGCCCTTTCGGGTTTTCAACTTGCCGGGTGTACATTTTTTTTGTTTATCCCTAATTTTTGCCTGAACCTCCCTTTCGGGTTTTCGATTCACCGGGATGCCCATTTTTGCCCAAGTCGCCCTTTCGGGTTTTCGACTTGTCGGGTCATTTATGCGTAGTATCTTTTGACTATGTCTGCGTTCGCAGGGTGTGGCAGGTCGTCACCGTCCATGATGGTCAGGATCATTGCCCCGCCAAAAATGATGTTTTTGATCACAAATGGTCCTTCGTAAGTAGGAGTGCACTTGCCCTTGTGATCACTTTGCGGTAAGATAATCCGCTTGATTACAAGATCTCCAACTTGATATACTTGTCTCCTGACTTTCTTGTTGAAAGCCTTGATCATCCGTATTTGATACGTCTGACCATGACAAACAGCAGTAAGTCGCTTTTCGTCAATCAAGTTAAGTTGATCAAGCCGGGTCTGAATCCAATCGTCTTCATTCAAACCAGCGTCCTTCATGATTCTTAAGGAAGGAATCTGAACTTCTATAGGTAAAACAACTTCCATGCCGTATACCAAAGAGAAAGGTGTTGCCCTAGTTGATGTTCGTGCCGTGGTACGGTACCCGTGTAGAGCAAACGGTAACATCTCATGACAATCCTTGTAGGTGACTGTCATCTTTTGAATGTTCTTCTTGATATTTTTGTTTGCGGCTTCAACAACACCGTTCATCTTCGGCCGATAGGGAGATGAATTGTGATGATAAATCTTGAACTGCTCGCATAGAGCGGTGATCATAGTGTTGTTCAGGTTTGTACCGTTGTCCGTAATGATTCGGTCAGGAATACCGTACCGGCAAATGAGGTTCTGCTTGATGAAACGGGCAACCATATTCTTTGTAACAGAGGCGAAGGAAGTTGCTTTGACCCATTTGGTAAAGTAATCAATAGCCACCAGGATGAAGCGATGCCCATTGGATGTTATAGGCTTGATCTCTCCAATCATGGTAATGCCCCACATTGCGAATGGCCAGGGAGCTGTTAGGACGTTGAGAGGAACCGGAGGGATATGCACCTTGTCAGCATAAACATGGCATTTGTGACAAGTACGGGAATGTTGATGACAATCGGCTTCCATGGTAGACCAGTAGTAGCCTGCCCTTAGAATCTTCTTAGCCATCGTATGTCCGCTTAAGTGGGTGCCGAAGGTGCCACTATGTATTTCGGTCATGATCAACTATGCTTCAACCTTGTCCACACAACAAAGTAGAACACAATCATGGCTGCGCTTATAAAGGATGCCATTGCTCAGGAAGAACTTGGCAGCAAATTTCCTTAAGAACTTTTTGTCATTGACGGAAGCTCCTTCAGGGTAGTCTCGAGTCTGGAGATACCTTTTGATTTCATGGAACCAGGGTTGTTCCACTATTTCTTCGGCATTAATATCATGATAGTGCGCAGGTTCGTCCATTCGCTCGATGGTGATTTGGGGAGCGTCATTATCCCAGTTGAGTTTAAACATGGAAGACATTGTAGCCAAAGTATCTGCTAGCTGATTTTCTTCTCGCGGGAAGTGTCGAAGATAATTTGCTCGAAATGAGGTAACAATGTCAGGACATGTTCTTTATATGGGATTAGGTTAGGATGTTTAGTGTCCCACTCTCCTTTGATTTGACTGATAACCAAGGCCGAGTGTGATCGGTGGGAATGAGAACTGACTGTTTTGGAATGCTAGTTCGCGTTTTGCGTTTGTTTTTGCAAAATGTCACGGTAAGCAAGAGTCACCACCGTATTTTATTTTATCCAACAAGGATAGGAAAAAAGCACAGAAAAATTCCTTTTTCGAGATGTTTCTCGGGTTCGGGAGGTAGATTATAGAAAGGGATGGTGTTAGCACCATTTCTATCCGTGTTTTCAAAATTTGCTTTTCTTTGTGTTTGTGGGTTTGAAAGAGTTTTTTGTTTGAAAAGGAGTGTAAGTGCGAAAAGTTTTGTTTTGTTTTTAAAATGAGCAAGTACAAAAGAACCATCTACCTACTCGAAAAAGGAATTAATTTGTGCTAATGTCCTTTAGACAATGTTATCCCACTATTGAGGAGTAGGTAGCACCGTCGTTAGAGTTTTAAGGGTCAATTCCATTAAGGGACGTGTGGTCACTAAAGCAATGTTAGGACGCCTTAGCGGTAACCCTAATGTCTTAGATCATTTTTTCTGAGGCAACCGTTTCGAGGCAACTTATGATCTTTGGACAAAAGGACGACCTCTAAAACTTCCTATACTCAATGACCACGTTCGAAGGCAACCAAGTGAGGTGTACCCTAAGAGTGCGCATGTGCGAGTGTGTTGTTTTTCAGTTATTTATCTTTGTACATGTCATGGGTGAGCTATGTTGATTTTAGGTTAAAGATTGATCTTATCATGCATTCCCTATTTATCAAACATCTAACAGTTAATAGTTGCAGAAATTAAATTTGCGGAAATTAAATCTAAACTATTACAAGGTGTCGGGTATTTACATCGCTAAAAACAAACCCTTTAATTTAAATTGCGGAAAGTAAAATAAAGAGATAAATAATTAAAGTCCTAATTAACAGCTATTACATACCGAAAGCAATTACAATATTGGAAATATGGATCGGGTGCGAGAAAATTAAAACGACGCATTTTTTAGGGTTTTGACCCTTTTTGAAAGAAAGCATGTTTTTTATTATTTTTTTGAATTAAATGGAAATTAAATTAATCTAACAATTAAATTAATTAATTAATTAATAAAAATATTTTTGGTTTTTTTTGAATATTTAAGGAAATAAAATAAAATGGTTAAAAGTTAGTAAAACCTAATATTCTAAATTGATTTTAATTTATTGCAAAAATATTAATGTTAAACCTATTTAAAACTAAATTAATTAATCAATATTTATTTACGAAAATAAAGTGATGCATTTAATTTTAATAAATAAAAAAAATATTTTTTTATGTTTTCTGATTTTATTAGGAAAAATTAATTGGTTAGTGTAAATAATAATAATAATTAATAAAACAATTAAATAAAAAAAGAAATATGAAAAGAAAAGAAATAAACCAAATGGGGGGTATGGGCCCAAATTGGTGGTGAGTCTGGAAATTGTTTGGCCCATTTTCGTTCCAGCCTGCTTTGACTTTGTTGATCCAGTGGGCGTCCATTGACTTTGGCGTATGGTGGATTTGCAATCTTGGCCATTGGATTTGGCCTGAAGGCCATCTGGCGCCTGGAAATCTGAGATCCATAGTAGGCTGCAATACCTGAAATACACTGGAACGCTGGAAGGAAAATAATAACAAATATGTTGGGGACCTGGGATTCGAACCCAGGTCCCATAGGACTTTGTACAAGCGCACTAACCACCACGCCACTCTGTTTCTTTTGTTAATGGAATATGAAACAATTATTATATTGAAAACAAAACACTATGCCTGAAATAAAAAAAAACAAGCGCGAATATTCAAAGTTGGCCAATCAGAGGAAGACACCTAGTCGTCTTCTTCACCAAAAACCTGGTTTTCTTACCTGCGGATTTTTATCTGCAGCAAGATCCGTGGGAACGTCCTAAAACAATTTCCAGGCCATGTAAATACAAACTAAAACCACCATCATGTTCGTATCTCCTCCCTGAACACAACCATGGCCACCGTTTGTCTTGATTTTGCCTGCAAAGCAAATGCCCAAAAACAAAACTCCAAAACCCTAGATTCGGGTATGGCGCTATGGCTCACGAAAACAAAATTAAATGATGCTGAAAGACTGGAAATTGAACGTTAAGCATGATTGTACAAAAAATTTGGCAAAAAGATGCAAGAACATGGATTCACGATTTCATGTTCAGAGCTATGTTCAGGATGACTTACAGTGAGATTGGTGACGTTTCAAGGCTTGGTTTTGATCGCTTTGGCTTCAGTGGATGTCAGGCAAGGAAGCTATGTTGAGATTTTGCCTTGAATTAGCCTCTAAGTATGATTTCAGTTTCAAGTTTTTCAAGCTTTTTTCCAAGTTTGGTTTGGCTGTTTGTGCAGCTTTCAGCTCGTGCTCCCCTGTCCTCTAGCTTGTGTGTGTATAAGGGAAGCAATTAGGTTAAAAATTTGGGCTTCAATCCATGTGAATTGATGATTTGAGATATGATATGATTCCTCCATTAAAGGCTTTCAAGTTCTTTCCAAATCCAAGATTTTATGCATGATATGGCTTGACACGAATTTGATTGGGTCTATCATGATAATTGAAAGCTGTAATGATCAAAAAGATATCAAGCTATTAAGATTTGGATTTTATTTTGATTTAAATTGATTAAAAAGGAATTAAATCAATAAAAATCAAATAAAATAGAAAAATTAATAATTGGTAATGAAATTGAAGATAGGACACGTGTGTGGTGTGACAAGATCAAATAAAGTGGAAAAAAGTAGGCCCTTTTGTAAAAAATTGGAGTTTTGGGAATAGTTGACTTTTGGCAATTTTGGAAAAATGCCCAACTTCAACAATGCATAACTTCTTCAATTTTGAACTTTTGGAAGTGTTCTTGGACGTTTTAGAAACCTTGATATGTCCTCTAACCAACCCATTTGGTCTCATCTCATTTTGATATACCATGCTCAAGTTATAAGCTTTGGCAAAAAAGGTGTTTTTGTTGACATTCAAAAATGACCTATAATATCCAAATTTGTAAATTTTTGTGAGTGCATTTATTGATATTAGGGTGTTAAGATGGATTGTAGGAAATAGCATCCTCTTAAAAATGAGCTTTGGATGGGTCATTTCTCATAAATTATGAGAAAGTTATGCTTGGTCAAAGTTGAGTTAACTTTTCCTGCAAAACCCTAATTTAGCAACTTTTGAATCTTGATGAATCTTAAGAAATCCTTGATGAATCATGATCAAACCTTGATAAAATGATGAATTATCCTTCAAAATGATAATGTTGACAAAAAATCTTGAGGTTTAACTATTTGTAGGCCACAATTGACTTTTGCCCTAGCACAGTCGATTCTTGGACCTCTTGAGCAATTGACTGACCAAACTTTCTCTGCAAGGCTTGAAATTTGACATGGATGAACTTGAGAACATATTGGGACATTGGGGAGAATTTGAGGCCATTTGGATGTAAGGACCTTGATGCAAGACAAAACCCTAATTTGAGGTTGACTGCCTTAGGAGATGATTTGACTGTCCAACTCTTGAGCAATCTTGAGCCACTTGGAGATTATTCTTGACATGTCTTGAGAAATATGGGAGGAAAAATTTTGGGGTACAACAGTTTCCCCTGTTCAATTTTCTTAAACATGAGGATATAGATTGGCTTTCGAGCCTTTCGTGATCCGAAGGTGGAAGATAATTGAACACTAGAGTGCCCAGAAATTTGCACTCGAATGGTGTAGTATCAGCATTGTGATGTCGGGAATGGGCTTACATATGCCATTTGGAGATTGTTGATAGGAGGATGGGCTTACAGATGCCATCTATAGGAGTGTCGATCGCATAAGAGATTCCTTAGCGAGAACTTGCATACCTGTTGTTGTAGAAGATTTCGCTGGGGAAGCCTAGCTTTTGTTGAGATTTAGGAACTTGCCTGTACTTCAACTGAGAGAATGCCTCAGCTGAGTCTTAAGAACCTGTCCATAATTCAATTTGGGGAAACATCTTCATCAAGATCTAGGAATTGTCTGGTCTTCAACGTAGTATACCGTTGAAATTAGAGAACTCGTCCACACTATGACGGAGGAAAACATCAAGATCTAGGAACTGACTAGTGCTCAACATAGTATACCGTTGAGGTTATAGCACTCTTCCATACTATGACATAGGGAAACATCTTCATCAAGATCTAGGAACTGTCTGGTCTTCAACGTAGTATACCGTTGAAATTACAGAACTCGTCCACACTATGACGGAGGAAAGCATCAAGATCTACGAACTGACTAGTGCTCAACGTAGTATACCGTTAAGGTTATAGCACTCGTCCATAATATGACGTAGGGAAACATCTTCATCAAGATCTAGGAACTGTCTGGTCTTCAACATAGTATACCATTGAAATTAGAGAACCCGTCCACACTTTGACGGAGGAAACATCAACATCTAGGAACTGACTAGTGCTCAACGTAGTATACCGTTGAGGTTATAGCACTCGTCCACACTGACATAGGGAAACATCTTCATCAAGATCTAGGAACTGTCTGGTCTTCAACGTAGTATACCGTTGAAATTAGAGAACTCGTCCACACTATGACGGAGGAAAACATCAAGATCTATGAACTGACTAGTGCTCAACGTAGTATACCGTTGAGGTTATAGTACTCGTCCACACTATGACGTAGGGAAACATCTTCATCAAGATCTAGGAACTGTCTAGTCTTCAACGTAGTATACCGTTGAAATTAGAGAACTCGTCCACACTACGACGGAGGAAAACATCAAGATCTAGGAGATGACTAGTGCTCAATGTAGTATACCGTCGAGGTTATAGCACTCGTCCACACTTTGATGTAGGGAAACTGTCGAGATTGAGAACCTTATCTGAAATTCAACCAAGGATAATTCAATTGAGATTCAAGAACCGGTCAGGTCTTCGACATAACTGAGAACTTTAATTGTATCTTTCCTGAAAGGTAAAGGTCAGTTATATGCAATGCATGATATGGATCAAGCAATGATGTTCTCAAAATAAATGAGATTGTATTCGTATGATGCGTATATGCATGTATCATGATGTATGCAAATGTGATGTTTTAGCTGGGGAAAATAAATCCCAGAGCTGCTGGAGAATAGAGTTGAGTTCTTCGTTTCCGCTGGGGATGATGAACGAAGATGATTGTGAGAATAAACCTGTAGGAGAAAAGAACTCCGTTGGGGAATAAACTAATGAAGAGAGTACTCCGAGGGGAATTACTCTGTGGGGAAGAGATTTTCTGCTGAATATTTTAACGATAAACTCCGCTGGGGATTCCGCTGATAAACTCCGCTGGGGATGGATTACTGTTGCTGGTGATGTTGGATCTGTTGAGGATTGAACTCCTGTTTGGGGAAAGAAAGAACTTCGTTGGGGACGATCTTTCGGTTGCAACTTGCCGGGGATAAACCTGTTAGACTCTTGTGGGGACAACCCTATGAATTTGGTTGGGGAGATTTATTCTTGTACTCCGCTGGGGGTAAGCTTCCAAAGTCTACTGGGGATGATGCCTCAACTCCGTTGGGGAAGCTTTTTTTAGGCTGCGCTGGGGAAATGGCTCCACTGGGGGTATCAAACCTTTTTAGCGCTGATGGTGGATGAACTCTGCTTGGGGAGAGTATTGCTAATTTGTTCATAGTTGCAAGTCCCAGCTGGGAGAGCTACCATTATTGTCCTACTCTGCAGGGAGTGAAGGTATCTTGGTCATATTCTTCAGCTGAACCTACCTTGGTACCTGGTGGACAAAGCAACTACACAGTTCAGACAATTCTTATTCCCTCTGCTTATGATATTACCAGTAATTCATCTTTGTTTTGCATGTAAATATTTATGAGTAGCAATTAATGTCAAATGCATATATCAAAAATGAGCATTGGACGTTCTTTCCAAAACAAAACAGATAAAGAGAAAACAATTTGAAATTTGTCTGAAAATGAATTTGTTTTGATTTTGAAGTTTGGCCTGTAAATAGGCGCTTTTGTACAAGAGGCTAACATCGTAGTAAGAGAACGCCGCCGAACAGAATTTACACAATTTGTGAAAAGAAAACAAAACAGCTATGTGAATAATCCCACTGGGTTCCAACTCTGCTATTGCCCTTATGTTCTCGAGCATCTCATCACTTTGCTACTGGTTGAAGGTAGATCAGATTGATTAGTGCCGTCTGAGCTTGATAGTCGATACCGGAGTCCGGATGCAAGGTGATCCAATGAGACATAGTGTTACGCTTTAATCCCTATCTTTTGCCTGGACCGCCCTTTCGGGTTTTCAGTCCACCGGGATACCCTTTTTTGCCCAAGCCGCCTTTTCAGGTTTTCGACTTACCGGGTGTACAAATTTTTTTATTTTCACCCCTTATTTTTTCCCGAACCCATTTGGTTCGCCGGGAAGTCCATATTTTTGCCTAGGCCAGTCAACCTAGCGGGTCTTTGATTATGTGTAGTATCTTTTCACTATGTCTGCATTGACGGGGTGAGGAAGGTCGTCACCATCCATGGTGGTTAGAATCATAGCTCCTCCTGAGAAAATGTTCTTAACCACAAATGGCCCTTCGTAAGTAGGGGTCCATTTGCCCCTGGGATCACCTTGAGGTAGAATAATGCGCTTGATTACCAGGTCCCCAACTTGATACTCTTGTCGTCTGACTTTCTTGTTAAATGCCTTAATCATCCGTTTTTGGTACGTCTGACCATGACAAATAGCAGTAAGTCTCTTTTCATCAATTAGGTTTAGTTGATCAAGTCGGGTCTGAATCCAGTCATCTTCGCTTAAACCTTCATCCTTCATGATCCGAGGAGAGGGTATCTGAATTTCAATAGGCAATACTGCCTCCATGCCATAAACCAAGGAATAGGGTGTTGCCCCTGTTGACGTCCGTGCTGAGGTATGGTACCCATGAAGAGAAAATGGTAACATCTCGTGCCAGTCTTTGTATGTTACTGTCATCTTTTGCATAATCTTCTAGATGTTCTTATTAGCCGCTTCGACAACTCCATTCATCTTCGGCCGGTAGGGAGAAGAATTGTGATACTGTATCTTGAATTGCTCGCAGAGCTCAATGATCATCTTGTTGTTGAGATTGGTACTATTGTCCGTAATGATCCTCTCTGGTACACCGTATCAACATATCAGATTATGCCAAATGAGCCGTGCCACGACATTCTTGGTTACGGTAGCAAAGTAAACTGCTTCAACCCACTTCATAAAGTAATCAATTGCTACCAGGATGAAACGATGCCCGTTGGACGCTGTAGGTCTGATCTCGCCGATCATATCAACACCCCACATTGCAAAAGGCCAAGGTGCTGTCAAGACATTCAGAGGAACTGGAGGTATGTGCACCTTATCAGTATAGACTTGGCACTTGTGACATGTCATAGAATGCTGATAACAGTTGGCTTCCATTGTGGACCAATAATATCCTTCCCGAAGGATTTTCTTTGCCATGGTATGTCCACTAGAATGAGTTCCGAAAGTACCTTCATGTAACTTTGTCATGATCCTTTCTGCTTCATTCTTGTCCACACAACGCAATAAGGTCGAATCATGGTTACGCTTGTAAAGAATACCATTGCTGATGAAGAACTTTGCAGCGAATCTCCTCAGAAACTTCTTGTCGTTAACAGATGCACCCTCGGGGTATTCCTGAGCCTCAAGATACCTCTTCACCTCATGATACCATGGATTTTATGTTACCTCTTCAGTCTCAATATCACAACAATGTGCAGGTTCGTCCAATCTTTCGATGATGATCCGGGGAGCTTCGTTGTCCCAATTGACTTTGAATATATAAGACATCGTAGCTAACGCGTCCGCCATCTGATTCTCCTCTCTAGGGAAGTGTTCAAAGGTTATCTCCTTGAAATGGGGAAGCAACGTCAACACATACTCCTTGTAAGGAATAAGATTTGGGTGTTTCGTATCCCACTCGCCTTTGATCTGACTGATCACGAGAGAGGAATCTCCGAAGACACTTAGAATCTTAATCCTTAGGTCAATTGCTGCTCGAAGACCCATAATGCATGCTTCATACTCCGCCATGTTGTTGGTGCAGTTGAAACATAGTCGGGCATTGAATGGAGTATGAGAGCCTTTAGGAGATGTGATAACGGCGCCAATTCCATTACCCAAAGCGTTCGAAGCTCCATCAAAGTACATAGACCATCGGGATCCTTCATCAGGTCCTTCATCCGGTCCAGGTGTCTCACAATCAGTTACCAACATGATATTCTCGTCCGGAAATTCAAAGTTCATATACTGGTAATCATCCACTGCTTGATGTGCCAAATGGTCTGCCAACACACTTCTCTTGATTTCTTTTTGGGTCGTATACTGTATGTCATACTCAGTCAAGATCATCTGCCATCTTGCATTTCTTCCGGACAAGGCAGGCTTTTCGAAGATATACTTGATTGGATCCATCTTTGATATCAACAAAGTAGTGTGAGTCAACATATACTGTCTTAGCCGGCGAGCAGCCCATGCCAAAGCGCAGCAAGTTTTCTCGAGAAATGGGTATCGGGTCTCACAGTCGGTAAACGTTTTGCTAAGGTAATAAATAACATGCTCGTTTCGGCCAGACTCGTCATGTTAACCCAGCACATACCCCATTGAGTTGTCGAGTACTGTCAAGTATAAGATCAAAGGTCTCCCTTAAACTGGTGGCATCAGAATGGGTGGCTCTTGGAGATACTCTTTGAACCTTTCAAAAGCGGCTTGGAATTCATCGTTCCAACGTACCACTTGATCTTTCTTTAGTAGCTTGAAGATTGGTTCACAAGTAGCAGTTAGGTGCAAGATGAATCGGGAAATGTAGTTCAGTCGTCCCAGAAAGCCTATGACTTCTTTCTCTGTTCTGGGAGCTGGCATCTCCTGTATAGCTTTTACTTTTGCCGGATCCACTTGAATACCTTTGTCGCTTACAAAGAAACCTAGTAGTTTGCCAGATCTCACCCCGAAGGTGCACTTGTTCAGGTTCAACCTTAGCTTGTACAACTTCAATCTGTCAAACAACTTCTGTAGATGGTCAAGGTGTTCCTCCTCAGTCTGAGACCTTGCAATCATATCGTCGACGTATACTTCAATCTCATGATGGATCATGTCATGAAACAAAACAACCATGGCACACTGATATGTTGCCCCAGCATTCTTCAGTCCAAAAGGCATGACCTTGTAGCAAAAGGCGCCCCACTGAGTAACAAAGGTCGTCTTCTCCATGTCTTCGAGAGCCATTTTTATCTAGTTATAACCAGAGAAGCCATCCATGAAGGAGAAGACCTTGTGCTGAGCAGTGTTTTCAACCAGAACGTCGATATGAGGTAGAGGGAAATCATCCTTGGGGCTCGCCCTGTTCAAATCCCTGTAGTCAACATACATTCGGACCTTACCATCCTTCTTCGGCACTAGAACCATATTGGCCACCTACTGAGGGTAAGAAGTAACTGCTAGAAAACCGGCGTCAAACTGTTTCATAACTTCAGCCTTGATTTTCTCAGACATCTCTGGGCGCATTCGGTGGACCTTCTGTTTTACTGGAGGGCAGTCTTCCTTGGTAGGCAATCGGTGAACCACAATGTCAGTATCCAACCCAGGCATATCTTCATAAGAGCAGGCAAAGATGTCAACATAGTCATTCAGCATTTGAATCAACTGTTTTTTCACACTAAGCTCCAGATTTGCACCGATCTTAACTTCCTTCTTGTCTATCCCTGTACCCAGATTCACTGTTTCCACCGGCTCTTCGTGCGGCTGAATAACCCTCTCTTCTTGAAGTAACAATCTTGCAAGTTCACCAGGTACTTCGCAATCATCTTTACCTTCGTCTTCGGCTAAGTTAATCAGATTTTCGAAGTCATAACGGGCAGTAGCAGAGTCGTTACCAGTAGGATCCAGAGTGGATGTGGACCTGTATATGCGAGTGTATGTAAAATAGCTGTTTTGCAATATATAATAAAGAAAAACAAGGAGCGCAAAATTTGAAATGCAAGAACGTACAATGCTTTTATTAATGATATATGAAAATCACACATAAAAGCCCTCACAAATGAAGCCACAGTGCCCCGGGTAAGACACCGGCCATAAAGTTTAAAACATTGTCTGTTACATATTCAAAACAAAAAGTTTCATTACTGAGTGATCACAGAAACGGGCATAGAATCCTTCGTTGTCCAGTTTCTTAATCCACCATTGGCAGTCGGGTAGATCCAATTGTCGATATCAAACTCTTCATCATCATCATCCCTGATAGCATTCACCCCTGCATCTTGTTTAGGCTTCTCTGGTGCTCCGAACTCAATCTCCTTTGCATCAATCAAGTCTTGTACCTTGTTCTTCAAAACCCAACAATCATCCGTATTATGCCCCGGGCTATCAGAGTGAAAAGCACAGCGGGCATTAGGGTTATACCTCGGTGATGTGGTATTTGGATTGTTCGGGGCTTCCTTTAGAACCACCAGATTAGTCTTCAGCAATTGTGGCAGAATCTGAGATAAGGTCATGCTGAGACGGGTGAATTGCCTTTGAGGTCTCTCATCCTTTTGTTGATTTTTGTGCTGAGGAGCACCAACAGGTTTTGAAATAACAACCGCATTCACAGCTTGGCGGTGTTCAGGTCTATCCTGTCTTCTTGCACTGTAGATAGCGCTGGATTCTTTCTTAAATGGCTTCTTCTCGGTGCTTGATGAAGCACCCTTCTGTATCTTACTAGCCTTAATACCAACTTCTATCCTTTCAACGGTCAAAATAAGCTCTGTAAACCCAGACGAAGAGCTTCCAATTAGATGGTTGAAAAATGGACCAGACAGGGTCCCCAAAAACATGTCAACAAGTTCCCGATCAGCTAAGGGTGGTTGTACTCTTCCGGCGAGGTCTCTCATCTTTTGAGCATAATCTTTGAATACTTCAGCCATTCCCATTGACATACCCTGGAGTTGGGTACGCGTAGGAGCAAGGTCGGAGTTGTACTGATACTGCCTGTAGAATGCAGTAGCCAAATCTTCCCAACTGCGGATACTGGCCCCGTCCAACTGGTAGAACCACTAAAGTTGAGTCCCTGAGAGACTGTCTTGGAAGAAGTGGATCCATAGGTTCTTATCAGCTGTGTACGGCTGAATCTTCCTCACATATGACCGGAGGTGCAACTTTGGACAAGAAACTCCATCATACTTATCAAAGGATGGTGCCTTGAATTTGTGGGGAATGACTACCCCAGATGATAGACCTAGATCACTGAAGTCCAGGCCAGGCACCTTTTGAACCTCCATAGCACTCAACCGGTCTTCCAGTTGCTTGTACCTATCCTCAGAAGGAGGATACTGTTCTTCATCATAGTCTGTCTCGTTGTCGGAGACCACAGGACTAGGAGCCCTCCTTTCTTGTGGACTATCTTTCCCTCCAGATGAGGTGGTCAGATAAACTTCATTCTGTAGCCTATTTCCAAACCTGTGCCCCGTGTTGAACAGGATGGTCCTCTTCTTCTTCTTCTTCTTCTTCTCTTTCAGAATCAGGGTCTTCATGTCTTGCTGACCCTTAGCTAGACTCATGAACAACTCTTGAAATTGGGCATTCTGGGTCTAGAGGGCCTTGATAGCTTGCTCAGTTGAAGGTTCAGCAACCATGATGAGTGAGTGCTGAAATAAATAGCGAAGAAAATAAGAGACCTGTAAAGGGTACCTGTTTATGAAGTGCATGGGGTGAAATGCGTATGACATGATTTCAAAGACAATCGGGAGATTCAAATTTGTAAACAAGAAAGGAAACACACTTTATTAGATAAACTTTAGAATTCAAATTGTTCAACTGATGCCATTAAGGAGTTACATAAAAAGAAATACTGAAAAGTAAAAATAAAATTGGAAAGGAAATCATCAAAGGCCTATCAATGCTCCCATGGTCTCTTCTTCTCAGTGCGGACATAGTCTTTGAGAATCTGCTCGTTCTCTAGTTGCCTAGTCAGCTTCTGGATCTTTTGCTCTTGCTCGTTGAACTTCTCTCGGTAAGAATCTCGTTCATCCCTCAGCTGCATCTAAGACCTTTTCAGTGCTCCAATGTCAGTGGGAATATAAGGATGGAGAATGGTTGGAAGCACCCCTTCTTCATTAGCAACTTCAAGAGTGACAGGCCAGACGACTTCATATGGCATAACCAGCTTTTGGGCACGGATACGGACCCATCTGAGATATGGTTCCATCGGAAGTGAAGTCTTTGGGCCCAACTCATGTGGATCAGATTGGTGAACTCTATCCCAAGCCCTTATGAATCTACGACGTTGCTCGTCCATATCCCCTTGAAAATCAAAGATGATATGAGGCATTAGCAGCTCGTGAGGTCCTTCTCTTATGGCTCTTCCAAACTGACGGAGAGCTAAGCATGGGTTGTAAGAAATTTCTCCATGGGTTCCTATCAATCGAACATTAGAATACTCTCCACAGCGATCAATGATAGTCACCTCATCCATACCTTTGAGAGTCCAAATGATGTCATTATGAGAGAGAGACGTCACCCTATAAGCCCAACCCATTCCTTCTTTGTTCTTCAACACTGACTTGGGGAGGTGCAAAATAAACCACCTCGACAATAAAGGAGCACAACACATCAAGGTTCCCCGCTTTCGGGCAGTACGAGCATAGAGTTGATGAAGAATGTCACCCAAGAGAGTGGGTACAGGGTTCTGAGAGATGAAGATCTTTATGGCATTCATATCAACAAAAGTGTCGGGATTCGGAAACAACACCAAGCCATATATCAAAAAAGCCAGAATATCCTCGAAGGCCTTGAAGTCTAGATTATCCCAGAAATAGTTAGCCTTACCAACCAAGAACTTAGTCAGAAAGCCCTTTTCTCGACTTCTAGTCTCCCAGTTAGCCATTACCTCCTCTTTGGTTAAATGAAGGGCTGCAGCAATCTCTTCGGGCTTAAGAGTCTTTTCCCAACCAGTAAACGGGGTCTGCTCCAGAACAGAGATACCGAGCAACTCAGAGAACTCTTCTAGGGTAGGAACCAGCTGATAGTCTTGAAAAGTAAAACAATGGTAAAGCGGATCATAGAACTGGACTAGGACACTCATCATCTGCTCGTCCAATTTGGAGGTGACCAAACTGAGAAGAGAACCGTGCCTCCTGATGAAAGAAGTAGTGTCAGGCATCTTGGCAACCAACTCTTTAAGCAAGGTAGGGACTTGGACAATGTTGATCCGGATGGTATTCTTACGCTTGGGCATCATGATGACCTACAAAACAGAACAAAGATGAATCTCTCCTGTCTTTGAAATAGGTTAGTCCAATGCAAGATGTATGCAATGTTATGATGTTATGATGTCATGATAGTAAGCACGCCACAAGTATCCACAAAAAGCAAACATGGTAAAGGCACATAAGTCACACAGAGAGCCCTTAGATTTCAGGCTGGCAAGGAGCTTAGGTATTACCCTCTTTCAGTTTAGTTGGTTTAAACCTGTCCTAAAAATAGTAACCGGGTTCTAGAGGATCTCAATATCACTGACTACCCTCAATCGGTCATAATTCCAGTTTAGCAACCTTTTCTTGCGGCCAGAATCATCGCAAGAGTTTAGTCTCAATGAGTGTAGCATACTGCTACTGTTCTATGGCCAAGTTGGTCAATTTAAAGGTTTTAAGGTCAGTTGGTGCTTAATGACCCCTTAGAAGACCCATATTCTCCTTGTTCCAACACAAGGGATATCGGTACAGACTAAAGTGTCACACCAACGTAGCTACTACTTCAACCGTGTCGGTCTACGCCAGACAGTTCCCTCGCAGTTTATTGCTACTTACCTAAAGGGTATTCCCTAGATCCAGGTTAGGAT
The DNA here is from genome assembly GCA_948472305.1 of Vicia faba. Classification (NCBI taxonomy): domain Eukaryota; kingdom Viridiplantae; phylum Streptophyta; class Magnoliopsida; order Fabales; family Fabaceae; genus Vicia; species Vicia faba. The sequence continues at coordinate 1,407,092,718 of OX451736.1, read as the reverse complement.
CTATAGAAACTCCGATACAAGCCCACAAAGATAAATCATACAAAGCAAACAATTGAAAACAACAGTGATCTAATCCTAAGGTACACCTCACTTATAGATATCCCCAGCAGAGTCACCAGTTCTGGCGATCGGTGGGAATGAGAACTGACTGTTTTGGAATGCTGGTTCGCGTTTTGCGTTTGTTTTCGCAAAATGTCGCGGTAAGCAAGAGTCGCCACCGTCTTTTATTTTATCCAACAAGGAAAGGAAAAAAGCACAGAAAAATTCCTTTTTCGAGATGTTTCTCGGGTTCGGGAGGTAGATTATAAAAAGGGAAGGTATTAGCACCCTTTCTATCCGTGGTTATCCACGGGCTCTTAGGTACTTGCTCAACGTGTTTTCAAAATTTGCTTTTCTTTGTGTTTGTGGGTTTGAAAGAGTTTTTTGTTTGAAAAGGAGTGTAAGTGCGAAAAGTTTTGTTTTGTTTTTAAAATGAGCAAGTACTTAAGAACCATCTACCTACTTGAAAAAGGAATTAATTTGTGCTAATGTCCTTTAGACAATGCTATCCCACTATTGAGGAGTAGGTAGCACCGTCGTTGGAGTTTTAAGGGTCAATTCGATTAAGGGACGTGTGGTCACTAAAGCAATGTTAGGACACTTTAGCGGTAACCCTAATGTCTTAGATCATTTTTTTCGAGGCAACCATTTCGAGGCAACTTATGATCTTTAGACAAAAGGACGACCTCTAAAACTTCCTATACTCAATGACCACGTTCGAAGGCAACCAAGTGAGGTGTACCCTAAGAGTGCGCATGTGCGAGTGTGTTGTTTTTCAGTTATTTATCTTTGTACATGTCATGGGTGAGCTATGTTGATTTTAGGTTAAAGATTGATCTTGTCATGTATTCCCTATTTATCAAACATCTAACAGTTAATAGTTGCGAAAATTAAATTTGCGGAAATTAAATCTAAACTATTACGAGGCGTCGGGTATTTACATCGCCAAAAACAAACCCTTTAATTTAAATTGCGGAAAGTAAAATAAAGCGATAAATAATTAAAGTCCTAATTAACAGCTATTACATACTGGAAGCAATTACAATATTGGAAATATGGATCGCGTGCGAGAAAATTAAAACGACGCGTTTTTTAGGGTTTTGACCCTTTTTGAAAGAAAGCATGTTTTTTATTATTTTTTTGAATTAAATGGAAATTAAATTAATCTAACAATTAAATTAATTAATTAATAAAAATATTTTTGGTTTTTTTTGAATATTTAAGGAAATAAAATAAAATGGTTAAAAGTTAGTAAAACCTAATATTCTAAATTGATTTTAATTTATTGCAAAAATATTAATGTTAAACCTATTTAAAACTAAATTAATTAATCAATATTTATTTACGAAAATAAAGTGATGCATTTAATTTTAATAAATAAAAAATAAAAAATATTTTTTTGTGTTTTCTGATTTTATGAGAAAAAATTAATTGGTTAGTGTAAATAATAATAATAATTAATAAAACAATTAAATAAATAAATAAATATGAAAAGAAAAGAAATAAACCAAATGGGGGGTAAGGGCCCAAATTGTTGGTGAGTCTGGAAATTGTTTGGCCCATTTTCGTTCCAGCCTGCTTTGACTTTGTTGATCCAGTGGGCGTCCATTGACTTTGGCGTATGGTGGATTTGCAATCTTGGCCATTGGATTTGGCCTGAAGGCCATCTGGCGCCTGGAAATCTGAGATCCATAGTAGGCTGCAATACCTGAAATACACTGGAATGCTGGAAGGAAAATAATAACAAATATGTTGGGGACCTGGGATTCGAACCCAGGTCCCATAGGACTTTGTACAAGCGCACTAACCACCACGCCACTGTGTTTCTTTTGTTAATGGAATATGAAACAATTATTATATTGAAAACAAAACACTATGCCTGAAATAAAAAAAAACAAGCGCGAATATTCAAAGTTGGCCAATCAGAGGAAGACACCTAGTCGTCTTCTTCACCAAAAACCTGGTTTTCTTACCTGCGGATTTTTATCTGCAGCAAGATCCGTGGGAACGTCCTAAAACAATTTCCAGGCCATGTAAATACAAACTAAAACCACCATCATGTTCGTATCTCCTCCCTGAACACAACCATGTCCACCGTTTGTCTTGATTTTGCCTGCAAAGCAAATGCCCAAAAACAAAACTCCAAAACCCTAGATTCGGGTATGGCGCTATGGCTCACGAAAACAAAATTAAATGATGCAGAAAGACTGGAAATTGAACGTTAAGCATGATTGTACAAAAAAATTTGCAAAAAGATGCAAGAACATGGATTCACAATTTCATGTTCAGAGCTATGTTCAGGATGACTTACAGTGATATTGGTGACGTTTCAAGGCTTGGTTTTGATTGCTTTGTCTTCAGTGGACGTCAGGCAAGGAAGTTATGTTGAGATTTTGCCTTGAATTAGCCTCTAAGTATGATTTCAGTTTCAAGTTTTTCAAGCTTTTTCCCAAGTTTGGTTTGGCCGTTTGTGCAGCTTTCAGCTCGTGTTCCCGTGTCCTCTAGCTTGTGTGTGTATAAGGGAAGTAATTAGGTTAAAAATTTGGGCTTCAATCCATGTGAATTGATGCTTTGAGATATGATATGATTCCTCCATTAAAGGATTTCAAGTTCTTTCCAAATCCATTATTTTCTGCATGATATGGCTTGGCACGAATTTGATTGGGTGTATCATGATAATTGAAAGCTGTAATGATAAAAAGATATCAAGCTATTAAGATTTGGATTTTATTTTGATTTAAATTGATTAAAAATGAATTAAATCAATAAAAATCAAATAAAATAGAAAAAATTAATAATTGGTCATGAAATTGAAGATAGGACACGTGTGTGGTGTGACAAGATCAAATCAAGTGGAAAAAAGTGGGCCCTTTTGTAAAAAATTAGAGTTTTGGGGATAGTTGACTTTTGTTAATTTTGGAAAAATGCCCAACTTCAACAATGCATAACTTCTTCAATTTTTAACTTTTGGAAGTGTTCTTGGACTTTTTAGAAACCTTGAGATGTCCTATAACCAACGCTTTTTGTCTCATCTCATTTTGATATACCATGCTCAAGTTATAAGCTTTGGAAAAAAAAGGTGTTTTTGTTGACTTTCAAAAATGACCTATAATGTCCAAATTTGTAACATTTTGTGAGTACATTTCTTGATCTTGGGGTGTGAAGATGGATTGTAGGAAATTGAATTCTCTTCAAAATGAGCTTTGGATGGGTCATTTCTCATAAAGTATGAGAAAGTTATTCTTGGTCAAATTTGAGTTGACTTTTCCTACAAAACCCTAATTTAGCAACTTTTGAATCTTGATGAATCTTAAGCAATCCTTGATGAATCATGATCAACCCTTGATCAAATGATGAATTATACTTCAAAATGAGAATGTTGATAAAAATCTTGAGGTTTGACTATTTGTAGGCCATAGTTGACTTTTGCCCTAGCACAGTCGATTCTTGGACCTCTCGAGCAATTGACTGACCAAACTTTCTCTGCAAGGCTTGAAATTTGACATGGATGAACTTGAGAAAATATTGGGATATTGGGGAGCATTTTAGGCCATTTGGATGTAAGGACCTTGATGCAACACAAAACCCTAATTTGAGGGTGACAGCCTTAGGAGATGATTTGACTGTCCAACTCTTGAGCAATCTTGAGCCACTTGGAGATTATTCTTGATATGTCTTGTGAAATATGGGAGGGAAAATTTTGGGTTACAACACCGAGTCTCCAAATACCACCAAAGATTTGATTCCCAACTCAATTGCAGCTTTAAGACCAAAGATACAAGCTTCATACTCAGCCATGTTGTTGGTGTAACTGAAACAGAGTCTAGCAGTAAAGGGTGTATGGAAACCTTCTGGAGAGATAAGTACCGCGCTGATACCGTTGCCAAGTGCATTTGAAGCGCCATCAAAGTACAGGGTCCATCGGGATCCTTGTTCAGGTCCATCATACGGTCCGTTAACTTCAATGTCGTCCAATGTCATAATGTCCTTGTCAGGGAAGTCAAATCTCATAGATTGGTAATCTTCGACGGCTTGATGAGCTAGATGGTCAGCTAGTACACTCCCTTTTATAGCCTTTTGGGTAGTATACTAGATATCATACTCAGTCAGGATCATTTGCCATCTAGCGATTCTTCCAGATAAAGCAGGCTTCTCGAAGATATACTTGATCGGATCCATTTTGGAAATCAGCAAAGTGGTATGAGTCAACATATACTGCCTAGACGGCGAGCAGCCCATACCAAAGCGCAACAAGTTTTCTCGAGCAGTGAGTAGCGAGTCTCACAGTCGATAAAATTTTTGCGAAGGTAATAAATGGCATGCTCTTTTCGGCCAGACTCGTCATGCTGGCCCAGCATGCACCCCATTGAGTTATCCAAAACAGTTAGATACATGATTAACGGCCTTCCTTCGACGAGTGGCATCATAATAGGAGGTTCTAGCAGATATTCCTTGATCTTATCAAAAGCAACTTGATAATCATTGTTCCATTCAACCACCTGATCTTTCTTCAACAACTTGAAGATTGGCTCACAGATAGATGTCAGGTGAGAGATGAACCTGGCGATATAGTTTAAGCGTCCCAAGAATCCCCTAACCTCCTTTTCAGTGCGGGGGACATGCATTTCTTGTATAGCCTTTACTTTAGCTGGGTCAACCTCAATGCCTTTGTTGCTGACAATAAATCCCAAAAGTTTACCAGTCCAAACTCCAAAAGTGCACTTGCTTGGGTTTAGTCTGAGCTTATACTCCTTCAATCTGACAAACAGCTTTTGCAGATGATCAAGGTGTTCTTCTTCTGTCTGTGATCGAGCTATCATGTCGTCTACGTAGACTTCAGTATCATGATGTATCATATCATGAAACAAAGCTACCATGGCGCGTTGGTAGGTTGCCCCGACATTCTTCAGTCCGAATGGCATCACTTTGTAGCAGAAGGTACCCCATTACGTGACAAAAGTAGTCTTCTCCATGTCTTCGGGGGCCATTTTGATCTGGTTGTATCCCGAGAATCCATCCATGAAGGAAAATACCTTGTGTTGAGTTGTGTTGTCAACCAAGATGTCGATGTGTGGCAGTGGAAAATCATCTTTAGGGCTAGCCCTGTTTAAGTCTCTATAATCCACACACATTCTGACTTTGCCGTCCTTCTTGGGCACAGGCACAATGTTAGCAACCCATTATGGATAGGAAGTAACAACCAGAAAGCTAGCGTCGAATTGCTTCATTACCTCAGCTTTGATCTTCTCAGACATGTCAGGCCTCATTCGGCGGACCTTTTGCTTGATCGGTGGACATTCTTCTCTTGTAGGGAGACGGTGAACCACGATATCTGTGTCCAATCCTGGCATGTATTCATAAGACCAAGCTAAGATTTCAACATACTCGTTCAACAACCGCACTAAGCGCTCTTTGACACTTGGTTCCAGGTTGGCACTCACTTTTACTTCTTTCCTGTCTTCCTCTGTCCCCAAGTTGATGGTTTCTAGCAACTCTTCATGGGGCAGAATAGCCCTCTCTTCTTGTTGTAGAAGTCTGGCTAACTCTCCCGGCACTTCACAGTCTTCGTCAACTTCGTACTCAGCGTGATTGACCAAATCATCAGAGTTATCGAAGGCTAAAGCAGAATAGTCACCCATGGAATCCGGAGTGGATGGGTACCTGCATTTATGAGTGCGAGTGTGTGTAAAGGATAGCCATCCTTAAACAAAACAAAAATGCAAAACGAAAGAAAATGAACACAACAGTTTGTAGATGAAAGCGTTCAATGATTCATTAAAACATGGCATATGATAATGAAGAAAATCAAGCCCTTACAAATGGACCTATATGCCCCGGGCAAGGCATAAGGTGAAAATAGTGTACGAATTGTTTTAGTTATTACAGACCGAAATAAGAAATTGTTCAAAGATAAAATTACTGGTTGATGAAGGTGATGGGAATAAAATCCTTTGCTTCCCAGTTGCTTAAACCCCCTTCGACGATCGGAAAGATCCAATCCTCAAAGTGGCCCTCTTCATTTTCATCTTCTACAACATTAATTCCGTGGTCAGTGATCCTTACAGGTGGCCCTCCAATCTTGGAACGACGCATAGCCTTCTGTCCTGCAGCTGTAAACCCTAGTCCAAATTTGTCCGTCTTATGGGGAAAGTCAGGCAGTTGCCCCCATATTGCGCTCTTTCCTTCTTTGAATGCAGCCTCTGAGTCCTTGAGAGATGCCATCCTAGATACATGCTTGGGAACGGTAGGCACCTCAACCATTGTCTTCGCAACTGCTACCTCAAGAGAAACTTCTTCAAAATGTTGGAAAGGCATTTCGATGAACTCGCCATCCAATTCCATATAGAAGAAGGAATTGAGATGACTTATCATGTACTCTTCCTCGCCGTGCACCATTATAATCTTACCCTTAACAGGATATTTCAGCATTTGGTGCAAAGAGGAGGTAATTGCCCCAACATAATGGATCCACGGTCTTCCCAACAAACACGAGTATGAAGGACGGATGTCCATCACATAAAAGGTGGAATTGAAAACTTTTGTGCCTACTTTGATAAGAATGTCAACCTCTCCGTGAACCATTCTTTTGGATCCATCAAAGGCCCTAACAACGATGTTACTAGGTTTGAGGGTCAATCCTTCGCAGTCCAAACGGTCTAAGGCTTTCTTTGGCAGCACATTCAAGGAAGAACCAGTATCAACTAAGACATGGGCGATGGTGGTTCCCCTGCACTCCATTGAGACATGTAGCGCATCATTGTGTTTCCTTCCTTTGGGAGTCAAGTTAGTATCACCAAAACCCAGGCCATTATCAGCAGTTAGGTTGGCCACACACTCTTGAAACTGGTCAGCCGAAGTTTCTTAAGGCACATGTGCCATCTTTAAGAATTTGACCAGGGCCTTAGCATGGGCCTCAGAGCAGAGTAGAAGAGCCAACATTGAAATTTTAGAAGGGGTCTTCCCTAGTTGTTCCACGACGTCATAGTCACTCTTTCTGATTATTTTTAAGATTTCATCCATTTCTTTGAGTGGTTTCAGGGATAACCACAATATGAGCCTTCGTCCTGACAGGCGCTTCTAGTATCCCCTTACCCTTATTGGTAGTATCAACAGATGGTCTTACTTCAGGAGTATCCAATTCTTCAATCATCGGGCCTCACACATATGTTCTAACATGTACAGAAGCTTTCGAGGGTCCGAAGACTGCTCGAGGGGGAGCAATCTCCGGAGAAAAAATCCGGCCGCTGCGGGTTATCTTGCTTGTGCCCACAATGTTCCCTATATTAGGGTTTTCTTCTTCAGAATTCTCTTGGACTACTTCGATTTGTTTGATTCCATGATAGAAGATTTCTCCTCCATAGTTCCATGGTATCGTTTTGCTGGATTGGTACGGGACAGGTCCAGACATGGTGATCTTTAATGGTACAAATTTAGGGTCGGGCGTAATCCTAACAGGCCTTTTGCAAGCCTTGGGAGGATTGTCAGAAATGGTTATGATTGCAATATCGTTGGTTGAAGTAGCACAAGTATCAGGAGTAACAGGAGTGAAGGTGTCAACTGGTTTTTTTTGGAAAAGTATCTCTTGAGTATCCATCAGGCGTTGGACACCTGATTTCAACATTGGGCAGTCGGCTTGTATGTTTAAACAAAAGTAACAGTCCTTCCCACAGCCTGGGAATATCCCGACTCTCATCAACTTCTCTTTAATCACTAATAACGAAGTCAAAAGATCAGCAACATCAGCAACATGGAGGTCTTCTGTAATGGCATGAACATTATGGCCGTGCTTGGGCATCGGAGAAGATATCACATTGGGCTTCTCAGGAGCATCAAATTCTACTTCCTTGTCTTCAATTAAGTCCTGGATTTTGTTTTTGAGGGCCCAACAATCATTGGTGTCATGCCCTAAACTGTCTGAATGGTAGGCACATTTTGCATTGGGATGATAATGTGGAGAAGTGGTGTTTGCATTCTTAGGTGCCTCTCTCAAATTACCAAGGTTTAATTACAGGAGATGCGGAAGGATCTGAGCGGGTGTCATATTTATCAGAGTATACTGCCGTGGCGGCCTTTGCTGGTAGGTTCTGGGCTGATCATTCCTTGGTTGACTATTTCTAGGCCGATCTGATGCGGGCTTCTGAATTAATACGGCCCCCACTGTTGGCCGACGTTCCTCTCTTTCCCGATTTCTCTGGGTGTAAACAGCAGAACTCTCCTTCTTAGCTGGGAAGGTCTTTTTCATAGCAGTGGACGCGGAGGCATCTTTCTGAATCTTACCACTTTTAATACCGGTCTCGACCCTTTCGCCGGTCAAAATTAGTTCAGTGAATCCTGCGGAGGAACTCCCTATTAGATGATTGAAGAAAGGGTCAGACAGGGTCCCCAGAAACATGTCAACTAACTCCCTATTTGACAAAGGTGGCTGCACCCTTCCAGCCAGATCACGCCACTTCTGGGCATACTCTTTAAATCCTTCATTGGAAGCCATCCCCATACTTTGTAACTAAGTACGAGTGGGAGCTAAATCAGCATTGTATTGGTATTGACGATAAAAAGCAGCAGCTAAGTCTTCCCAATTGTGAACCTCTAATCTCTCGAGTTGATAGAACCAATCCAACTGTGTGCCAGACAAACTATCTTGGAAAAAGTGTACCCAGAGGTATTTATCAGATGAGTGGGGTTGGATCTTTCTGACATACGATCTCAGGTGCATCTTCAGACACGACAAACCGTCATACTTAGCGAATGTGGGTACTTTGAATTTGGGAGGAATGACGATCCCAACAATCAATCCAAGCTCTTCGAAATCCAGTCCAGGAACCCATTGCACTTCCATGGCTGCTAACCGCTCTTCCAGATTTTTATACCTGTCATCCGCAGGAGGGTACTGCTGCTCGGAGTAATCTTCATTCTCTTCAACTTCTTCCTCTTCAACTTCAGACTCGGAAGGTACTGCAGCTCCTTTTCCTTTGTCGGTCCCTTCATCAGACATGGAGGGGAACTCCAGAACTCTCCTAGCTTTGTTCTTAAATCTTCTTCCCAGCGTAGCTGCCCCGATTCTTTTCTTTTTCTTTTTTCCTTTTTCCTGTTCTTTTTTCTCTAACAGTGCTTTAAGATCCTCTTGACCCTTTGCCAAGGTCATGAGGAGTTGTGGGAATTGTGAATTCTGTGCTTGCAGATCCTTAACCGTCTGCTCCAAATCCATCTTGCTCAAATAAACAACAGAAAGATAAGGAAACCTGGTGTGAAGACCTGTTTATGCATATGATGAATGATATGTTTATTCATGTAATGCATCCAAGGATTCAGAAATTCAAAGTTGTTGCAGACAAAAGAACACACGTCATATTAATAAGAAGAAATTTGTCAGTACATAAATGCCCCATGGGCCAAATATTATAAGGCTTCTCAAGGTAAAAACACGTTGCGCGTCCTCTTTGGCGCGATGTAAGTGTTAAGAGTCTCCTCTTCGTGAAGTCGGCGGGTAAGATCCAAAACCTTCTTCTCACTGGCATAGAAGCTGGCTTCAAAAGTCTTATGTTCTTCTTTGAGTTGGATCCAACTCTTTTGCAATTCTTCCAATGATGTTGGCATGTCTGGATGTAGGAGGGTGTATGGAACCTCTCCTTCCCTAACAGGCTCTTTAATCACGGGGAGAATGTGGGGGTAATGCATCATAAGACTCTAGGCACGTGTTCGCGCCCACTTGAGGTAAGGCTCAAGAGGGATGGAATTCTTGTGCCCCAGTGTCTTACTGTCCACTTTGTTGGGCATCCTCCATGCTCGGATAAACCTTTGTCGAAGTCCTTGCGCATTGTTGTCGAAGTCAAAAACCAAGTCAGGAATCAACATATCATGAGGGCCATCTCTTCTAGCATATACAAACTGCCTCAGAGCTAAACAGGGGTTGCAGGTAATGCCTCCCCTAATTTCAAGTAATGGGACATTAGGGAATTCCCCACAACGATCAATGATGATGACATTTTATCTGGACCGAGAACACCAATGAACATCAGAGTGTGTGAGAGTCATCAACCATTGCGACAACTTTAAACCTTTCTCGTTCTTCAAAACAGATCGTGGAAGGTGAGAAATAAACCACCTTGCTAGGAGAGGAGTACAACACATGAGAACACCTCTTTTCCTCATTGTTCGTGTGTAAAATGAGTGTAGGATGTCCCCAAGTAATGTAGGCACGGGGTTCCGAGACATGAAAATCTTGACAGCATTCACATCTATAAGTTGATCAGGGTTTGGGAACAAGACCAACCCATAGATGAGTAGTGCTACCATCTCCTCAAAGGCTTGTAGATCTAGAGAATTGCAACAGTCTTGTACCTTCTCAAACAGAAACTTTGCCAAGAAACCCTTGACACCACTTCTGATTTCCCAATGACCTTTGATATCAGATGGTTGCAAGTGTAAGGCTTGAGCAACATCTTCAGACTTTGGTTCTTTTTCTGTACCGTTGTAGGGTAGTTGATGAAGAATAGGAATCCTCAAGAGTTGAGAAAATTCCTCCAAAGTAGGTACTAGTTGGTAATCAGGGAATGTGAAACAGTGGTGTAGGGAGTTAAAGAACTGGAAGAGGGCTTTCACCATGTCTTCTTCAATGTTGGAGTTGACCAAGTTGAGAAGTCTGCCATGTCTTTCACTGAAGGGAGGATTCTCCGAATCCTGAAAGTAAGCTCCTTGAGTTGAGGAGGGATTCTCACAAGGTTGACCTGAATTGTTTTCCTGCGAAGAGATTCCATAACCTACAAAACAGGAACAAAGATGAAGATCCAAACCCTTGAAATGGTTAGTGGATGCAAATGATGCTTCATGATGTTCATGATGTATGCACAAGCATATGTACAAGCAAATCACACAAGAACCTAGTTTCAGGCTTGCATGGGGTTTCATAGGTAAGTACCCTCTTGAAGTTAGTTGGCTCAACCTGTCCTATAAATAGTAACCGGGTTCTAAGGAGCTCAATATCACTGGATTATTTTCTGTGTTCATTGTTTCGGTTTAGCCACTTAACTGGCGACCGAAATATTCCAAGAAAAACAACCCTCAATGAGTGTAGTATCGAGTATCTACCAACTTCGGACTACACCAAAGTCAGTCATCTCACTACCCCTAAAAAAGGCCAAGATGGTCAAGTAAGGTTCTAAGAGTTCATTAGTGCTTCATGACATCACTCAGTGGCCCCGTATTCTCTTTGATTGACTCAAAGGCTACCGGTACCCATAAATATGTCGCACTAATATAGTTATTGCTTCAACCGTGTCGGTATACCCCGCACAGTTTCCACAACTTATTGCTATTTACCTATGAATGTTTCCCAAATTTGGGTAGAGGATTTCAAGCCCAAATAAAAGAACCAAATGTAAAGAAATCAATGCAAACAAGATAATCATGCAAAGGTGATCTAAAAAACCCTAAGGTAACCCCACTTTTAGAAATACTCCCCAACAGAGTCGCCAGTTCTGTGATACGATGGGAGAATTGACTTGAAGTTTCGCGTTTGTGTTTGCACTTGTTCGGTTTAGCAACAGTCGCCACCGACTTTTTATTTTATCCAAAGGAAAGGTCAAAAAGCACAGGAAAGACCTTTGAGATGTTTTCTTGGGTTCGGGGGGTAGATTATGAAAAGGGAAGGTGCTAGCACGCTTTTCATCCATGGTTATCCATGGGCTCTTAGTTACTTGTTTTAGATCACTTGCCTTTGCTTTTCACTTGTTTGAAATGGTGCTTTGTGTGCGTGTTTTTGAAAATGTTTTGAAAAAGTGCCTTGTCTAGGCAACCTTTGTAATGATTCTTGTTTGAATATATACAAAGGTGTGTGTCTTTTTGAAAAGATAATTCAATGTTTCGAAAGTTATTTTGAAACTGTTTTGAAGTTGTGTTGTGAAGTGTGTTTGAAAAATGGCAAGGATGTTTTGCAAGCTTTTGATCAAGTAACTAAGAGTTATCTACCCTATTTTACTCAAAGATATTTCTTATGTTTTTAACCCTTTTAACAGTGTTATTTCATCATGGTATTTGATGAACAACCTTGTGTTAGGATGTTTAAACGGGACAGGCACAGGTCATCGTATACAATCATTGAAGGCAACTTGTGAGACGCTCTAGCAATTTTTGTAAGGGACGAGATCATTTTATCGAAGGCAACATCGAGGGTCATCGAGGGACTATGATCTTTGTTTATCGAAGGGGCATTTGCTAGAGTGTCTCATATTCGAGGGACATGATTGCATTTTCCGAGGCGACAAGCGAGGTTACCCTAGAGGTGCAAGTGTGAATGGTGTTTGTCATATTCATGCATTTGTCTTTGTATTAGGTCATCTAGCGATCGATTTTAGACTTTCACATACAAACCCTAATCTCTAATCATGGCATATTTAAAAAGCATAAAGTGCGAGAATTAAATTCTAAGCTATTACAAGAAAGTATCCGGGGATGAGGGTACTAATTATTTACAAATGGGGACGAGTCTTATCAGAATAATGTCCCAAATATTATGGGTTTAACCAAATCGAATCGACGCAATTCAAATATTAACAAATTGTAACAAAACGAAAAAATAAAGAGAATTAAAAGTATTATGAGATGCATGTGGTTATTTACAAATGATCAAATAAAATTTAATCTAATAAAGACTTAAGTATTTATTTTTATTTTATGATTTATGTAAAGGAAAGGTTTCAAAAGAAAGAAAATCTATCATTTTGTATTTTATTAAATGAAAATCAAAATTAATTAAATCAAACTAACTATTTTTTGGTATTTTAATTATGTTAATCAAGATGAATAAGGAAATAATAAAATTAATTCAAAAGAAAATAAAACAGAATTTAATTAGTATTATTAACTACAAAAGAAAACAAACTAATTAAGATTAAGTTGTAAAGTTTGTTAAGTTAATGAAAGGATTTTTAGGAGAATGGGCCAAAATGGGATTGAGGCCCAAGATAAGAAAAATAAAAAAAGGAACAAGAATCAGGGGAAGGGGTGTGCATTTAGGAAGGATATGGGCTCAAGCGTTTTGTTGTTTGGGCGAAGGCCCAATTGAAGCATTAACAATTTTTTAGGGTTTCGTTCAGAACTTAGGGTTTGCAGTTTTGGTTTTACAGCGCCGCTCCTCTCATCTTCTTCGTTTCTATCATCTTTCTCGACTATGAGAACCGATTCTTGTAACCCCCTCCTAGCCACCGGAGCGTCGCCCTATCTTACTCCTTTCTCTTTACAGCGGCCTAGGATTCTTGCTTGTAAATGGTACGATTTCGCTTCAAACGTGTTTTTTAGGAATTTTACAGTTTTGTTTTCGTTTTACTTGATTATTACTTGCATGCTTTGATTCATGGTTTTTTGATGTTTGATGCGTAGTAAAAAAAAGTTGAGAACAAGCTTACCTTTGAACGTTGTGCTACACAAAAGTGAGAGAGGGAGGGTGAGCTGGCCGGTGGCGCTCCCAGGAGGCTAGACGGAGAGAGGAGGAATGACGATTGCTTGCTGGTATTTCTGTTGTTCTTTATGTTTGATGATGAGCTTTTCTGAAAACTATTGTTGTTTGGACTTTTATTGATGTTCTTCCTCTGAGTGCTTGAATACTGATTGTTTGATGATGATGAACTTGCTTCTGAAACTTTGTTTTCTGAATCTTTATGGTTTCTGAATCTCTCTCTTCTCCTTTGGCTGCTGATGCTTGATGATGATGAACTTGTTTGTTCTTTGTTTTGGTTGATGATGAACAAATGCTTTGAGACCTGTTCTTGTTTTGATTTTTCACTTCTGGACCTCTTCCTCTTCTTTGGGTATTGATTTTTTTGATGATGAAGGTATATTCTGAAAAGAAAACTAGCTATTGTTGTTGTTCTTTGTTTTTGGTGTTTTTGGAAGCAGTTTGTTGAGCTTTGAATAAGTTTTGGTTTTGAGCTGGGTTTTTGATTGCTTGAGTATGGTAAATAGGTTTTTTGGTTTGCTTGAGAGGCAGTGTTGCAGGTTATGCAGGCAAGTCCGTAGCTTTACAGTTTTGCAGTTTGTAATGCTTTGTGTGATCGGTGGATCTGGAACTGACTGTTTAACGCTGGTTCGCGAAATGTCGCGGAAGCAAGAGTCGCCACCGTCTTTTATTTTCTCCAAATGGAAAGGACAAAAGCACAAAAAAATTCCTTATAGAGATTGCTCTCGGTTCGGGAGGTAGATTATAGAAAGGGAAGGTGTTAGCACCCTTTCTATCCATGGTTATCCATGGGCTCTTAGATACTTGCTCATTTGTGTTTTCAAAAATGGTTTGTTTGCTTTTCAATTGTGGGTTTTAAAAAGTGTCTTTGAAAATTCCAGTTCGACTCTTGTATCGGTCCTCAAGAGTGTTTGAAAAATTGCTTTCGAAAGCTTTTTGAAAATGTGTTGGTGTGAAAAGTATTTTTGAATTTGTTTGAAATTTAGAGCAAGTATCTAGAGTCGTCTATCTACCCTAAGGAATTCGTCTGTGTAGATGTCCTTTAAAGTAGTGCCATCCCACCATTGAGAGGTAGGTAGCACCACCGTTGGAGGTGTTCGGGTCAATTCGAGGTTCGGGACATGGTGATCACCAGAGCAATGGGAAGACACCTTAGAAGCTACCCTCATGCCAGGTTCCCGGATCATGAGGACTTACTAAGACATCCTCTACTCGACGATCACCTTTCGAGGCAAGGCAACAATGAGGCGTACCCTAGGGGTGGTGTGTGAATTATGTGTGTCGTTTTCATTTATTTTTGTCTTTTGTCATGTTATTTGTGATCTAGCGTTTGTTTTTTATTTTTTGTCCATACATTCTTTCATGCCATTATTAACAGTTAAAATATTCGCGAGAAAGTAAAGATTCTAAGCTATTACAAAAGGCGCGGGTCCACATCGCCAAAATTTCTTGAACCCGATTTGACAGAAAATAAATAAATAAAGTAAAGAAAATAAAAGTGCGAGAAATTAATTACATGGTTTCGGGAGAGATACATAAATATTATAAGCAATAAGATAAATGCGCGAATTAAATGAGAATTAAACGAGGGCGTTGGACCCTTTTTTACAAAATTAAATTAAATGGAATTAATTAATAAAGAAAAAGAAAAGGAGATGTTTTTGGTATTTTTTAGTATTTTATGATTTTTAGGATTTTAATGAAAAAGGAATTAGTTAAAATTAAACCTAATTCTACAATTTTTAATTTATTAAAAAAAGAAGATTAAAACCTAATATTAACCCTAATTAATTTACATGCAAATTTAATTATAAAAATCTAATATTTAATTATTATGGAATAAAAGAAGAAAAAAAAAAGATGAAAATTAATTAAACCCTAATTCTATATTTTTTAGATTTTTATTAAAAGAGTCAAAATTAAAACCTAAATTTAAAACTAATCAATTAAAGTTATTTATTTACAAAAAATATTAAAATAAAAAATATTTATTATTTTTTCTCTTTTTCTGATTTTTTGTGTTTTATGTATTTTATGAAAACATTAAATTAATTAAACAAACAATAATTAAAAGAAAATAAAAATTATAAAAATAAAGAAAGTTAAGAAAATTTGCAAACCAAGGGGGGTATCTGTCCCCAAAGTGGAGCGCTTGTTAGCACTTTAGGCCCACTAAACTCCTGATTTTGTTGACCCCTCATCCCAGCGTGTGAGTGCATTGACTCATGTTCATGGTATTCTTCAAACTGTAGCCCTTGGATTGATCTAGGCATACGCGTGGAAGGCTGGATTTTGTGGGTGCATGGTGATCCCCTGATGAAGCGTTGCATGGGAGTAGGTTGTACAAAATAATATGGAATAAAGTGAGGACCTGGGGCTCGAACCCAGGTCATGAACGTTACCACCACTACGCCTTGCCAGCTGATCCACTTGATTGCTTTGTATATTATATAACAAACAAATAACATAAGCGAATATGGTTAGTTAATGGATTTTTAGCGCGCAAATTTAAACTAGCCAACCAACTTATGCCACGAGGTCATCTTCCTCGTTGTATATTTTTTTTCTGAAATACAAAGGACAAAGGCCACGGTTTTTAAATCGCTCCCATAGGCACCCTTAGAGAAAATAGCGAATAGCCATTGGATGCTCATAAATTGAGCGCGAGGATAGATTCATGACCGTCCAGACATGCTTGATTCAATGGTGTAAGTCTTGAAGGCCAATTTTTCCTTGATTGAAAACACCCAATTTGAGGTCCTGCAAACCCTAAAATACGACCATGGCAATTTCTTGTATAGCGCATAAAAATACAATTAAATCATTGGGTTAGCATTAGAATCAAATGACAAACATGAATCAAGCGTTAAAATTCACAAAAAATGCATGAATTGAGATGCACGACTATGGAATTTTTTCGGTACAGATGAGATGGTTCTCACGCTTCTGGGCACGAAAGCTTATGGTTTTTGATGCAGAATCTTTCTATGAAGCCTCAGCAAGCTAATGAAACCAAAATCGTGCCTTGAATCGCCCTGCAAAAGTGTTTTCAGAATTGAGTTTTTAGGCAAAATTTTCAAGTTTGGTGTATGCTTTTCTGCGCAGCTCAATGGTTCTTGAGCACAAGGGTTTGATTAGGCTTATGTATTGAGTGAATTAGGTCAAGAAAAACAATCCAAATCCTTTGCATTCATGGTTTTTGAAATTTGATTTTCAAAGATCTTTTTCAATCTTTTTTCATGTGCTTTTGCTCTCAATCATATCCAATCAATCCAATTCCTTCCATATCTGATCATGCACGAATTATTGAGTATATTTCATGCACAAAAAGATTGAAATAGTTAGGTTAAATATTTTTCATGTATTTAATTGATTTAAATGAATTATTATTAATAAAAATTCAAATAAATAAATAAAAAATGAATAAGAACTTCCCTTTGGGCCAAATGGTCGTGTGCATGCTTGGGATAATGAATTATGGAAGAAAAATAGGCCCATTAGCAATTTTAGGTCATTTGAATCAATGTTGACTTTTCAAAATATCCAAAAATTTCCCAACTTCTACAAGGCATAACTTGCTCAATTTTTAAGCTTTGCTCATGTTCTTGGACATTTTGGAAATGTATTTGAGTCCTCTAACCAATGCCTTTGGTCCCATGTCATTTTGATTTACCAATCTCAAGTTATGGCCTTTGACTTAAAGTCCCTTTTTGTTGACTTTTGAAAATGACCTATAATGTTGAAATTGATAACTTTTTGTGAGAGCATTTCTTGGACTTGAAGTATGAAGATGAGTTGTAGGAAATGTCTTTCTCTTCAAAATGAGCTTTGGATGGAATTTTTCTGATAATCCATGTGAAAGTTATGCCCTGGTCAATTTACAGTTGACTTTTTCAACTGTCCAAATAAGGAAACTTTTGCATCTTGATGATTTTTGAGCCAAGCTTTGAGAATCATGATCAAGCATTGATCAAATGATGTTTGTGGCTTCAAAATGAGATGTTGACCAAAAATTTGAACTTTTGACTGTCAAATGACCATTTTGCCCCTACAGTTGACTGTAGTGCAATTAGGGTTTTGACTGTGCAATTTTGTGCTGAAAGTCTTGAAACTTTGTATGAGGATGCTTGACCATATTTATAGGCATGTGGGACTTGATTGGACCCTTTGAAACTTCATTTTCTTGATCAGAACAAAAACCCTAATTTTGACTGTTCAGGGGGCTCTTACACTGTGTAACCCTTGGGGAATTTTGAAGCTTGACTTGGCAATTCTTGAAGAATATGGGAGGGAAAATTTTGGGGTACAACAATTTCCCCTGTTCAATCTTCTTAGACCTGAGGATGCAGATTGGCTGATGTGCCTTTCGTAATCCGAGGGTAGAAGATGATTGAACACTAGAGTGCCCAGAAATCTGCGCTCACATAATAGCAGTGTGATGATGGGAATGGGCTTATCGATGCCATTTGGAGATTGATGATAGGACGATGGGCTTATAGATTCCATCTGGATGTTGATCACATAAGAGATTCCTTAGCGAGAACCTGCGTACCTGCAAAAGAAAAATGAGTACCTGACATGTTGCAGGAGCTGGTTTTCAGATGCTTGGTGTAGATGTGTCGTGACTGGTTACGGGAGCTGGATCTGGAGCTTCAAGATGATGAATGAACCAGGGATGGTTACTACCTCAGCATGAACGGTGAGAGAACCTTGGGTGACTTTAACTTCAACAACGCTCGTTGAGAAAATCTTGGTGGGAATTACCATCTTCACAGTATCGGGAAGAGAACCATAGGCAATTATAATCTCAAAAGCGGACATTTGAGAAAAACCTGGGTTGGAATTATCATCTCCGCACCGCTGGGGAGAGAACCATAGGAAATTATAATCTCAAAAGCGGACATCTGAGAAAAACCTGGGATGGAATTATCATCTCACGCACCGTCGGGGAGAGAACCATAGGAAATTATAATCTCAAAAGCGGACGTCTGAGAAAAACCTGGGCTGGAATTATCATCTCCGCACCACTGGGGAGAGAACCATAGGAAATTATAATCTCAAAAGCGGACGTTTGAAAAAAACCTGGGATGGAATTATCATCTCACGCACCGTCGGGGAGAGAACCATAGGAAATTATAATCTCAACAGCGGACGTTTGAGAAAAACCATGGATGGAATTATCATCTCACGCACCGTCGGGGAGAGAACCATAGGAAATTATAATCTCAAAAGCGGACGTCTGAGAAAAACCTGGGCTGGAATTATCATCTCCGCACCACTGGGGAGAGAACCATAGGAAATTATAATCTCAAAAGCGGACGTTTGAAAAAAACCTGGGATGGAATTATCATCTCACGCACCGTCGGGGAGAGAACCATAGGAAATTATAATCTCAACAGCGGACGTTTGAGAAAAACCTGAGATAACTTCTACTGAGTCTTCATCAGAAAAATCTGTTAGGAGTCGATTTAGCTGGACTAGAGAAGGCCTTGGACTGGATAAGAAATCTTTGGAGTCGATTAACTGAACCGGTCTAGGTCTTGAAAGATGATTGAGAACTTAGCTGAATCTTTCCTAAAAGGTAAAGGTCAGTCATATGCAATGCATGATATGGATCAAGCAATGATGTTCTCAACATAAATGAGATTTGTAAGATATGATGCGTCTATGCATGCTATAATGATGTATGTGATGTTTAGGAATGTGTTTTTTTTGTCTAGGAAAGTAAATCCTTGACGGGTGCCGGGAAGTCATATCCTGGGCTGATGTTGAGGAATAAATTTTGCTTCCGCTGGGGATGATAATTGCAAGAATACCGGTAGGAGAAGATGACTCTGTTGGGGAATAAACTTGGCGAATGGAATAACTCTGCGGGGAGGAAAGTGCTCTAGCAACCTTGCTGGGGAGCAATACTCTGTGGGGAGAGAGATACTCTGCTGAGTGTTGATAATAACTTGCTGGGGATATTCTTGTTGTGTTGGAAGTGTTGATAGACTTCACTGGGGATAAGAAGACTGCGTTGACGGCGATCTTTCCGTGGCTTTTGGCTGAGGATAACCCAGTTATATCCTGTTAAGGAAATAACTCTTTGAATAAAGCCGGACGACGCGTTCGTGCTTTGCGAGGATAAGCTTCCAGAATTTACTGGGGATAAGCTTGCTGCTTGGGGGAGATGAATTCCAATTTTCCTGGGGAAATTAGATTGGACTCTCTTGGGGAAGTTTTGCACTGCGGGGGAAGTGATTCCTTTGAATATTTATATACCACCGGGGAACAATCTTTAGACCAAGACTGCCGGAGATGCTTGTTAAGAATATGTGTATATATGCTGCTGGGGAAGGTTGAGATCTGCGGGAGGATTCCCAACTTCCTTAAGGTTGATAACTGCTTTGCTTGAGGAGAGTGTACTGTCTTGCTGACTTACTCTCTGGGGAATTGGAATGTACTGGTTATGTTCTTTAGCTGAACCTACCTTGGTACCTTGGAGGATGGAACAATTAGATTGCTTAGACAGCTCTTTATTGCCCCTGTTTCTAGTGTCACCTGTAATTCATCCTTTGTTTCGTATGCAAATATTTATGAGTTAGCAAATTATTGTCAATGCATATATCACAAATTGAACCTTGGACGTTCTTCGCAAAGCAAAACAGAAAAAGAAAAATAATTGGCACTTTTAACTGAAAATATATTTGTATTGATTTTGAATGGCCTGTAAATAGACGTTTTGTGTACAAGAGGCTGACGTCCTAGTAAGAGAACGCCGCCGAACAAAAGAGTTTATACAAGTTTTTATACAAAAGAAAATAGAACAGCTGTGTGAAATGAATGATCCCACTGGGTTTCAACTCTGCTATTGCCTTTATAACTCCGAGCGTCTCATCACTTGATGACCTTGGTTGAAGGTGAAGCTGACTGATCGATGCCGTCTGAACTTGATGTAGATACCGGATTCTGGATGCAAAGTGATCCAATGAGACATAGTATTACGCTTTATCCCTAATTTTTGCCTGGACTGCCCTTTCGGGTTTTCAGTCCACCGGGATACCCATTTTTGCCCAAGCCGCCTTTTCAGGTTTTCGACTTGCCGGGTGTACAGATTTTTTCCATTTTCATCCCTTCATTTTGCCTGAACCCTTTTGGTTCGCCGGGAAGCCCTAATTTTTGCCTAGGCATGTCAGCCTAGCGGGTCTTTTTTCATGCGTAGTATCTTTTTACTATGTCTGCATTAGCGGGGTGAGGAAGGTCGTCACCATCCATGTTGGTCAGAATCATGGCTCCTCCGGAGAACACATGCTTAACCACAAATGGCCCTTCGTACGTAGGGGTCCATTTGCCCCTTGGATCACTCTGTGGAAGGATGATTCACTTGATTACCAGATCCCCAACTTGATATTCCTGTGGTCTGACCTTTTTGTTAAATGCTCTGATCATCCGTTTCTGATACGTCTGACCATGGCAGATAGCAGCAAGTCTCTTTTCATCAATGAGGTTGAGTTGATCAAGTCGTGTCTGGATCCAATCGTCCTCGTTCAGATTTGCATCCTTCATTATCCGGAGAGAGGGTATTTGTACTTCGATTGGTAAGACTGCCCCCATACCATAAACCAGAGAGAAAGGAGTTGCCCCGGTTGACGTCCTGGCTGAGGTACGGTACCCATGTAGAGCGAACGGTAACATCTCGTGCCAATATTTATAAGTCATTGTCATCTTCTGCACGATTTTCTTGATGTTCTTATTTGCTGCTTCTACAGCCCCATTCTTCTTCGGTCTGTAAGGAGAAGAATTGTGGTGCTGTATCTTGAACTGCTCGTAGAGCTCAGCGATCATTTTGTTATTCAGATTGGTACCGTTGTCTGTAATAATTCTCTCTGGGACGCCGTATCGACAGATCAGATTATGCCGAATGAACCGTGCCACAACAGTCTTGGTTACCGTAGCTTAGGAAGCTGCTTCGACCCACTTCGTAAAATAATCAATCGCCACTAGGATGAAGTGATGCCCGTTAGATGCCGTAGGTTTAATCTCGCCGATCATGTCTATGCCCCACATTGCAAACGGCCAAGGCGCAGTCAGAACATTCAGGGGAACTGGAGGAACATGCACCTTGTCTGCATAAATCTGGCACTTATGGCATGTCCTGGAATGTTGGTAGCAGTCAGCTTCCATTGTGGACCAGTAATACCCTGCCCGAAGGATCTTCTTAGCCATAGTATGTCCACTGGAATGCGTACCAAAGGTCCCTTCATGTAGCTCTTCCATGATCCTTTCTGCTTCAGTCTTATCCACACAACGCAGTAGGGTTGAATCATGGTTTCGCTTGTACAAGATGCTGTTGCTAAGGAAGAATTTGGCTGCGAACCTTCTCAAGAACTTCTTATCATTGACAGATGCACCTTCAGGCTATTCCTGAGCTTCCAGATATCTCTTCACTTCATGGTACCAAGGCTTCTCAGTCACCAATTCAGTCTCGAGATCACAACAGTATGCCGGTTCGTCCAGTTTCCAGATGATGATCCGGGGAGCCTCATTATCCCATTTACCTTTGAACATAGAAGCCATTGTAGTTAACGCGTCCGCCAGCTGATTCTCTTCTCTCGGGAAGTGTTCAAAGGTTATCTCTGTGAAGTGGGGGATCAGGGTCAGCACACATTCTCTGTAAGGAATCAGGTTTGGATGTTTCGTATCCCACTCTCCTTTGATCTGATTGATCACAAGAGCGGAATCTCCGAAGACACTCAGAAACTTGATCCTTAAGTCGATCGCAGCTTGAAGACCCATGATGCACGCCTCATACTCCGCCATGTTGTTGGTACAATTGAAACACAGTCGGGCAGTGAGCGGAGTATGAGTACCTTGAGGTGATATGATTATGGCGCCGATACCGTTACCCAAAGCGTTGGAGGCTCCGTTAAAGTGCATAGACCATCGGGATCCTGGCTCAGGTCCTTCATCCGGTCCAGGTACTTCACAATCAGTCACTATCATAATGCTTTCATCTGGAAACTCGAAGTTCATTGACTGATAGTCATCTACGGCCTGATGTGCCAAGTGGTCTGCCAATACACTTCCCTTGATGGCTTTCTGGGTTGTATATTGAATGTCGTATTCCGTCAAGATCATTTGCCATCTTGCAATTCTCCCAGACAGAGCAGGCTTTTCGAATATGTACTTTCTAGGATCCATCTTTGAGATCAACAAGGTAGTGTGAGTCAGCATATACTGTCTCAGCCGGCGAGCAGCCCATACCAAAGCGCAGCAAGTTTTCTCAAGCAGTGAGTATCGAGTCTCACAGTCGGTAAACTTTTTGCTAAGGTAATAAATGGCATGCTCTTTTAGGCCAGACTCGTCATACTGCCCCGGCACACACCCCATTGAGTTATCAAGTACTGTCAGGTATAGTATCAGAGGTCTCCCTTCAACCGGTGGCATAAGGATGGGTGGTTCTTGGAGATACTCTTTGATTCTGTCAAAAGCAGCCTGACATTCATCATTCCAACGTACTACCTGATCTTTCTTCAGCAGCTTGAAGATTGGCTCACAGGTAGCAGTCAGGTGTGAGATGAATCGAGTAATGTAATTCAGGCGTCCTAAAAAGCCTCTGACTTCCTTCTTTGTCCTAGGAACTGGCATCTCTTGAATAGCTTTAACCTTGGCAGGGTCCACTTGAATACCCTTGTCGCTTACAACGAAGCCTAGCAACTTCCCAGATCTTACCCCGAAGGTGCACTTGTTCGGGTTCAACCTCAGCTTGTACAATTTCAGACGATCAAACAGTTCCTGCAGATGATCAAGGTGTTCTTCCTCAGTTTGGGACCTTGCGATCATGTTGTCAACATACACTTCTATCTCATGATGGATCATATCATGAAATAAAGCAACCATGGCACGTTGGTAGGTTGCCCCAGCGTTCTTTAGTCCAAAAGGCATGACCTTGTAGCAGAAGGTGCCCCACTGAGTAACAAATGTAGTCTTTTCCATGTCTTCAGGAGCCATCTTGATCTGATTGTAGCCTGAAAAACCATCCATGAAAGAGAACACCTTGTGCTGAGCTGTATTATCAACCAGGACATCAATGTGAGGTAAGGGGAAATCATCCTTGGGGCTGGCCCTATTCAGATCCCTGTAATCAACACACATTCTGACCTTACCGTCCTTCTTAGGTACCGGCACCACATTAGCAACCCACTGAGGGTAAGAAGTCACTGCAAGAAACCCGACATCAAACTGCTTCATAACCTCGGCTTTAATCTTCTCAGACATCTCTGGACGCATACGGCGGACCTTTTGCTTAACCGGAGGGCAATCTTCCTTAGTTGGCAAGTGATGGACCACAATATCGGTATCCAACCCAGGCATGTCTTCGTAGGACCAGGCAAAGATCTCCATATAATCATGCAGCATCTGAGTCAACCGTTGCTTCACGCTGAGCTCTAGGTTGGCACCAATCTTTACCTTCTTCCTGTCTTCTTCAGTACCCAGGTTTATTGTTTCCAATGGCTCTTCATGGGGTTGAATTGCCCTCTCTTCCTGAAGTAACAGTCTTGCAAGCTCGCCAGGCACTTCGCAATCATCTTCACCTTCGTCTTCGGCTAAGTTGATCGGATTTTCGAAGTCATAACTGGCAGTAGCAGAGTCGTTACCAGTAAGATCCAGAGTGGATTGAAACCTGTATGAGTGAGTGTGTGTGTAAATACAGCTGTTTTGAAATATATGTAAAGGAAAGAAAGACAGAAAAGGAGCATAAGATTTGCAATGCGAGAAAACGTCCAAGATTTTCATTCATGATATATGAAATGACAGTTTATATGCCCTCACAAATGAAACCACGGTGCCTCGGGTAAGACACCGGGCCATAGGGCAGGGGCCCCGGAACAGTGATAAAAATAGGTGCGACGGTCATGATTTGGACGGGCTTCTTCGGGAGAGCCTTGATTGGATTATTGAATATGGTAACCACAGAAACTTCTTCCACCGGAACCAACTGAACAGCAGACTTCTTAAACAGAATCTCCTTGCTATCCATTAGGCTTTGGATGCCTAACTTCAGCAAGGGACAACCGGATAGGGACACAGCACAGAACAGGCAACCCTCACTGCAACCCGGAAATAAACCGGCCAGCAGCAGGTTCTTCTTGACGGTCTTCAGAGGAGTAGCTAGATCATCCATAGAAACAGCGTAAACATCTTCATCAACAGCATTTACCCCATGCTGAGGCATAGGAGCAGTAACTACATTCGGCCTCTCAGGCGCTTCGAACTGTATCTCCTTCGCGTCGATAAGGTCTTGCACCTTACTCCTTAGTGCCCAACAGTCATCAGTAGAATGCCCCGGGCTATTTGAATGGTAAGCACAACGAGCATTTGGGTTGCACTTAGGAGATGCAGTATTGGGGAACTTCAGAGCCTCTCTAACAGTCACTAAATTGGTGGATAGCAACTGTGGCAGGATCTGCGATAAAGTCATGCTCAAACGGGTGAACTCTCTCCGGGGTCTTTCAGCCCTTTGAGGATTGGTTGGCCGAGGAGCGGCAGTAGGCTTGGCAATCGTTACCGCACTGATAGATTGGCGGCGCTCAGTTCTCTCTGATCTCGTGGAACCATATACAGCACTAGCCTCCTTTTTGAAGGGTTTCTTTTCAGAACCAGACGATGCACCCTTCGGAATCTTTCCAGACTTCAACCCAGCCTCAATTCTCTCTCCAGTCAGAATCAAATCAGTGAACCCTGCAGACGAATTCCCAATAAGATGGTTGAAAAATGGCCCAGATAGGGTCCCCAAGAACATGTCTACTAACTCCCGATCAGTCAACGGAGGCTGCACCCTGCCAGCCAGGTCTCTCCACTTCTGAGCGTACTCCTTAAAACCTTCACTTGAACCTAACGACATACCCTAGAGTTGGGTATGTGTAGGGGCAAGGTCGGCATTATATTGATACTGCTTATAGAAAGCAGTAGCCAACTCCTCCCAGTTACGAACCTTGGTCCCATCCAGCTGATAGAACCATTCGAGATGAGTCCCTGAAAGACTCTCCTGGAAGAAGTGGATCCACAAATTCTTATCCGCTGAGTACGGTTGGATTTTCCGAACATAGGACCTGAGATGTAGCTTGGGACAAGACGCCCCGTCATACTTAGAGAAAGATGGTGCTTTGAACTTCCGAGGGATGATCACACCAGTAGACAAACCCAGATCTCCAAAATCCAGCCCAGGTACCTGTTGTATCTCCATAGCATTCAGCCTATCCTCCAGCTGCTTGTAACGGTCTTCTGCCGGAGGATACTGCTCTTCATCAAAATCAGTCTCGTTGTCGGAGACTACCGGACTTGGAACCCTGGCCTCTTGAGGAGTGCTCTTGCCAACAGAAGAACCAGCCTCTTCATTTTGCAGAGTGTTGCCGAACCTTCGGCCCGAGTTAAACAGAACAGTTCTTCTCTTCTTCTTCTTCTCCTTCTTCAGGAGCAGAGCCTTCAGCTCTTCTTGGCCTTGAGCCAAACCCTTGATTAATTCCTGAAATTGCGCATTCTGCGCCTGAAGAGCTTTGATGGAGGTCTCAGTTGATGACGAGTCGGGATTCATGATGCTGAAATAAACAGCGAAGAACTGTAAGCAACCTGAAAAGAGGAAAGACCTGCTATGCACATGATGAATGAGATGTGTTTATGCAATGCATTCAAGGGTTCGAAAGTTCAAATTTGTTGTAGACAAAAAGGAACACACGTTATCATTAAGTAAATAACTGTTTAGTACATCAAAGCCTTATGGGCAAAATAATACAAAAGCAAATCAATCCCAGAATACACTGCGCATCCTCTTTGGAGCTATGTAAGTGTTGAGATTCCTCTCCTCATGCAACAGGCGGGTGAGCTCCAAGACCTTCTTTTCACTGGCATGTAGACTGGTCTCAAGAGAATTCCGCTCTTCCTTAAGCTGGATCCAGCTCTTCTGCATCTCTTCCCAGGATGTGGGCATATCAGGGTGCTGAATAGTGTAGGGCACTTCTCCTTCCAAGACTGGCTCTTTGATCACAGGGAGCATATGAGGATAAGGCATCACTAACTTCTGGGAGCGGGCGCGTACCCACTTGAGATAAGGTTCCAACGGGATGGAGTTTCTGTGCCCCAGTGTCTTGCTGTCTATCCTACTTGGCATCCTCCAGGCTCTGATAAATCTCTGGCGAAGTCCTTGAGTATCGTTGTCGAAGTCAAAAACTATGTCAGGAATTAACATGTCATGAGGACCATCCCTCCGAGCATAACCAAACTGTCTCCAAGCCAGGCATGGGCTATAAGTAATACCTCCTCTGATTCCAAGTAAAGGAACATTAGGGTACTCCCCGCAACGATCAATTATGGTGACATCTTCTCTGGACCTAGGGCACCAATGTATATCTGCATGTGTAAGAGTCATCAACCGTTGTGACCATCTCAAACCCCGCTCATTCTTCAAAACTGATTGTGGAAGGTGCAAAATAAACCACCTTCCCAGGAGAGGAGTGCAACACATAAGGACACCTCTTTTTCTCATGGTTCGAGTGTAACATGAGTGAAGGATGTCCCCCAGGAACGTAGGTATAGGATTCCTGGACATAAAGATCTGGACAACACTGATATCAATAAGCTAATCTGGGTTAGGGAACAACACCAAACCATAGACAAGGAGGGCTACAACTTCTTCAAAAGCTTGCAAGTCAAGGGAGTTCCAACATTCATGGGCCTTTTCAAATAGAAACCTGGCTAAGAACCCTTTGATACCACTTCTAACTTCCCAGCGTCCCTTAAGGTCAGATGACTGTAGGTGTAAGGCTTTAGCAATCTCTTCAAGCTTAGGTTCCTTTTCCGTACCGTTAAAGGGTAGCTGATCAAGGATAGGGATCTTCAGGAGCCGGGAGAACTCCTCCAATGTAGGTACCAGCTGATAGTCCAAGAAGGTGAAACAGTGATGCAGAGGGTCAAAGAACTGGAACATGACCTTTATCATATCTTCCTCAATGTTGGTGTTGACCAAGCTGATGAGGCTTCCATGCCTTTCACTGAATGAAGAGTTCCCGGGAATCCTGGATATAAGCTCCTTAAGCTGAGGAGGGATCCTTACAAGACTGACTTGAATTGTCTTTCTACGAACAGTTTCCATGTCCTACAAAACAAAGAACAAAGATGAAGATTCGAACCCCTGAAATGGTTAGTCAATGCATATGATGCTGGATGATGTCATGATGCTATGATTAAACACACCACAGATATATACAAGGACAAACATGTAAGGCACACAAGGCACACAAGACAAGCCCTTAAGGTTTAAGGCCAGCATGGGGTCTGGGTAGTACCCTCTTGAAGTTGGTGGGTTCATCCTGTCCTATCAAAGTAACCGGGTTCTAAGGGTCCCAATATCACGGGATTGCTTTCATTGTTCATCGTTTCGATTTAGCCACTGAACTGGCGACCGAAATATTCCAGGAAAGCAACCCTCAATTGAGTGTAGTATCGAGTATCAACCAACCTCGGACTGCACCAAAGTCAGTTATCTCACTACCCTAAAGAGGCCAAGATAGTTCAATTAAGGTTCCTAAGGTCTGTTGATGCTTCACGACACCACGCGGAGGCCCCGTACTCTCCTTGACTGAACTCAAGGGTTACCGGTACACACCAAAGTGCCACATCAACGTAGCAGACTGTTTCAACCATGTCGGTATACCCCACACAGTTCCCTCACAGCCTTGTTGCTACTTTCTAAGAAAGGTATCCCCAGATCCGGGTTAGGATCTATAGAACTCCCGAGACAGTCCCACAATTTAAAGCACACAAGGAAAACAATTGAAAACACAGTTATGAACTAGCCCTAAGGTACACCTCACTTTAAGTTAAGTCCCCAGCAGAGTCGCCAGTTCTGTGATCGGTGGATCTGGAACTGACTGTTTAACGCTGGTTCGCGAAATGTCGCGGAAGCAAGAGTCGCCACCGTCTTTTATTTTCTCCAAATGGAAAGGACAAAAGCACAGAAAAATTCCTTATAGAGATTGCTCTCGGTTCGGGAGGTAGATTATAGAAAGGGAAGGTGTTAGCACCCTTTCTATCCATGGTTATCCATGGGCTCTTAGATACTTGCTCATTTGTGTTTTCAAAAATGGTTTGTTTGCTTTTCAATTGTGGGTTTTAAAAAGTGTCTTTGAAAATTCCAGTTCGACTCTTGTATCGGTCCTCAAGAGTGTTTGAAAAATTGCTTTCGAAAGCTTTTTGAAAATGTGTTGGTGTGAAAAGTATTTTTGAATTTGTTTGAAATTTAGAGCAAGTATCTAGAGTCGTCTATCTACCCTAAGGAATTCGTCTGTGTAGATGTCCTTTAAAGTAGTGCCATCCCACCATTGAGAGGTAGGTAGCACCACCGTTGGAGGTGTTCGGGTCAATTCGAGGTTCGGGACATGGTGATCACCAGAGCAATGGGAAGACACCTTAGAAGCTACCCTCATGCCAGGTTCCCGGATCATGAGGACTTACTAAGACATCCTCTACTCGACGATCACCTTTCGAGGCAAGGCAACAGTGAGGCGTACCCTAGGGGTGGTGTGTGAATTATGTGTGTCGTTTTCATTTATTTTTGTCTTTTGTCATGTTATTGGTGATCTAGCGTTTGTTTTTTATTTTTTGTCCATACATTCTTTCATGCCATTATTAACAATTAAAATATTCGCGAGAAAGTAAAGATTCTAAGCTATTACAAAAGGCGCGGGTCCACATCGCCAAAATTTCTTGAACCCGATTTGACAGAAAATAAATAAATAAAGTAAAGAAAATAAAAGTGCGAGAAATTAATTACATGGTTTCAGGAGAGATACATAAATATTATAAGCAATAAGATAAATGCGCGAATTAAATGAGAATTAAACGAGGGCGTTGGACCCTTTTTTACAAAATTAAATTAAATGGAATTAATTAATAAAGAAAAAGAAAAGGAGATGTTTTTGGTATTTTTTAGTATTTTATGATTTTTAGGATTTTAATGAAAAAGGAATTAATTAAAATTAAACCTAATTCTACAATTTTTAATTTATTAAAAAAAGAAGATTAAAACCTAATATTAACCCTAATTAATTTACATGCAAATTTAATTATAAAAATCTAATATTTAATTATTATGGAATAAAAGAAGAAAAAAAAAGATGAAAATTAATTAAACCCTAATTCTATATTTTTTAGATTTTTATTAAAAGAGTCAAAATTAAAACCTAAATTTAAAACTAATCAATTAAAGTTATTTATTTACAAAAAATATTAAAATAAAAAATATTTATTATTTTTTCTCTTTTTCTGATTTTTTGTGTTTTATGTATTTTATGAAAACATTAAATTAATTAAACAAACAATAATTAAAAGAAAATAAAAATTATAAAAATAAAGAAAGTTAAGAAAATTTGCAAACCAAGGGGGGTATCTGTCCCCAAAGTGGAGGGCTTGTTAGCACTTTAGGCCCACTAAACTCCTAATTTTGTTGACCCCTCATCCCAGCGTGTGAGTGCATTGACTCATGTTCATGGTATTCTTCAAACTGTAGCCCTTGGATTGATCTAGGCATACGCGTGGAAGGCTGGATTTTGTGGGTGCATGGTGATCCCTTGATGAAGCGTTGCATGGGAGTAGGTTGTACAAAATAATATGGAATAAAGTGAGGACCTGGGGCTCGAACCCAGGTCATGAACGTTACCACCACTACGCCTTGCCAGCTGATCCACCTGATTGCTTTGTATATTATATAACAAACAAATAACATAAGCGAATATGGTTAGTTAATGGATTTTTAGCGCGCAAATTTAAACTAGCCAACCAACTTATGCCACGAGGTCATCTTCCTCGTTGTATATTTTTTTTCTGAAATACAAAGGACAAAGGCCACGGTTTTTAAATCTCTCCCATAGGCACCCTTAGAGAAAATATCGAATAGCCATTGGATGCTCATAAATTGAGCGCGAGGATAGATTCATGACCGTCCAGACATGCTTGATTCAATGGTGTAAGTCTTGAAGGCCAATTTTTCCTTGATTGAAAACACCCAATTTGAGGTCCTGCAAACCCTAAAATACGACCATGGCAATTTCTTGTATAGCGCATAAAAATACAATTAAATCATTGGGTTAGCATTAGAATCAAATGACAAACATGAATCAAGCGTTAAAATTCACAAAAAATGCATGAATTGAGATGCACGACTATGGAATTTTTTCGGTACAGATGAGATGGTTCTCAAGCATCTGGCCACGAAAGCTTATGGTTTTTGATGCAGAATCTTTCTATGAAGCCTCAGCAAGCTAATGAAACCAAAATCGTGCCTTGAATCGCCCTGCAAAAGTGTTTTCAGAATTGAGTTTTTAGGCAAAATTTTCAAGTTTGGTGTATGCTTTTCTGCGCAGCTCAATGGTTCTTGAGCACAAGGGTTTGATCAGGCTTATGTATTGAGTGAATTAGGTCAAGAAAAACAATCCAAATCCTTTGCATTCATGGTTTTTGAAATTTGATTTTCAAAGATCTTTTTCAATCTTTTTTCATGTGCTTTTGCTCTCAATCATATCCAATCAATCCAATTCCTTCCATATCTGATCATGCACGAATTATTGAGTATATTTCATGCACAAAAAGATTGAAATAGTTAGGTTAAATATTTTTCATGTATTTAATTGATTTAAATGAATTATTATTAATAAAAATTCAAATAAATAAATAAAAAATGAATAAGAACTTCCCTTTGGGCCAAATGGTCGTGTGCATGCTTGGGATAATGAATTATGGAAGAAAAATAGGCCCATTAGCAATTTTAGGTCATTTGAATCAATGTTGACTTTTCAAAATATCCAAAAATTTCCCAACTTCTACAAGGCATAACTTGCTCAATTTTTAAGCTTTGCTCATGTTCTTGGACATTTTGGAAATGTATTTGAGTCCTCTAACCAATGCCTTTGGTCCCATGTCATTTTGATTTACCAATCTCAAGTTATGGCCTTTGACTTAAAGTCCCTTTTTGTTGACTTTTGAAAATGACCTATAATGTTGAAATTGATAACTTTTTGTGAGAGCATTTCTTGGACTTGAAGTATGAAGATGAGTTGTAGGAAATGTCTTTCTCTTCAAAATGAGCTTTGGATGGAATTTTTCTGATAATCCATGTGAAAGTTATGCCCTGGTCAATTTACAGTTGACTTTTTCAACTGTCCAAATAAGGAAACTTTTGCATCTTGATGATTTTTGAGCCAAGCTTTGAGAATCATGATCAAGCATTGATCAAATGATGTTTGTGGCTTCAAAATGAGATGTTGACCAAAAATTTGAACTTTTGACTGTCAAATGACCATTTTGCCCCTACAGTTGACTGTAGTGCAATTAGGGTTTTGACTGTGCAATTTTGTGCTGAAAGTCTTGAAACTTTGTATGAGGATGCTTGACCATATTTTTAGGCATGTGGGACTTGATTGGACCCTTTGAAACTTCATTTTCTTGATCAGAACAAAAACCCTAATTTTGACTGTTCAGGGGGCTCTTACACTGTGCAACCCTTGGGGAATTTTGAAGCTTGACTTGGCAATTCTTGAAGAATATGGGAGGGAAAATTTTGGGGTACAACACTTTGGCTTTGCAAGTGTTTTGCCTTGCAGGTTGTTGAGTTTTGGGAAGGCAGGCTTGCTGTTTGCTTTTGGAAGGCAGGTTTGAGTGTTTTCTGACTGTAGGTTGAGAAGTTTTTCTGGTTTCTGGCTCACAGGTTTATGTTGGCTTGAGTTATAGCTGGATACTGCAAGTTTGTAATGCAGGTTTGAAGGTATGTTGTGTTTTTTTTTAAACAGGCTTGGAGTTGAATTTGTTTTAGCTTGCTGTTATGCAGGCTTGCTTGTTTTTATGTTGGGAGCAGGTTTGTGGTGCCTTAGGCAGGTCTGTAGCTTTACAGTTTTGCAGTTTGTAAGGCTTTGGCTAGCAGGTTTGCCATTTGTAAGGCAGGCTTGTGTTTGAGTAAGCTTTACACTTGTTTGGATTTGGGATTTGCAGTGATGTGTTATAGGCAGGTTTGCTCGCTTGTTTTGTGTTTTTAAAACAGGTTTGCAATTTTGCTCTCTCTCCCTTTCTATGTTGGCCCTTTTACTGTTATATATCTTTTTTGTTATCTCTTACTGTCTTGGAAAACCTGCTTTTGCCAAAACTGCAATCTTTTTCACCAAGGTTCTCCCTTTCTCTCTCTCTATAAGCATTTTTAATTGCTTATTATATTTTTATTCTGAAAAATTGGGCTGTCTAGAAAATGATGAAAGCATCTTTGACAAGTTTTGACTTGTCAAGTGAACTACCCCCTGCTGTCTTGCTTTTTGTCTGCTGTATTGTTGTTTTCATGCTGCATTACCATATTTATCCAATTTGTCTTGTAACTTGGTTTTAGGTAATTTTATACTGTAGCTGAATATGGGACTTTGCTTGCTGCTATGTTATTCATTTGCTTGACTTACCTTGGCAGTTTTGGCGCCTGTTTGTCCCTTTGAATTTGTAGTACAATTTGCTTGTTTAATGCAGCTTGGCACTTAGTTTGTAATTCAGTTTGCTTGGTTAATGCAGCTTGGAACTTTTTGTACTTGACCCATGTTTTTGCATCTAGTTTGACATGCTTGCATTTTATATATTTTATCTTTCTCTCTGTGAACCGAGAAGAGCGATCTTCTTGTGATTTGCAGAGAGAAAAATAAAGCGTGACGAAAATAGGCAATCTGATTCTAGACGGCCAATTTTAATGATGATTTTTTTTCTTCTTTTCATTTAAAAATTCTTGTGCTGATTTTCTTTTCTTTCTTCTCTTTTCAGGTGGATGCATCTTGGATAATAGCAGAAGCAGTAGAAGCCAAAGATTTTAGGAGATTAGGCTTAGGTTTATTATTTTCCATTTGTTGTAAACAAATATTATTGTAAATAGTGTAAGTTGTAATTTTACAATATTCCGATAAATTTTGTAACAATGTCTGAAAATAATAAAAAAGGTCTTTATCCAAATATCTTCCAATCTTTTCTTGCATTGTCTATTTAATTATTTAAGACTCTTAAATCAAAATAATTGGAACTGTATCCCAATAATTTTAATTCAGATAAAATAAATAATCAACAAACTTTTGCGGTCTCGTAACCTTGCATTACTCCAAATAATCAAGCATATGCCTTACTGTTCCAAAAGTCTTAGCTCTTATCCCAGATAATTGGGTTTTGAGAAACAACTAGTAATCTTGAATAAGCGTGAAAATAATGTAACAGTTAACTGAATTTGAGGATTCAGTTCCTTCTGAGAAATGCGAGCGAAAACCCTAATTCTAGATTGACTGATAAAGAAAAGTCTGTTTGACCGATTCTTGAGTCAATCTCAAAATCAGAGAAAACCCTAGGGTTGTGATTTCTTGTGAAATAGGGAGGGCAAATTTTGGGGTATAACACATCCGTATCTGGAGCGTATCTGAACTGTATCTGGAAGATGCATTGAATGAGTATCATAATGGAATCTGTATCTGGAGCGTATCTGAACTATATATGAAAGTTGAATCTGAATGAGTATCAGAATGGCATCTGTATCTAGAGCGTATCTGAACTGTATCTGAAAGCTGAATCTGAATGAGTATCAGATTGGCATCCGTATCTAGAGCGTATCTGAACTGTATCTTAAAGTTGAATCTGAATGAGTATCAGAATGGCATTTGTATATGAAGCGTATCTGAACAGTATCTGAAAGCTGAATCTGAATTAGTATTAGAATGGCATCCGTATCTGGAGCGTATCTAGACTGTATCTGAAAGATGAATCTGAATGAGTATCAAAATGGCATTCGTATCTAGAGCGTATCTGAAATGTATCTGAAAGCCGAATATGAAAGCTGAATCTAAATGAGTATCAGAATGGCATCCATATCTGGATCGTATCTGAACCATTTCTCGATTTTGGTGCTCTTCATGAATGCTGGTCAAGGTATAAGTCTTCCACTGATAGACAAGTGATGGGACATGGTCGTACATTTTAAATCCCTAACTTTTTCCTGGACTGCCCTTTCGGGTTTTCAGTCCACCGGGATACCTTTTTGCCCAAGCCGCCTTTTCAGGTTTTCGACTTGTCGGGTGTACAGATTTTTTTAATGTATATCCCTAACTTTTGCCCGAACCCTTTTGGTTCGCAGGGATGCCCTTATTTTTTCCTAGGTGTGTCAACCTAGAAGGTCTTTTTTTTCATGCGTAGTATTTTCCGACTATGTCCACGCTTTCAGGATGTAGAGAGTTGTCACTGTCCATAGTGTTGTGTTATAGTACTGTCAAAAATGTTTTCTTGATGGCACATGATTCGTTGCTGGAATGCGTGCGTAATGCCCCAAGAGATTCAGATGGAGATATGCCCCTGGTTATTTGGCACTTTTGGAGAGACTGCCCCAAGTGTGTTTAGACATCATGTCATGCCCCTTGCTTATGGAAGACCTGTTATTGGAAGTGTCTTTCCCGCTGAGGTGATTTTGTCTATTGAGAGGATGTATGTTCATTGAATATCCATTACGCGGATTTCTCTGCTGTCAAACAATTAGTCATATGCAAACAATGTCATTTAAAGAATGCAAAACTCATGTCTGTCTTGAATTTTTTTTGAAAATGTGTTTTGCATAGTAAAACTAAATTTGTAGGAATGTGATATCAACTCAGGATTCGTAATAAAGCCTACAGGAGTCAGGATACCTTTGTAATAGTATGCTCTCAAACTAACCCATGCTTCAGCTAGGACTTTTAAGGGTTATAACGTTGCCTGGTTCACGGTTCAAGAAACAAAGGATAAAGGCTCAAATTTTATTTGTACCCAACCCGCTCTTCGTGATGCTCTTCATTCCTATGCTCAGTTAATTGCGTGTTTAGATCCCGATGGAGTCTGGAATCTTTGCTCTGATACTTGGTGATGATTCAGAAATTGAACATTTGTTTTTAAAAGGCAGTCATTTTTGTAATCTTCTTTTTGTCGAGGATTTATAGTAACCTCTTTTTTTTGGTTTTCGTTATCCCTTCTTTTTCCTGAATTGTTTCTTTTGTGATTACAGTCAGCGGCATGCCCCAATTTTTCTCTTAAGTCTCCTTCACATGTTTTGACTTAATGGGATTTTATTTCGAGAGATAATGACTGCCTATCTTGACGATTATACAGAACCATCACCGTCTTTTGTTTTAGAAGGACGTCTTCGATGTCATTCATTGTGTACGAAGCGGAAGATTGTGACTGAATGCGCCTCTGAATTAACTGAGAAAACTACCCTGCCCCAGGTTATGATTAAGGGTTTTAATTTGTGTGAAAAGAAAAACTCCTACTTCTTTGGCTCGAAGGGGTTGACTAGGGATTATCTTCCTTATAACTCCACTGTTTAGGATTTGAAACAACGTCTGTACATTGTCAACGGGGTCTGTTCAAAAGCATACTGTAGAGATTGTGGTATCATTTTTGTCATCCTACCTCTAAGGCTTAGAGTTTTTTAATCGAGAGTTGAATATCACAAAAGGAAATAAGAATGCATTTTGAAATAGTGAATATGAATGAATTGATTCAAGACAAACATGTGCAATGCATTGATGAAATAACGAGGTTTGATATGAATAAATGTTCAAACAAATCAAAAGAAAATTACACATTGAAAATTCTAATGAACGAAAAGTCTTCTTGTGAGAACTTGTCACTTCAGATGGTATGCCTTGTAGGGATGGCAGAAGAACTCAGCCTGACCGTCTTGTGCAAATTCTAGCGTTCCTTCATCAATCAGGTCTTGAATTTTATTTCTCAATGCCCAACAATTGTTGGTGTCATGTCCAGGACTGTTGAAGTGGTATGCACATCTTGCATTTGGATTGTACCTTGGGGAAGCTATGTTGGGATTCTGAGGAGGGTCCCTTAATATAACCAACTTGGCCTTCAACAGGCGTTGTAATGCTTGAGCCAATGACATGTTGATTTCGGTGAAGCGTCTTTCAGATGTATCCTTCTTATGCCAATTGCCCTGTTGTTGTTGGCGAGGTTGTGGTTGGGCTTGTGATGTAGTAGCAATCTGGAAATGTTTGTTCCTGACCAAACCAACCTCTTCTCTAACGGGGGGATGATTAATGCCTTGATCCATAATTTTAAATATTTGTTTCATGTCTCTGCATCCATCTTGGTGAAGCTTGTTGAGGAAGGCTCTTAACCCTTCTTATCCTCGAGCTAAGATTTGGATAAGAGTCATCTGGCCCAGCATTTGGATTCTCATTGCTTCTACCTCAGCTTGAAGTTATTCCAATTGTTCTTCCTTGTTATTTTCAGGACGTTCCTTGGTCAGATCCTGGCGAAGAGTGTTTTCAGGTCTTCTTGCCCCTTGCATAGATTCAGGAGAAATTCCTTGAACTGGGCATCTTGATCTTGGAGATCTTTGTTGTCTTGTTGGAGAGCCATTGCTGAAATAAACAGCGAGAACATGAGAGACCTGCTTTGAAACCTGCTTATGCAATGATATGTATTATATATGTATGAAATGTTTTCAAGGATCTCGCGGGGTAAACAAGAAAATGTCAGAAGTTGTATTTTGCAGCTTTGATTGAAGAACTTTGTATCGTTGAGAGTCCTTCTACGAGAGTCAAGATCACTGTATCAGGTGGGTCATAGCCCCTGACTCAAGTTGTTGAGTTTTGATCTTCTGACGATATTGGCTAGAGGAAAATAAATCCGCTTGCCCCTTGCTAGACGTCTGATTTATCATAACCTGCATCATCGGCCCTCGAGATCCTTGAAATGGTTAAGGAAATGTTAAAGCATGATGTTATGATGTGTATGATATGCTTTTAAGCAAAGGTGCAAAGTGATGTAAGCAAGTAAGCCCTGCAAGAAATCCAAGTTATTGGACAATGACTATAAACAAAACCTGCAAGGAACTCATGTTGTTAGATAATAAAACCCTGCAAGTAGTTCAAGTTGAAAGCACACAAGTCACACAAACAGTCTTCGGTTTAGGCTTGCGTGGGTTTTAAGGTAGTACCCTCTTGAAGTTGGATTAGTTCAACATGTCCTATAAATAGTAACCGGGTTCTAAGGGATCTCAATATCACTAATCTTTCCCCCAGCTTCGTTCAATAGGCGTTTGACTCACAACCAAACAAAACTCAAGAGTCAAACCTCAATGAGTGTAGCATCGAGTATATGTCGACCTTGAGCATACACCAAAGTCGTTCATCTCACTACGTCCTACTGGCCAAGTTGTGCAATTAACGGTTCTAAGGTCAGTTGATGCTTCTTGACACCACGTGACAGCCCCGTACATCTCCTTGATTGACTCAAGGGTTACGGGTACCAACCAAAGTGCCACATCAACGTAGATACTACTTCAACCGTGTCGGTATACCCCAACACAACTCCATCACAGTTTATTTCTACTTACCTAAAAGGTGTTTCCTGATCCGGGTGTAGGATCAAATAACCCAAACAGTTCCCATAAATATAAAGCAAGCAAGCCAATTAAGAGAAAGAAATTAAATATGATCTAGATCCTAAGGTTTACCCCACTTTATATGTTATTCCCCACCAGAGTCGCTAGTTCTGTGATACGGTGGCAGAACCGACTGTTAATACTGGTTTGCATTTTTTGTTTGCAAAATGTCATGGTAAGCAAGAGTCGCCACCGACTTTTATTTTATCCAATCAGGAAAAGGAAAAAGAATAGAAAAAACCTTTTTCGAGATGTTTCTCAGTACGGGGGGTAGATTATAGAAAGTGAAGGTGTTAGCACCCTTTCTATTCGTGGTTTTCCACGGGCTCTTAGGTACTTGCTCATTTTGAAATTGCTTGTGTGTGCTTGTTTTGAAAAGTTTTGTTTTACTTCATGTTAACCTGTGTTTCTGTCCTCAAGAGTGTTACGAAGTTGTTTTTGAAAACTTTGTTTGAAAAGTGTTTGTGTGAAAAAGTTTGTTTGTTTGAGAAAGTACTTAAGAGTTTTCTACCTACTCGAAAAAGACTGTTCGTTTTCCTTTTAGACAATGTTATCCCATTATTGAGAAATAGGTAGAGTCGTTGTTGGAGTTTTTTTCGGGACATTCGAAAGGGACGTTATGGTCATTGAAGGCAACATGTAAGGATACCTTAGCATTTCGAAGGGACCGTCATCTTATATTTGTAGGCAAAATCGAGAGACCAGATCATTTCTCGTAGCCAACTCAAGGGACAGTAAGGGACCATGATCTTTTATGATTACTTTTATACCGAGGGTCTTTGCTAAGATATCCCTACGTTCGAGGGACATGACCATTGTTTTTCGAGGCAACCAAGTGAGGCAAACCCTAAGGGTGCAACTGTGCAGCAATGTTTGTTTCCAGATATTTATCTTATAATTAAATGATCTATTTAATTTATTAAGCATACAAACCTAGGTTGCTAAAAATTATATACAAGCATATAAAATAAAAGCCAGAAAATAAAAGAGTCCTACGTTATTACAAGGCCTCGGGGAGGGGAGGTTACATAATCAAACCTGGGAGTAAACGGTAAATAAAAGGAAGTAAAATAAACCCTAATTAAAGGTTATTACAAACTCGAAGCAAGTACAATAATTGGAAAAATAAATAAATAACTGCGCGTGAAGAATTAAGACGGGAATAAAGTTTAAGTCCTAAAAAATCTAATCAATTAAAGAGAAAATATTTTTGTATTTTTATTATTGAGAAAAATATTTGAAATCTTAACCTAAATCTAATTAATTAAATAAAAATATTTTTTGGTATTTTATTGAGAAAATTAAATATTTGTGAATTAAACCTAATTTATCTAATTAATTTTAATTATGAAAACAATCAAGTCAATATCATTAAATTAATTATTTTCCAAAAAAAAACTAATTTTAATAAAAAAAAACCTAATTCTATATTCTTGTGGTTTTCTTGATTTTATGATTAAATAAAAAATGATATTTTTTTTGTTGTTTTGTAAAAAGAAATTAATCAAATAAAACAAAAGAAAATAAAGAAAGAAAGTAATTGGGCCTGTGGTGAAATTAGATTAAGGGGTGTGGAATGAAATTGTTAAGCCCAGAATTATAGGCCCATTTTCCCACATGGGGATTTAGTGCAACTGGCCTTCAGGAGGTCCACCACGCGCCTGCATGCTTGAGGCGTTAGATCTGGCCAGAACATGATCTGATGGCGTGGATTTGAGGATGCATGATGGCCCTTTTGAAGGTGAGGCTCGTTGGATCTGGGAAAAAGAAATTGGAAAATAGGAAAACGTTAGATTTTGGGATCGAACCCAGAACCCTTTTCTTCACGGCCTGCGCCTTTGCCATCTGTGTTGGGATGGTTAGTTGTAAATATAATAACATAAATAAAATATAAAGGAAATAAAGTGGTCTTTCCCAAACGCGCGCGTGATTCAAATCACCCAATGGGATTCTGCCATCTAATTGTCTTCTTCCCCATAACTGTTGTTTTTGGCCACACTTTTACCTACAGTCGTTTTCGTCACTAAAAGCTATACTGACAGATTTTGTTCGTAGCCATAAACCTGTAAAATTCAAAAGCGCAGCACAAGCAGAATAAATTCAAACCAAAGACATGGATCAATTGCAAATCATCTTCTAAGCATGATAGTACCCCTGATTTTGTCTAATTTTGCTTCTATATGGAATTCCCAATTTGGGACCTCAAAACCCTAACAATGGCATCGTGCCATTCCTGCACTTAAACTTCAATCAAACTAATCAAAAACATTGCAAATATGATAGCAAGCATGGATATATGATCAAAACGTGTTTATGATGGATAAATTATTGAAAATGAGTCTTGAAAAAAGATGCAAACCGTGGCACTGTGAGGCGTGATTTCTGAAGGTTTTAAGGCTGGAGGACGATTGGAATAACTTCAAGAAATGTCCAGGAACGGATTGTTGGCCTTGGAATTACTGGAATCAGT
Organism: Vicia faba; assembly: GCA_948472305.1. Lineage (NCBI taxonomy): Eukaryota > Viridiplantae > Streptophyta > Magnoliopsida > Fabales > Fabaceae > Vicia > Vicia faba. The sequence goes on along the minus strand of OX451736.1, from coordinate 1,407,052,293 downwards.
CTTTGGAGGAATATGTGATAAGCACATTTTTTTTGACAAAAAATTGAAGTTGACCTCCTTGTTTTCACGACCCAAAAACCTCCCTTATGCTTTGAAAATGTTGTGTATATATCATAGAATGATTTAGGTCAACAAAAACTGATCATATCTTTGCAAATTATGGAGATTTGATTTCATTCTTTGCCTTGTATGATTTGTTTCCAAAATAGACCAAATTAAGGTCTTTTTCAATCAATTAGCTCTTGCACGAATTTTTTGATTTGCTAGCTGTTCATGGACTTATAATATGTTCATAAAATCAAATCTTTGATTTTATTTGATTATTCTACTATTTAAATTGATTTATTTTGATTTAAATGGATAAAAAATAAAAATAAATAATAAAAATAATAAAATAATAGGTGAATAAGCTCAGGGGTCGTGGGCCATCTTAGGAACAAGTTTCAAACAAGAAAACATGGGCCCATTTGGAGAAAAAAAATGTCATTTTGATCAATGTTGACTTCATGCACATTTCCAAAAATTGGTCAACTTTGACAATACATATATCCCTCAATTTTAACCCTAAGAGGGTGTTCTTGGACTTTTTAGAAAGCTTAGGATATCCCCTAAACAACACTTTTGGTTTCATCTCAATTGGGTCTTCCATGTTCATGTAAGAAGCTTTGACCCAAAAGGTGTTTTTATTGACTTTTCAAAAGGACCTATAATGTAGAAATTCATATCTTTTTATGAGTGCATATTTTGAACTTGTAGCCTGTAGATGAGTTGTAGGGAATTATGCTTGGTCAAAGTTTGGTTGACTTTTCCTAAGAAACCCTAATTTAGCAACTTTTTAGTTTTGATGAATTTGGGGCACTCCTTGAGGAATCATGATAAACCCTTGATCATATGATGGATATCACTTAAAAATGTTTATGTTGACCAAAAATCTTGAAGTTTGACTGTATGTGGGCCACAATTGACTTTTGACCTAGTATAGTTGATTTTCAGGCATCTGAGCAATTGACTGAACAAACTTCTTGTGCAAGGCATGAAACTTGACATGGATGATCTTGAGAACATATTGGGACCATGTAAAGAATTTTGGACCTTTGGAGTTCCCACACCCTGATGAAAATGGAAACCCTAGTTTGAGGTACATTGCCTTAAGAGAGAGTTTGTCTGGTCAACTCTTGGGCATCCTTGATCAAGTTGGGAACCTCAATGGGCATGTGTTGAATAAAATGAGAGGGAACATTTTGGGTTATAACACCCACGCTTGGTCAAGAGTTCGCATTGGCCGATGTTGATACTCCGTGATCATTCATATTGCCTTATGTCCCCTAGCTCGATCTCCTATATCTTGGTTAGGTGTTCAGTCACTTTGGACGTCACATTTTTGTTTTACATCATATTCCCGCTTGTTTGTCTCAAGTGATCCGCTCCCCTTGACTAAATCATTTCGTTTCTTTTACTAACTATTTTATGTGTGTGCTCTTTCGAGCTTGCTTGTTTTATTCTTGTACATACCATGTTCCCTTAGGATATGCTTTCTTCTTTCGGATGCTAGTTAGACCTTAGGTTACAAACCATGCATGATACATTAGGTAGAGATTTACCTTTCATCCTCGACATAGGGCCACCATTGTATGATAACATTAGGTTAAAAAAAGGCTAAAACCTACTTTCTTGGCATATCATAAAACATGCTAATAGCATTTAAACCCTTTTCCAAGGTAACAAAATACAAACAACCTCAAACCTTTTTGTGCGTCCAAGCACCTTTTCTCTAAAAACCCTTTTCAGGTAAGTACATGATTAATTTACTTTTGTGCCAACCTATGAGTCTCTAAAAGTCGAGCTGCGACAGAAGGAGGAATTAACTTTGTTTAATAAAAACACAAACAAAAACATGTGAGCCAAACTATGGTAACTCTAATTCCTCAAAAAATATACGTAGGCATTGGGGTAGGGCCCAAGTGAGCACAACTTTATTTTCTCCTTTCTTTTGCATGCATCCTTCTTTAGTAGTAAGCAGTAAGCATAGATTAAACACATCCATAAGATTGATTACAAGAGTGGATACCGTAGAATACTACTGGAGTGTGGGGTGCTAATACCTTCCCCTCGCCTAACAGACTCCCTTATCCGATCTCTCGGTCGCAAGATTGTGACTTCTCGCTTTTCAGGTTTTCTTGATGTTTACCTTTCCCTTCATGTAGGATAAAAGATGTTCGATGGCAACTTCATTGTCTGATGATTTTAAACTGGTTATTTTAGCTAGAGACTTCACTGGGGATATTGATAAGGTCCAAGACGATCAATTCAAAGACTGTTTTCAAGTTTCGACTTAGTGGGGCTTTTTGTTTTTTTCGTATTCGTACTTTCCCTTTTGAATAAGTCGTTGATCTTTATGCCATTTTTGATTTGTTGGAAGTGATCTTGACTATCTGAGTCTTTGGTAGATCATGGATAGCCATTGTTGTATCGTTATCTAATTTCGACTTCTTGATGTGCGAGAGATATCCATTGGGATATCGTTAATTGACTTTCCTCAACCTTTTGATGGATAACCAAGTTGTATCCTTAGATGCACACTCTTGGTGAGTTCTGAACGCTTGATCAAATTACCCAAACACTACCTTCACCAAGGGTAAAATGAGGGTTTTTTTATGAGCAGAAAAGAAACTCCTACTTCAAAGGCTCATATGGTTTAACTAAGGTCTATCTCCCTTATATCTTCAGTGTTTAGGAATTGAAACAAGGAATGTACACCGTCAGCAGGGTCTTACTCAAAAGCATACCAACCAGAGATTTTTTATGTTTTTATATTATCATCATCCTCCTTCCAATCTTTTCCTAAGCACAAGACTTTGAAACTTGGCATCAATATGCAAGTAAAAGATTTAAAGAGTGATAACGAATGGATGAATAAAAACGAAAGGGACACTTCAAGACAAGCATACTTATCGCATTAAGATTTTCATTAAAAAAATAGACAGGTTTCTACATGCAAGCAATGTTTAAATAAACAAGCAAGAATGCAAATGAAAATGCAGTAAAGAAACCAATGATTGCCATCGTTGAGGAGACTTGACTCCGTATGGGCTTCTTGATTTTGACAACTTTCCGCAGTCTTGATGCTTGAATTGGCGAGAGAATTCCCCTTCTAATTTGATGTGAACACGACAGTCTCTGAATTGATCTCGTCTTGGACCTTGTCTCTGGATGACATACTATCTTCAGTCGGATGACATACCCTTCTCAGGTTCTAAGATGATCTAATGGAAGAACCTAGCCAACGCGCGATCTCAGGTTCTAAGATTATCTATAGAAAGAACCTACCCAACGGACGATATTAGGTTATAAGATAATCTATGGGAAGAACCTAGCCAACGGGCGATCTCAGGTTCTAAGGTGGTCTATTGGAAGAACCTATCCAACGGGCGATATCAGGTTCTAAGTTGATTTATTGGAAGAACCTAACCAAAGGGAGATCTCAGGTTCTAAATGATCTATTGGAAGAACCTAGCTGTGATACGGTGGGAGAACTGACTTGGGTATTTTGTGTTTTATCGCAAATGTTGCGGTTAGCAAGAGTCGCCATCGACTTTTCTTTTATCCAAAAGGGAAAGGCTGAAAAGAACAGGAAAGACCTTTGAGATTATTTCTTGAGTTCAGGGGGTAGATTATGAAAAGGGAAGGTGTTAGCACCCTTTTCATCCATAGTTATCTATTGGCTCTTAGTTGCTTGCTAGATCACTTTCTTTTGTTTGAAAATATGGTTTGTGTGGTTTTTGAAAGTATTTGGAAAAGACGCCATCGTTTAGGAAAACTTTATAATAGTTCTCGTTCGTAAGAACGTATACAAAGTGTTGAGCTTTTGAAAATGTTTCAAGTTTGAAAGATGTTTTGAAAGTGTTGGTGTTTGTTTTGAAAATATCAGGGATGTTTTGATTTGAAAATGAGCAAGCAACTAGGAACAATCTACCTACTCAAAAGTCTTAGTTCATTTCCTCCTTTCCTTTGATATGGCTATCTTACCATTGATTTGGTAAGAAGCCCTATCTTTGGATATAAAGGGACGGGTATGGGTCATCGTATAGCCATGATAGCAATGTTGTGAAATATCTTAGCAATTCTCTTTGAGGGACTAAGATCATTTTGATAGGAAACTTTGATAGCATTATCGAGGGACTATGATCTTATATTTTTTTTATTGCTTTTGTTAAGATACTCCACATGCATAACATGGCCATTTTTCATAAGGCAACAAAGTGGATTTACCCTAAGGGTGTAAGTGTGCAAGTGTGTTGATTTACATGAATTGTTTTGTCTTGATTTAGGGTTTGCTAATTTGTTGATTTTAATCTTTCCATACAAACCCTAATTTACTAGCATTTATATATAAAGCATTAAATTGCGGAAAATAAAAATACTAAGCTATTACATCAATAGGGGAGGGGGTGTACAAATTTACAAATGGGGGAATTGCAAGAAAATTAAATCTAATTAATTATTATAACCATATTGAATATGTACAAATAATTGAATAAATAATGTGTAAAAATGGATAAATATACAAGTATGTAATGGAAAGGAAATGGATCTTTGTTTGAATTTTATGAAAGAGGCTTAACCTAATTAAGAAAATGATTAGTGAAAATTAAATAAAACTAATTAAGAAAGAAATTAAATTAAAAAGTATTAAAACTAATTAATTAAGAAAGAAAATGGATCTTTCTTTGTTTGAATTAAAAAAAGTACAAAAAAATTAATTAATTAAAATAAACCTAAGTTCTAAATTAATTTTAATTTACAAGAAAATAATATAATGTAATAATTAAACCTAATTATCTAAATATTAATGAAGAAAAAGAAATTAATTTATTAAGAAAATTGTTTTTGTTCTTTTTAGTTTTTATAAAGAGAAATAAAATATAAATGAGTGTAAAAATAATAAAATAAATATTTTTGGATTTTTTATTAATAATAATAATAATAATATTATTAATAATAATAACAAAGATAATAAAAGAAAAAATGAAAGTAAAATAAAACAAAAAAAAAATGAAATAAAGAAATAATGGGCCAGGAGGTGCTGAAACAAGGCATGGAGTTAGAAGCTAGCAAAAAGAAGGTTAGGCCCAACAGGAGGCCCAGGCGCTGTTTGGAAACAAAAAAATAGGGAAAATATGAAAAATAACACCAAAAGGTAGCGCTGGATGTTGAACCCTGGACCTTATGCATACACGCGCGCTACCTTTGCCACTGGGGTGGCTGTACATCCGTTAACATTGGCACAAAAATAAATACATAACATAAATTTCGCCCTGACTGTACTTCATCATCAACCTCCATCCAAAGGATCTGTAACTTGCTCATTCCTCAACCATTTTCAATAATGTAAACATGAAACTTGTGCATTTTTTCACCACGAATCCAACCATGTAACTAATTTAAGCTAACATTCAAAGATAAGGATAAACTTATGAAAGTACCAAATTCTGACCTAAACGTTTCAACAAGTTCAAACTCAAAATTCTCCATGCTCAAGCAACATAAATGAAATCTATGGAAATGTATAGTTTCAGGGCAATGATATCTACATTCTATCTTCACAAATGCAAGCCTAACAATGCCTAAATAATGAGATAGAAGTTCAAGAAAAATACCTAAAAATTGGAAATCGTGAAACGAGTTTGAGCTTGTTTCAAGTGATGGTGATGATCGTGTTAGCTTCCTTGGACCTCTAGGAAGCTAATGCAATGGCTGGCTTAAGCTGAAGGTGGCTGGAATAGTCTGGAGAAGTCCAACTGTGATGCTCTATTTTTGAACTTGGAAATGGGGGATGTTGGTGTTACAGTCGTGTAACAGGGACATGGATGGCTTATGTATGATGCTTGGAAGCTTTTGGAAGCAAAAGGACAAGAAACGCACGAGTAGTTTTTGATTTTGGGATTTATGGCCAGAATATGCAACAATGGAGGTCTGTTGTGCAAATCTGAATTTGGGGGAGTTTTAGAGCTTGTGTATTCGTGTGTTAGATTGCAAACAACTTGTCCACATGTATGGAAAATATTGTAGCACTTGAGAGAGTCAGAAGCACAAGATATAAATTTATGGATATGTTGCTTGATTTTGAAGAAAAGTGGATATATGGGTTCAAGACAAAGTACAAGCATGACCTGAGTTGTTTTGAGGCTTTAGACAAGTTTCTTATGGATTTTAGTTTGTGTGTGATCAGAAGAAACCAAGTGCAAAGCTCAAGAATTGACTTTGTGCAAAAAAAGCCACTTTTCCAAAATGGCAATGTTGCCTTTCTTCCTAAAATGGTATTAAGTATGGGCAATGCATTGAATTCTTGGATTAAAGCTTCTAATAGCTATGAAAACATTTAATTATGGAGTTCCAAACAAGTTTGAGGCCTACAAAGCAGAGATTATGCATCCTGGGCTTGAATTTGAATTCTTGTTCATCATGGAAATGGCTTGTAAATCAAGAATGAAACCCTGACTTCATCTCTTCGATTTTCTTTGCTCAAACAAGATCTCAATGAGTTCTTGGACATTTTGGAAATTTTGTAATATCCTATACAACCCCTATGTTGGTCAATTTATAAAATTCCCCTTGGAACTATGTGAAAAATTGCCATGAAATTAGGTCAAAATCCTGCCTAAACTAGGGCAAAATTTCACTAAGTTTCCAAGTTTCGTGAACATGTATTCACAAAATCATAACATGAAATACATAAATTTATAGGAGGAGTTGTGTTTAGAAATGTTTTATATCTCATTGATATATACAACTTTCATGTTGAAAGTTTCCTTTGAATCATCTTGCATCATGGTGAAAAATTGGCTCAAAGTTGTGAAAAAATATGAAGTTTTCAACACTTAGAAAAATTTCTAAGTTTGGAAATTTTGACTTTTCAAAATGAAATCTTGAATTTTTGATTTCTTAATAAACAAGTTTCATATTTTGACATGTTTTTGATGAATTGTGATCTTTGACACTTGATTTTGACCAAAAAGTTAAAGTTTGACTTTTTTGTGTGCAGTTGACTTTTAATCAGTTGACTGAAAATCAACTATCAACCAATTGACCTTGAGCAAATGTTTTGAGTCATCCCATTAGTTCAAAATGATGTATTTGAGTCCTTAAGATCATGTTTCCAACCAATCAACCATTTTCTAGGTCAAAAATCAGAAATTGCCTTTTTTCAATCAAAACCCTAATTTTGACCATTTTGCCCTTTTGATGATCTGATCAAATTTCTTGAGGAATTGTAGTCTAAACATGATCAAATGACATAAATGAGTTCAAAATATTGATATGGATAAAAAATAATCAAGTTTGACTGTAAATTGGCCACAATTGACTTTTCCCCAATACAACTAATTTTAGGTCAACTGATCAATTGATTGGGCAAAAATGTGATCTAAGATTTGAAACTTGACATGAGCAATATTGAAGGTCCATAATGATCCATGAAAGTCATATGAGGCATTAAAAGTTCAATTATCCTTGTGCAATCTCAAACCCTAATTTACTGTCATCAATACTTGAGGAGGTGTCTTAAGCTGATCAACCCTAGTGCAGTCTTGAACCAAAGGAGATCTTGTGAGAAATTACTTGAGAAATGAGAGGGAAATTTTTGGGGTACAATAGACGCCCATGTTCAATCTTCTTAAACCTGAAGAGTTAGATTGGTGGATCCGCCATTCGTGACTTGAAGGTGGAAGATGATCGAACACTAGAGTGCCCAGAAATTTGCACTCGAAGATGAATTATGAATGGGATTATAGATTCCATTTGGAGGAATGTTGGTAAACACTAGAAGAAGTATCAGCCCAAATATCTTGTTGATTTATACTAAAAACTTGGTGTTTTACCTGTGAGAAAAAGAGTTAGTAATAATGCAGATGGATGCAGCATGTTCACTAGAGGTGGTATTATGCTAATGCATCTTGTATGGGCATGCTATGATGTATGAATGTGAGATGTATGTATTTGTATGGGAAAATAAATCCCTGAATGTTGCTGAGGAGTTTTGGGAAGTTGACTCCCGAATTTCTATTGGGGATGAAGAATATACATATCTTTAAACTTTGTTGAAAGGATGCTTCTGCTGGAGATTATCTCTTGAACATCATCCATTATATGGTCAGATCCAGGATTCACAACTTGCTTAGAATGAGGAAGTCAACTGCTATCTAGTCGGATCCAAGCTTAACGGTAACTTACTAGGGAAGAGATAAATTAACTGTTATCTGGTCAGATTCCGAGTTTTGCAGAAAATTTCTTGAAATTGAATTGTTATCTTGTCGGATCCAGGCTTCAAAACAACTTACTGGGGATAAGGAAGTTAAATATTATCTTGTTGGATCCAGGATTTGCAGTAACTTTGAAGTGGTAACTACTATCTGGTCGGGTCCAGGTTTCATAGTTTTTGGAAAGTTACACTATTATCTGGTCGCGTTCAAGCTTCATAGTGTCTCTCTGGGGATCATAGTTAATTGTTATCTGGCCGGGTCCAGGTTTCACAATAGACTGTTTGGGAATTTTAGTTGTTATCTGGTCGGGTTCCAGGTTTCACAACGAATTTCTGAGGATAATTATTATCTGGTCGGATCCAGGCTTCTTAATAACTTGTTTGGGTAAAGGCAAACTCTACTGGGGAAAAGAAGTTTTGCTAGTGATTTTGTAGGAATTAAACTGTTATCTGGTCGGGTCCATGCTTCAGCAATTTTGAACTTGAGGTTAATTGGTATCTGGTCGGGTCCAGGTTTCAGAAACTCAAACTGTTATCTGGTCGGGTCCAGGTTTCAGTAATTGATAAAGTCAAACTAATATCTGGTCGGGTCCAGGCTTTAGTAACTTAAAATTGAGATTAACTGTTATCTGGTCGGGTCCAGGTTTCAGAAACTCAAACTATTATCTGGTCGGGTCCAGATTTCAGTAATTTGCATTTGTACTAATATCTGGTCGGGTCCAGGCTTCATAGTGATTTGAAATTTGTATAATATTTGGTCGCGTCCAGGCTTTATAGTAGCTTTTTGAGATAGTAAAGGTTTTGTTGACGACTTTAGGGGTTGTGGCCCTATGAATTGTAATAGTCTGAAAGGCAAACTCAAGCTGGAGAGTGTAGACTCAGTCGGAGAGGACATGCTTAGCTTGGTGAGGACAGACTCAGCTTGGTGAGGTATCAGGCTCAGCTGGGGAATTTTGTACTTAGCTGGGGAATTATGCTACTCATTGTTTGTTGGGGAAATAAACCCTGTTGGGTAAATAAACCTTGTTGAAGAGGTGAGTCCTTTTGGGAAGTGATCCACAAGGCTTCTACTTGTAGGATCAACTTAGCTGGAGAGAGCTGCCAGGAGATTGAGACTCTGGTTGGAGATTGGTCTATTATAGCCGATCTGTGGGGGATAATGTCAATGAAATAACTGTGTGGGGGTATTCCAATATACATTAAAGAGATGTTTGTTGCTGTTTAGGTCATACGTGCCAAACATTTTTAATTATGTTCATATGCATATGTTCATTCAATTTTAGTCATTGGACAATTTTGCATTCAAAACAAAGATAGGAAGTTTGCACTTTAAAGTATATTTGTATTGATATTTTGCCCATGAATATGCGTTTTGTACAAAGAGACAGAGATCCTAGTAAGAGGAAATCTTCGAAAGGAAAACAAAATTGAAAACAAAAACAACTAGCCATGTGAAATGATCTCATTGCCTTCTAACTCTACTATTTCCCCAATGTCTTTGAATGCCCCTTGTCGTTGGCAGAAATTGATTGGATTAATCTTGGACCATTTGAACTCGGACCTTGGTGATAAAGTTGACTGTGGTGAATCCATGGGACATAATCACATGCTTTTAATCCTTAATTTTTTCCTGGACCGCCCTTTCGGGTTTTCAGTCCACCAGGATACCCATTTTTGCCCAAGTCGCCCTTTCGAGTTTTCAACTTGCCGGGTGTACCATCTTTTGCATATATCCCTAATTTTTCCCCAAACCTTTTGGTTTGCCGGGATGCCCTTATTTTTCCTAGGTGTGTCAACCTAGCGGGTCTCTTATGCGTAGTATTTTTAACTACGTTTGCGTTTATAGGATGTGGGAAGTCTTCACCATCCATGGTAGTCAGCACCATGGCACCGCCAGAGAACACTCTCTTGACAACAAATGGCCCTTCATAGGTGGGAGTCCATTTGCCTCTGGGGTCGCCTTGTGGTAGAATGATACGTTTTATCACCAAGTCACCAGCTCGATATATTCGAGGCTTGATCTTTTTGTTGAAAGCCTTGATCATACGCTTTTGGTACGTCTGACCATGACAAATAGCATCTAATCATTTTTCGTCAATCAAGTTCAGCTGATCCAATCTCGTTTGAATCCACTCGTCTTCGCTTAAGCCTGCTTCATTCATAATCCTCAGCAAGGTAATCTGAACTCCCACTGGCAAAACATCTTCCATGCTATAGACTAGAGAAAAAGGAGTTGCCCCAGTTGATGTTCTAGCTGAAATGATGTAGCCATGTAGAGCAAACAGCAACATCTCATGCCAATCTTTATAGGTTACCACCATTTTCTGCACAATCTTCTTGACATTTTTGTTGGCCGCTTCGACTTCTTGGCATTTGTGACAAGTCCTTGAATGTTGATAGCAATCAGCCTCCATTGTTGACCAATAGTAGCCAGCTCTCAAGATCTTTTTGGCCATTGTATGTCCACTTGAGTGAGTACCAAAGAGTCCATCGTGCATGTCTTCCATGATTTCCTCTGCCTCCTTCTTATCCACGCATCAGAGTAGAGTAGAGTCATGGTTGCGCTTGTATAATATCCCGTTACTTAGGAAGAATTTGGCTGCGAATCTTCGTAAGAATTTGCTTTCATTGATGGATGCTCCCTCTGGATACTCTTGTGCTTCAAGATACCTCATCACCTCATGGTACCATGGCTTTCCTGCGTCAGTGTCAAGTTCAAAGAAATGTGCGGGTTCATCAAATCTTTCAATTGTTATCATAGGGGCTTTGTTGTCACATCTAACCTTGAACATTGAAGACATTGTCGCCAAAGCGTCAGCCATCTGAATTTCTTCTCTAGGGAAGTGCTCAAAGGTGATCTCTTCGAAGTAAAGGATCATGGATAGCATAAGTTCCTTGTAAGGGATGAGGTTAAGGTGCTTAGTGTCCCAAACTACTTTTACTTGGCTAATCACTAGAGCGGAATCCCCAAACACATTCAAACTCTTGATCCTCAAGTCAATAGCAGCTTTTAGATCCAAGATGCACGCTTCATATTCAGCCATATTGTTCGTGCAATCAAAGCATAGTCTGGCAGTGAACGGAGTGTGGCAACCTTCAAGAGAGATGATCATAACACCAATTTCATTACCTAAGGCGTTGGAAGCCCCATCGAAGACCATAGTCCATCGGGATCCTCGTTCAGGTCCGTCATACGGTCCAAGTCTCGCGCAATCGGTTACCAGCATGATATTCTCATCAGGGAAGTCAAATTTCATTGACTGATAATCATCCACAGCTTGATGAGCCAAATGATCTGCTAGTATGCTTCCTTTGATGGCCTTTTATATAGTGTATTAAATTTCCTACTCAGTCAAGATTACTTTCCACCTGGCTATCCGTCCGGAAAGGGCAGATTTCTCGAAGATGTACTTGATTGGATCCATCTTAGAAATCAACAGAGTGGTATGAGTCAACATATACTGTCTTAGCCGACGAGCAGCCCATGCCAGAGTGCAGCATGTTTTCTCGAGCAGTGAATATCTAGTTTCAAAGTAGGTAAAATTTTTGCTCAGGTAATAAATAGCATGCTCTTTTCAGCCATACTCGTTATGTTGGCCCAAAACACACCCCATAAAATTCTCTAGTACTTTCAAGTACATGATCAAAGGTCTTCCTTCAACTGGAGGCATTAGAATAGGAGGCTCTTGTAGATATTCTTTGATTTTGTCGAATGCAGATTGGCATTCATTGTTCCATCTGACTATCTGATCTTTCTTCAAGAGTTTGAAGATTTGCTCACAAGTAGCAGTCAAGTGTGATATGAAGCGAGCAATGTAATTGAGACGACCCAAGAATCCTCTGACTTCTTTTTCAAAATGAGGGACCGGAATTTATTGGATGGCCTTTACCTTCGCAGGATCAACTTCAATGCTTTTATTGCTGACAATAAAACCCAAAAGCTTTCTAGATCATACTCCAAACGTGCACTTGTTAGGGTTCAACCTCAACTTGTACTTCTTCACCCTCTCGAATAATTTGTACAGGTGATCGAGATGTTCCTCTTTAGTTTGTGATCTAGCAATCATATCATTCACATAGACCTCTATTTAATGATGAATCATGTCATGAAACAAAGCTATCATAACTCTTTGATATGTTTCCCCTGCATTCTTCAATTCGAACGACATGACCTTGTAGCGGAAGATGCCCCATTATGTAACGAAAGTAGTCTTCTCCATGTCTTCGGGAGCCATCCTTATTTTATTATAGACTGAGAAGCCATCCATGAATGAGAAGACTTTATGTTGAGCAGTATTATTGACCAAGACGTCAATATGTGGTAGAGGGAAATCATCCTTGGAGCTTTCCCTATTTAGATCCCTATAGTCTACGCACATGTGAACTTTTCCGTCATTTTTTGGAACTGGTACTACATTAGCAACCCATTGGGGATAGGACGTCACAGCTAGGAACCCTGCATCAAATTGTTTCATCACTCCAACTTTGATCTTCTCAGACATATCAGGCCTCATGCGACGAACCTTTTGTTTAACAGGAGGGAAATCTTCTTTTGTTGGTAGATGGTGAACTACGATGTCGGTATCCAACCCATGCATATCTTCATAAGACCAAGAAAATACTTCTACATAATCATGTAACATCTGAATCAACCTGCTCTTGACACTGCTTTCCAAATTGGCGTCGATCTTGATTTCCTTCTTATCTGCCTTAGTACCCAGATTGATGACTTCAACTGACTCTTTGTGTGGTTGAATAGCTTTTTCCTCTTGTAATAGAAGTCTGGCTAGTTCTCCCGGTAGTTCACAATCTTCCTCGCCTTCTTCTTCGGCTTGATTGATTGGACATTCTAAGTCATAGTCAGAAATAGTATAGTCATTGGCAATAGGATCCATAGTGGGTGAGGACCTGCAAGAGTGTGTATGTGCATGTAAGATACATGGCTATTTTTTGAAAATGTATTTGAAAGAAAGGAAATGCAATGAACACAAATATTTAAATGCAAAAAGAGTCCAATATACTGAATGATCATATGATTTGATGAATATAAATAAAACCCTAGACAAATGCACCAAAGTGCCCCAGGCCAGGCACATGGCTTAAAAGTCATTGTTTGAATATTACAGACAACATGTTCTTGAATTGAAAGAAAGAAAATAACAAGTAGATTACTCCTCAATGAAGGAGATGGGTACAAAGTCCTTCGCATGCCAATTCTTCAGCTCTATTGTAGTTGGATACACTCAATCTTCAAATGCAACTTCTTCATCATAATCACCCACGACATTAACGTCATGGCTCCCAATGCGGAGAGGTGGCTTTCCAGCACGAGCACGCCTCACTTCCTTCTGAGCTTTGACAGTGAATCCCAAACCAAACTTTTCTTCTTTAAATGGGATATCAAGGAGTTTCCCCCAAGTATCACAGTTTCCTTCTTCAATTATCGCACGGGCATCCTTGACTGAAACCATCTTCGATATGGCCTTAACAGCTTTAGACTCATCAGAAGAACATTTGGTAGGGAAATCATCGGTGGCATGACTTCAAAGGCTTGACATGGTGTTCCAATTAATTCCCCATCCATCTCTACGTATTTGAATGAGTTAAGGTGACTTACCATAAAGTCTTATTCTCCATAGATGGTGACTATTCTTCCCTTGACTGGATATTTGAGTTTCTGATGGAGAGTTGAGGTTACTTCCCTAGCTTTATGGATCCACGGGCGACCTAACAGACAAGAATAGTGTTGTACCCCAAAATTTTCCCTCTCACTTATCAAATATCTTCTCACAAAGATCTCTCTTGGTTCAAGACTGCACTAGGGTTGATCAACTCAAGACACCTCCTTAAGCATTGATGACTGAAAATAGGGTTTGAGATTTCACAAGGATAATTGAACTTTCAATGCTTCATATGACTTTCATGGATCATTATGGACCCCCAAGATTACTCGTTTCAAGCCTTGGATCACATTTTTTCTCAGTCAATTGAACAGTTGACCTAAAAATCAGTTGTATTGGGGGAAAAGTTAATTGTGGCCAATTTACAGTCAAACTTCATAATTTTTTATCCACATTAACATTATAAACTCATCTGTATCATTTTATCAAGTTTGGACCAAAATTCCTCAAGAAATTTGATCAAATCATCAAAAGGGAAAATGGTCAAAATTAGGGTTTTGAGTGAGAAAGGGCAATTTCTGATTTTTGACCTAGTAAATGGTTAATTGGTTTGAGGTATATCTCAAGAGTTCAATTGCATCATTTTTACCTAATGGCATGACCCAAAACATTGCTCAAGATTCAATTGGATTGTTAGTGAATTTTCAGTCAACTGATCAAAAGTCAATTGTACACTGAAAAGTCAAACTTTGACTTTTTGGTCAAAATCAAGTGTCAAATATCACAATTCATCAAAACATGTCAAAATATGAAACTTATTCATTAATAAATAAAAAAGTAAATATTTCATTTTGAAAAGTCAAAGTTTTCTAACTTAGATATTTTTCTAAGTGTTTAAAACTTCACGTTTTTTCACAACTTTGAGCAAATTTTTCACCATGATGCAAGATGATTGAAAAGAAACTTTCAACATGAAAGTTGTATATCTCCATGAGATCTACAACATTTATTTACATAACTTCTTCTAAAAGTTCTTGGATCTCAAGTTATTAATTCATGAAGTCACAGTCTTGAAACTAAACATTTAGTGAAATTTTGCCCTAGTTTAGCTAGGATTTTGACCTAACTTCATGGCACTTTTTCATATAGTTCCAATGGAAATTTTCAAAATTTATTCAAAGAGGGTTTGTAGAGCACATTACAAGCTTTACAAAATGTCCAAGACTCGAGGAAAAGGTATTCTGTTTGAGCCTGTCCGGATGAAGGCGCAAACAGTATCTATCCCTGAGGCCTCCCAAAAGGAGATGGAAGAAATTATGAAAATTATAAAGAGAAACGACTACAACATAGTCGAACATCTAGGGCAGACTCCGTCAAATATTTCCATGATGGCTTCATTGTTGTGCTCTGAGGCTCATGCGAAGGCCTTGGTGAAATTTCTTAAAACTGCCCATGTACCACAAGAAACCTCTGTTGATCAGTTCCAAGACTGCGTGGCCAGTTTAACCGCTGACAATGGTTTAGGCTTTTCTGATGCCGACTTGCCACCTATAGGGAGGAAGCACAATGAGGCATTGCATGTCTCTGTAGAATGTCTGGGTACAACTTTGGCCCATGTCTTGGTTGATATTGGTTCGTCTTTAAATGTGCTGCTTAAGAAGGCTCTTGATAGACTCGACTATGAAGGTTTGACCTTGAAACCTAGCAACATAGTGGTAAGGGCCTTCGATGGTTCAAAGAGAATGGTGCATGGGGAGGTGGACATCCCCATAAAAGTTGGAACTCAATCCTTTGATTCAACTTTTTACGTGATGGGCATTCGGCCTTTATATTCCTGCTTATTGGGCCGACCATGGATTCACAATGCTGGTGCCGTCACCTCTACATTACATCAAATGCTGAAATACACAACCAAGGGGAAGATCATTATTGTCCATGGATAAGAGGAATATATGGTCATTCATTTAAACTCCTTCAGATACGTGGAATTGGATAGTGAATTCATTAAAACTTTGTTTCAGCATTTTGAGGAAGTCCCACCAACCGTGGCAGTAACCAAGGCTGTTTCCCAAATCCCGAAGATTACAAGACCTCCACTAAAGTTGTCTTCTCTGAAAGATGCCAAGGCAGTGATTGAAGAAGGTGGGTGTACTATTTGGGGCCAACTCCAGGATATCCCATACAAATCAGACAAATTTGGTTTAGGTTTCACTACAGAAGCCCAAAAAGTTGTACGCCATACTCGTGTCGGGGGACCACCCTTGAAGATCAGCAACCACAGAGTCAACATAGTGGAGGAGGATGAGGACAACTACGACCTGGAAAAATGGATTTTCCCAACTATCAACGGAGGACTCAACAACTGA
The DNA here is from genome assembly GCA_948472305.1 of Vicia faba. NCBI lineage: Eukaryota > Viridiplantae > Streptophyta > Magnoliopsida > Fabales > Fabaceae > Vicia > Vicia faba. Next base: position 1,407,036,049 of record OX451736.1, on the reverse strand, counting down.
GAAGCTAAAGATTTTGTCCCAATTACTTTTATCCAACAATAATTGTCTTTAAATTTTGTCGGACCTGTAATAATTAAATAATTCAGACTTTTAAAATCTTATGTCTTACCCGAGGCACAACGGTCCATTTGTAAGGGTTGTTACCTCATTTTCATATGTCATCAATGAATCATGGACGTTTTTGCATACAAACTTTGTGCTCTTTGTCATTCTTTATTACATTTTATTTCTTTCAAAGATAGTTATATTCTTACATACATTCACATTCAAAATGTAGATCTACATCCATTCGGGATCGCATGGTGTTGTACCCCAAAATTTACCCTCTCATGTTTTCCAAAGTCTTCCCCCTGCATGGTTGACCATAAACCCTTGCCTAAGGAAAAAGAAAATTTTTGAGTGGTGCTTTAAGTACCCTTCGATTGGCATTCTGAATGAGCATTTCGATTGGCATGGACAAGCACTTCGATTGGCATTATGAAGGAGCATTTCGATTGGCATAGACAAGCACTTCGATTGGCATTCTGAAAGACGCTTCGATTGGTATTCTGAAGGAGCATTTCGATTGGCATTATGGACGAGCACTTCGATTGGCATGCCAAGGGATCCTTCGATTTAGCATTGTGTCAAGGTAGCTTCGACAGGCATGTTAACCATGTCCTTTGATTGGCATGAACAGCACCTTTCGATTGGCCTGTTAACAAAGCCTTCAAGAGGGCACTCAAAAAAAACATGTCCAGGTACACTGAACATGAGAAAATGGCACGTTTACCTTGCAAATATAGAAATAATTAAATGCTGATTGTGGGTTTAATTCCTGAGTTAAAGGCCAGATTCTTGCCTTTTCTGTTCCTAAAGAGCTGATTCGACCAGAGTGATTCTGTGCAACTCAGGACCATTCGAAGAAGCATTCAGAAGGCCCATTCGAAGGGTACATAAGAAGTCCATTTGAAGGAGGCAAATCAAGACCAATCGAAGAGCAGGGCCTGAAGGCATTCGAAATTCAAAAGTGTCCAGGTTCATTCAAGAGACATGAATATTTCAAAAAAAGGAAATTATTTAATGTGTTTGATTCTTGTCTCCTGGCTTTAATGGCCTGTTTAATTGGCTGTCTCTTGCCGTTACTAGACCCCCCCACTCCTATAAATACAAGGGCCAGTGGCACATTACAGGACGGGAAAAAAACACACAACAGGAGAACAAAAACATTGGAGTTACGCTGCCAAAATTTGTCAACATTTTCAGAGGTGATCCAGACCAAAGCAACCCTTCAACAAAAGATCACCACGCCCATAAGCCCCAAATCAAAAGTGCCTACATCCAGGAAGTGCCCAGATCGAAGGTGCCTACATCCAGGAAGCGCCCAAATTAAAAGTCCAATCTGCTGACAGGATCGAAAGGCCAGGGTTTGGCGCCCAGGTCATGTTCTTCGTTTGCCAACACTTGCTGCAGACATAGCCTGAGGAAACCCAGCAAGCGCAGGATCGAAGGGCCTGGGGTTCAATACCCAGGCCCTGTGTTTTATTTCACTAACATACTTTTGCAGGTATAACATTCCAGATCGAAGGAGACACCTTCTCTGGATATAACCCATTAGCATACTGGATCGTAAGAGGCATCTCATCCTTGGATCGAAAGCCATGACCTCCATGATTAAAAGACAATCCTCTTCCCTAGATCGAAGGCTACTCATGCCTTACTGTCTAGCCCAATCAAAAGGACCAGGACCCTCTCTAGATCGAAGCTTCCATTCCCTCCCTGGGTCGAAACTCCCTTTTTTTTTCCTGGATCGAAGGATTCCCCTTGTATTTTATTTTTGTTTTCATTGACACCTTTTTATCTTTTTAATTAACATTAAAATAAGAAAACCACAAAAACATTAGGCTAGTTTTTTTCTATTAAATTAACTTTGTTAATTAATCTTTTAATTATCTTAACATTTTTCCAAAACTAAAATTAAGTAGATTTAGATCATTTTCCCAAAATAAAATAAAACAACAAAAAGATTTTATTCTTAGGATTTTTTAGAGTTTTTTTTAAGATTCACGCGCGTTTATTTTATTGTAACTGCTTATTGGTTTGTAATAGCTTAACTAAGACTTTTACTTTACTGCTTTTTATTCCCCCCAATTTTTGGACATGTAAATAATCCCCCGAAGCCTTGTAATAGCGTAGGATTTACAATTTCTGCACTTTAATTTCCTGTACATATATTAACTGCTTAGATGTATGCTAACTAGGATTGTATGACAAGATTAACTCTTAACTTAAAATCAACAGTAGCTCACCATAACATGTACAAAGATAATATAACTGAAAAATAATACACTTGCACATGTCACTCTTAGGGTACGCCTCGCTTGGTTGCCTCAAACGTGGTCATTAAGTATAGGATGTGTTAGAGGTCGTCCTTTTGTCTAAAGATCATAAGTTGCCTCGAAACGGTTGCCTCGAATAAAATGATCTAAGACATTAGGATTACCGCTAAAGCATCCTAACATTGCTTTAGTGACCACACGTCCCTTAAATCGAATTGACCCGAAAACTCCAACGACGGTGCTACCTACTCCTCAATAGTGGGATAGCACTGTCTAAAGGACGTTTGCACAATTTAATTCCTTTTTGAGTAGGTAGAGGTTCTTAAGTACTTTCTCCTTTTAAAAACAAAACAAAACTTTTCGCACTTACACTCTCTTCAAAAACAAAACTCTTTTCAAAAATCCACAAACACAAAGAAAAACAAACTTTTGAAAACATAGTGAGCAAGTACCTAAGAGCCCGTGGATAACCACAGATAGAAAGGGTGCTAACTCCTTCCCTTTCTATAATCTACCTCCCGAACCCGAGAAACAATCTCGAAAAGGAATTTTTCTGTGCTTTTTTCCTTTCCTTGTTGGATAAAATAAAAGACGGTGGCGACTCTTTCTTACCGCGACACTTTGCAAAAACAAACTCAAACGCGAACCAGCATTCCAAAAACAGTCAGTTCTCATTCCCACCGATCACACATGGGTAACGATTCTGCTATGGCCTTTTGTGACTCTGAAAATCTAATCTACCATGCCGAAGACGAAGGTGAGGAAGATTGTGAAGTTCCAGGGAAACTAGCCAGGTTACTACAACAACAAGAGAGTACCATTCATCCCCACGAAGAACCAGTGGACATAGTTAACCTAGGTACTGAAGAGGACAAGAAAGAAGTCAGAGTGGGTGCCAATCTGGAATCCAGTGTCAAGAAGCGTCTGATTCAGTTGCTACATGATTATGTCGAGGTCTTTGCCTGGTCATACGAAGACATGCCAAGATTGGATGCTGATATCGTGGTACATCGTCTACCATCAAAAGAAGACTGCCCTCCGGTAAAATAAAAGGTCTGTCGCATGCGACCCGACATGTCAGAAAAGATTAAGGCCGAAGTCATGAAATAATTCAACGCCTGATTCTTAGCCGTTACCTCCTATCCACAATGGGTCGCCAATGTTGTTCCCGTGCCTAAAAAGGATTACAAAGTGCAAATGTGCATGGACTACCGAGATTTGAATAGGGCAAGCTCTAAGGACGATTTCCCACTTCCCCATATCGACATTTTGGTTGACAACACCGCACAACATAAAGTGTTCTCATTTATGGATGGTTTCTCAGGCTACAACCAAATCAAAATGGCGTCTGAGGACATGGAGAAAACGACCTTTGTCACACAGTGGGGAACATTCTGTTACAAGGTTATTCCATTCGGGTTGAAGAATGTTGAGGCAACCTATCAACGTGTCATGGTAGCTTTATTTCACGACATGATACATAACGAAATAGAGGTCTATGTGGATGATATGATAGCCAGATCTCAAACTGAAGAGGAACATCTTGACCATCTCAAACTTAAGATATCTTTTGAGCAACCCTTTTGGTCTCATCTCAATTGAGTCTTCCATGTTCATGTATGAAGCTTTGACCTAAAAGGTGTTTTTGTTGACTTTTCAAAATGACCTATAATATCCAAATTCATATCTTCTTGTGAGTGCATATTTAGAACTTTGGATATGAAGATGAATTATAGGGAATTGCATCCTCTTCAAAATGAGCTTTTGATGGGTCATTTTTGATAAAGTATGAGAAAGTTATGCTTGGTCAAAGTTGAGTTGACTTTCCCTACAAAACCCTAATTTAGCAACTTTTGGGTTTTGATGAATTGTGAGCAATCCTTGATGAATAATGATAAAATATTGACCAAATGATGAATGATACTTAAAAATGAGTATTTTGATCAAAAACCTTGAAGTTTGACTGTATGTGGGCCACACTTGACTTTTGCCCTAGCACAGTCGACTTTGAGGCCTTTGAGCAATTGACTGAGCAAATTTTCTCTGCAAGGCTTGAAACTTGGCATGGATGACCTTAAGAACATATTAGGTAAATGGAGAGCATTTGGGATCCTTTGGATTCAAGCATCTTGATGCAACATGAAACCCTAATTTGAGGTAGACTACCTTAGGAGAGAGTTTATCTAGTCAACCCTTGGACTTCCTTGAGCAATTTGGGGACCTCGCCTGAAGTGGTGCTTGTCTTGCGATATCATGAATGGGCTTATAGATGCCATTTGGAGGTCAATGACGGAAGATGGGCTTAAAGATGCCATCAGAAGAAGTGTTGATCGCATAAGAGATTCCTTTGCGAGAGTTCGTACACCTGTTGTTGAGGAGGACTACGCTGAGGAATGTTGTTCTCTATCTTGAGAGAAATATAGTTTTAGGAACTTCAGTTGTCTGTTACTCTACTGGGTAATCATCTCTTAGTCGAGGAGGTGAAAATGAACTGCTATCTGGTCGTGCTCCAGGCTTTACATTGATTTGCTGAGGATAATAAGACTACTGCTATCTGGTCGTGCTCCAGGTTTTACAGTGACTTACTGGGGAGACGAGATTAAACTTGCTATTTGGTCGTGCCCCAAGCTTTGCAATTTCTCCATTCTTATCTGGTAGTGCTCCAGTCTTCAGAAGGAATTAAGTGGTTATCCGGTCGCATCCAGGTTTCAACTTGAATTTAAGGCATACTAATATCCGGTCGGTCTTCGGGCTTCATAGTAATTGGCCGAATAAGCTGCTATTTTGGTCAAATTCCAAGCTTCGCAGTACCTTATACTGTTATCTGGTTGTGTCCCAGACTTCAGTGTCCTTTGCCGCTATCTGGTCGCGATCCAGTATTCACAGCGTCTTATACCATTATCTAGTCGTGTGCCAGGCTTCACAATGTCTTGTACCACTGCCTGGTCGATTCCAGACTTCGTGGTAACTTATATTGCTATCTGGTCGATTTCCAGGCTTCACAATAACTTGTTGAGGGGTTAAGTTATTTTCCGGTTGATTTTCGGGCTTCAAAGCTTGTATTTAAGATATACCACTATCTAGTCGATTCCAAGCTTTGTAGTATTTTGGAGAAATCAAGATATTATCCGGTCGATTTCTGGGCTTCATAGCTTGAACTGGAATAGAAATCTTAGTATCGATTTGACTGAACCAGGGGAAACTTGTGAGAATTTGATTGCATATTTCCCTAAAAGGTGAAGAGTTAGTCGTATCTAATGTCATGATGTATGAAATGTATTGAGTAATGATGTTCTCAAAATAAATGAGATTATGATGTGTGATGCATATGCGTATGCCATGATGTATGGATATGCAATGTCCTTGTGATATTCTCCGGCTGGGGAGGATAAATCCTAGACTACTGTTGGAGAGTATAAGGAGTTGAGTTCTTCGTTCTCGTTGGGGATGGTGACCGAAGATGATTAGCTGGAGACTTGCGTCCGTTCTGCTCGAGAATATTCTGCTGGGAGAGACTCTGTTTGAGAATAATCTTGTGGGAGAATGACTTTGTGGGGAAGAGAGATACTTTGTTGGACAATCCGCTGATTTGGAGAAATAAACTCAGCTGGTGGTAACCTTCTATGGTTGGTGATAGATAAACTCTGCTTGGGGAGAATTTTGCCAACTCATTCGCGATTATGAACCTCAGCTGGGGAGAGCTAACACCACGTTCTTTGGATACTTCCTACTCTTCGGGGAGTGTATGTACCTTTAGTCATATTCTCAAGCTGGCTCTATCCATGTACCTGGTGGGTAGAGAAACTGTGAGGTTCAGACACTTCTTGTTTGCCACTGTTCCTGGAATTACGAGTAATTGTCTTTTGTTTCTTATGTAAATATTTATGAGCAGCAATTATTTTCAAATGCATATATCAAAAATGAATCATTGGATGTTCATGCAAAACAAAACATAAAAAAAAAACAAGTTGAAATTTCTTGTAAAAATGAATTGTATTGATTTTTGAAGTTGGCCAGTAATAGGCGTTTTGTACAAGAGGCAGACATCCTAGTAAGAGAACGCCGCCGAGGGAATAGAAATCACAATTTGTATAAAAGGAAGAAAAACAACTATATGAAACAATCCCATCGGGTTTCAACTTTGCTATTGCCTTTATATCTTCAAGCGTCTCATCACTTTGCTACTTGGTCGAAGGTAGATCAAATTGATTGGTGCCGTCCGAGCTTGATAGTCGATACCGAAGTATGATTGCAAGATGATCCAATGAGACATAGTGTTACGCTTCAATCCCTAATTTTTCCTGGACCGCCCTTTTGGATTTTCGGTCCACCGGGATACCCTTTTTTGCCCAAGTCGCCTTTTCAGGTTTTCGACTTGCCGGGTGTACAGTATTTTTTTATTTTCATCCCTTATTTTTCCCCGAACCCTTTTGGTTCGCCGGGAAGCCCTTATTTTTGCCTAGGCCAGTCAACCTAGCAGGTCTTTTATTATGCGTAGTATCTTTTCACTATGTCTGCATTGACGGGGTGAGGAAGGTCGTCACCATCCATGGTGGTTAGAATCATAGCTCCTCCCAAAAAAATGTTCTTCACCATAAATGGCCCATTCGTATGTAGGGGTCCATTTGCCCTTGGGATCACCTTGCGGTAGTATGATGCGTTTGATCACCATATCCCCGACTTGATATTCTTGGCTTTTGACTTTCTTGTTAAAAGCCTTGATCATTCGCTTTTGATACGTATGACCATGACAAATAGCAGTAAGCCTCTTTTCATCGATTAACTTCAGCTGATCAAGTCGGGTCTGCATCCAACCATCTTTGCTCAAACCCGCATCCTTCATAATCCTGAGAGAGGGTATCTGGACTTCGATTGGTAGGACTGCCTCCATGCCATACACCAAAGAGTAGGGTGTTGCCCCTGTTGACGTCTGTGCTGAGGTGCGGTACCCATGAAGAGCGAATGGTAACATCTCATGCCACTCTTTGTATGTCACTGTCATCTTCTGCACAATCTTCTTGATGTTCTTGTTAGCCGCTTCAACAGCCCCATTCATCTTCGGCCGGTAGGGAGAAGAGTTATGATGTTGTATCTTAAACTGTTTGCAGAGCTCGGTGATCACCGTATTGTTGAGATTTGTACCATTGTCCGTAATGATCCTCTCTAGTACACCATATCGACAAATCAGATTGTGTCGGATAAACCACGCCACGACATTCTTGGTTACTGTAGCAAAGGAAGATGCCTCGACCCACTTCGTGAAATAATCAATTGCTACCATAATGAAATGATGCCCGTTGGACGCAGTAGGTCTGATCTCACCTATCATATCGATGCCCCACATTGCGAAAGGCCAAGGAGCTGTCAAGAAATTCGTAGGTACTGGAGGTACATGCACCTTATCAGCATAGACTTGGCACTTATGACAGGTTCGAGAATGCTGATAACAATTGGCTTCCATAGTAGACCAATAATATCCAGCCCATAGGATCTTCTTTGCCATGGTATGTCCATTGGAATTAGTTTCGAAAGTACCTTCATGTAACTCTGTCACGATCCTTTCTGCCTCGCTTTTGTCCATACATCGCAGTAATATTGAATCATGGTTACGCTTATCGAGGATCCCATTACTGATGAAGAACTTTGCAGCGAACCTTCTCAGAAACTTCTTATCATTAACAGATGCTCCCTCGGGGTATTCTTGAGCCTTAAGATACCTCCTTACCTCGTGAAACCACGATTTATCTGCTACCTCTTCGGTGTCGATCTCACAACAATGTGCGGGTTCGTCCAACCTCTCGATGGTAATCTGGGGAGCTTCATTGTCCCACCTAAATTTGAACATAGAAGACATGGTAGCTAACGCGTCCGCCAACTGGTTCTCTTCTCTCGGGAAGTGTTCAAAGGTTATCTCCTCAAAGTGTGGGAGCAATGTCAGTACATATTCTTTGTAAGGAATAAGATTTGGGTGCTTCGTATCCCACTCGTCGTGGATCTGACTGATCACTAGAGCAGAATCTCCGAATACTCTTAAGAACTTAATCCTCAGGTCAATAGCAGCTCGAAGACCTAGAATACATGCTTCATACTCCACCATATTGTTGGTGCAGTTAAAACATAATCGGGCGGTGAACGGAGTATGACAGCCCTCAGGAGATATGATCACAATGCCAATGCCATTACCCAACGCGTTTGATGGTCCATCAAAATACATAGACCATCGGGATCCTTCCTCAAATCCTTCATCCGGTCCAGGTTCTTCACAGTCGGTCACCAACATGATGTTCTCATCCGGGAACTCGAAATTCATGGACTGGTAGTCATCCACGGCCTGATGCGCTAAATGATCCACCAATACACTCCCCTTGATTGCTTTTTGGGTTGTGTATTGGATGTCATACTCAGTTAAGATCATCTGCCATCTTGCTATTCTTTTTGGACAAGGCAGGATTTTCGAAGATATACTTAATTGGATCCATCTTTGATATTAATAAGGTGGTGTGAGTCAGCATATATTGTCTCAGCCGGGGAGCAGCCCATGCCAAAGGGCAACAAGTTTTCTCAAGCAATGAGTATCGGGTCTCACAGTCGGTAAACTTTTTTATAAGGTAGTAAATAGCGTGCTCTTTTCGGCCAGACTCATCATGCTACCCTAGCACGCACTCCATTGAATTGTCTAGCACTATCAAGTATAAAATCAAAGGTCTTCCTTCAACTGGAGGCATCAAAATTGGCAGATCTTGTAGATATTCTTTGATTTTTTTGAAAGCGGTCTGGCACTCGTCATTCCACTTTACCACTTGATCTTTCTTCAACAGCTTGAAGATTGGCTCACAAGTAGAGGTCAGGTGTGAAATGAACCTGGCGATTTAGTTCAGACGTCCCAAAAAACCTCTAACTTCCTTTTCTGTGCGGGGAGCCGGCATCTCCTGTATGGCCTTTACCTTGGCAGGATCCACCTGATTACCCTTATCACTGACGATGAAACCCAGCAGCTTACATGACCTTACCCCGAAGGTGCCCTTGTTCGGGTTCAACCTCAGTTTGTATGTCTTCAACCTGTCAAATAGTTTCTGAAGATGATCCAGGTGCTCTTCCTCAGTCTGGGACCTAGCTATCATGTCATCAACATAAACCTCAATCTCATGGTGAATCATATCATGGAACAAAGCGACCATGGAACGCTGATAAGTTGCCCCAGCATTCTTCAACCCGAAAGGAATTACCTTGTAGCAAAAGGTTCCCCACTGCGTAACGAAGGTTGTCTTCTCCATGTCCTCAGGAGCCTTCTTGATCTGGTTGTAGCCAGAAAAACCATCCATGAAGGAGAAGATCTTATACTGCGCGGTGTTGTCGACCAAAACATTGATATGAGGAAGTGGGAAATCATCCTTGGGGCTCGCCCTATTCAGGTCTCTATAGTCCACACACATCCGTACCTTACCATCCTTCTTAGGCACCGGAACAACGTTGGCAACCCATTGTAGATAAGAAGTGACAGCTAAAAATCCTGCGTCGAATTGTGTCATGACCTCAGCTTTGATTTTCTCAGACATCTTACGGCGCATACGGCGAACCTTCTACTTTACCGGAGGACAGTCTTCTTTAGTCGGAAGGCGGTGTACCATAATATCAGTGTCCAAACTAGGCATATCTTCATAAGACCAAGCGAAGATCTCAACATAGTCGTGTAGCATCTGTATCAACCATTGTTTAAAACTAGGCTCCAGATTTGTACCTATCTTGACCTCTTTCATGTCTTCCTCTGTACCCAAATTCACTGATTCAACTGGCCCTTCATGAGGCTGTATGGCCCTTTCTTCCTGTAGTAACAGTCTAGGAAGCTCTCTAGGCACCTCACAATCATCCTCACCTTCGTCCTCGGCTTGGTTGATCGGATTTTCGAAGTCATAACTGGCAGTAGCAAAGTCGTTATCAATGGGATCTAGAGTGGATATGGATCTGCATTTTGATACGTGAGTGTGTGTAAGAGAATAGTTGTTTGTGATAAAGACAGAAAAAAGAAAAACAAGGAGCGCAAAATTTGTAATGCAAGAAACGTCCAATGCTTTATTAATGATATATGAAAATGACAAATAATAAGCCCTCACAAGCAAAGCCAGGGCGCCTCAGGCAAGGCACCGGGCCGTAAAGTTTTAAACTGTTTATTATAACTCTTAAAACAAAAGTCAATTACTGTGGAATAAAAGAAACAGGTATGAAGTCCTTCGTCGTCTGGTTGTTCAATCCACCATAGGTTGTTGGGTAGATCCAATTGTCGATATCTGAATCTTCTTCTATATCTTCAATTGCATTAACTCCCTGATTGCTGATATGCAAATGAGGTCTTCCAATCCGTGCGCGCCTAACAGCCCTTTGAGCCCCTATAGTAAAGCCCAAACCAAATTTATTAGTTTTGTGCGTGAAATCAGGGAGCTGACCCCAATTGGTACACCCACCTTCTTTGATTACAGCCCTGGCATCCTTGAGAGAAGCCATCTTCATCGGAGGTTTGTCGGTAGCAACTTCAGTTGACGCCAAAGTCTGGGGGACCTCTTCAAAGTTATGACAAGGGGTTTTGATGAACTCCCCATCCATTTCCATGTAGCAAAAGGAATTGAGATGACTCACCATATACTCCTCTTTACCTCGTACTGTGACAATCTTCCCTTTCACAGGATATTTCAACATTTGATGGAGCGTGGAAGTCACTGCTCCAGCCTTATGAATCCAAGGGCGACCTAGCAAGCAAGAATATGATGGTCTGATATCCATCACATAAAAGGTGGATGCAAAAGTCTGAGAGCCAACTTTAACAGGGATGTCCACCTCCCCGTGCACCATTCTTTTTGACCCGTCAAAAGCTCTGACCACAATATTGCTCGGCTTTAGAATCAAACCTTCACAGTCCAGACGATCTAATGCTTTCTTTGGCAGAATGTTCAATGAGGACCCGGTATCCACCAGTACATGGTCCATAGTAGTGCCCCTACACTCGATCGAGATGTGCAGAGCGTCATTATGATTCCTTCCTTTAGGAGTCAGATCTGTATCTGAGAAATCCATCCCATTGTCGGCAGTTAGGCTAGCTACGCAATCTTTGAATTGATCGACTGAAGTTTCTTACGGCACATGCACAATTTTGAGGAATGCAATTAAATCCTTTGCATGGGCTTCAGAACAAAACAATAAGGACAACATGGAGATTTTTTACGGGGTCTGCCCCAGCTGCTCGACTACGTTGTAATCTCTCTTCTTGATAATCCTCAAAATCTCTTCTATCTCTTGTTTTGAGGTTTCTATAATGATCTTCTTAGGTGCCTCAGTCCGGAAAGGCTCACCTGTGGTTTCTTTGCCCCGAGTCCCAGATGTCTTGGCGACAGGGGTGATAACTGGAATAGGATTTGGGATAGTAGCTGATGTATTAGCAGATGGAATGACAACAGGTTTGTGGACAGCCGGAGGGGAAATCTCGGGAGAAAAGAGTCTTCCACTCCTAGTGACCTTGCTAGCCCCGACAATATTTCTAACATCAACATCGGCCTCCTCACTTTTTAAGTCTTATTTAACTCCATGGTAATACACATCATCCCCATAGTGCCAAGGGACAGCCTTATCCGAAGTGTATGGGATAGGACCAGGGACAGTAATTATTAACAGAGCAATTCTCGGGACAGGTGTAATCCTAACAGGTTTTCTCGAGGAAACCTTGGAAGGATTGGAGGAAATGGTTATGATGGCAACATCTTGAATTGGAACCAACGGAATCAACGTATTTTCGAACAGGATCTCTTTGTTATCCATCAGGCGCTGAACGCCTGATTTCAATAAATGGCAACCAGCAGGCAGAATTGAGCACGTGTGACAACCTTCACCACAACCCGGAAATAAATTGGCCAATAGAAAATTCTTCTTTACTGTCATCAAAGGAGTATAAATTTCCTCCATGGAGGTCATAAATAAATCATCGTCTACAACATTGACTCCATGACCATGTTTGGGCATGGAAGCAGTTATGATGTTGGGCTTCTCCGGAGCGTCAAACTCAATCTCTTTGGCTTCGATCAAGTCTTGCACCTTATTTTTCAAGGCCCAACAATTGTTTGTATCATGACCTAGACTTTCAGAGTGATAGGCACAGCGGGCATTCGGGTTATAGTGAGGAGAAGTGGTGTTGGGGTTCTTCGGGGCTTCCCTCAGAATTACCAGATTGGTCTTTAATAATTGTGGTAGAATTTGAGTGAGGGTCATATTGAGCCGAGTGAACTGCCTCTGTGGTCTTTCCACCCTTTGTTGATTGTTGCATTGTGGAGCAACTGTGGGTCTTGATATCACTACCGCATTTACTGCTTGATGGTGTTTAGGTCTTCTTTGGCCCCTCGGACCGTAGACTGCACTAGCTTCTTTCTTACCGGTGAAAGGCTTCTTTACTGCACTGGATGAAGTGTCCTTTTATATCTTACCACTTCGGTCACTAGCTTCTACTCTCTCTCCAGTCAAGATTAACTCAGTGAACCCAGATGACGAACTGCCGATCAGATGATTGAAAAATGGACCAGATAACGTCCCTAGAAACATGTCAACCAATTCCCTGTCAGACAAAGGGGGTTGGACTCTTCCAGCCAAGTCTCTCCACTTTTGAGCATAGTCTTTAAAATCTTCACTTGCACCCATAGACATACCCTGGAGCTGAGTACGAGTGGGAGCAAGGTCGGTATTATACTGATACTGCCTGTAAAAAGCAGCAACAAGGTCTTCCCAGTTTCAGACATTGGCTCCTTCCAACTGATAAAACCATTCAAGTTGAGTCCTTGACAGACTATCTTGAAAGAAGTGTACCCACAAATTTCTATCAGCAGTGTGAGGTTGGATTTTTCTGATGTACGAGCAGAGGTGGAGTTTTGGATAGGATACTCCATCATACTTGGCAAAAACCGGAGCTTTGAACTTATGAGGGATCACCACTCCCGATACCAATCCCAGTTCTCCGAAATCCAAACTAGGGATCTTCTGAATCTCCATAGCACTCAAACGGTCTTCTAGCTACTTGTATCTATCCTCAGCAGGAGGATATGGCTCATCATTAAAATTAGTATCATTATCAGAGATTGTAGGCTGGGGCCCTTTTCTTCTTCTTGGTTCTCCCCTTCCTTGGATGAAGAGGTCAGATCCGCTTGTTGTTTCAACCTTTCCCCATACCTTCTGCCCATATTCAGAAGAATGACCTTCTTCTTTTTCTTCTTCTTCTCTTTCAAAATCAGGTTCTTCAAATCCTCTTGCCCTTTAGCCAGACTTAGGAACATCTGCTGGAACTGGGTGTTCTATGCCTGAAGATCTTTGATGGCTTGATCAGAAGACATTTCTGCTAAAATAAACAGCGAAGGAGATGAGAAACCTGTAATGGTACCTGTAATGGTGTGCATGATAATGGGATGCGCATGTAATGATTTCAAAGACCTTGGGAGATTTAAATTTGCAAACCAAAAATAAACAAACTTTATTAGAATAACTTGTAAAAAGGTTCAACAATGCCTTTAAGGCGTTACAAAGAAATAAATGGAAAACAAATCTAAACTAGAAAAAGCAAAATCAAAAGTCCCATGGACGCTTCCTCTTGGTGCTGACGTAGTCATTGATCACTCTTTCCTCCTCGAGCTGCCTGGTGAGCTTCAAAATCTTCCTTTCTTGCTCATGGTACTTCTCCCGGTAAGTATCCCTTTCCTCTTTCAGCTGAATCCAAGACCTCTGCAACGCCCCAGGATTAGTGGGCATGTAAGGATAAATAACTGTGTAAGGAACGCCTTCTTCATTAGTGGGCTCCACAATCACTGGCAATACGGCTTCATAAGGCATCCCAAGATCCTGGGCGTGGGCTTGGACCCATTGGAGGTAAGGCTGCATAGGAAGGGAAGTCCTTGGCCCCAACTCTTGGGGGTCAGATCTGTTCACCATGCCCTAAGCTCGTATAAACCTCTGGCGATGCTCCTCAACGTCTTCCTTGTAGTCAAATGCAATATCCTCAATAAGTAGCTCATAGGGACCATCTCTCCGAGCACGACCAAAGTGTCCTCCATAGCCCGGGCACACCAAATAATGTCTGTATGGGCAAGTGACATTATTCTGTAGGACCATCCCAAACCTTCTTTGTTCTTTAGTACGGACTTGGGGAGGTGCGAAATAAACCACCTCGACAGCAACGACATGCAACACATAAGAGTTCCTCTTCTTCGCACAGTACGAGTGTAGAGGGCATGCAAGATATCACCCAGTAGAGTAGGCATAGGATTGCGAGAAAGGAAAATCTTGACAGCATGCACATCTACAAAGGAATCTGGATTCGGGAAGAGAACCAAACCATAGATAAGGAGAGCCAAGACATCTTCAAAAGCATGAAAATCCAAATTATCCCAGAATAGTTGAGCCTGGTCTATCATAAATTTGGCTAAGAACCCTTCGACCCCGCTTCGTGTCTCCCAATTGGATACCACATCATCCCGTTTCAGATGTAGAGCTGAGGCAATATCTTCTGGTCTAGGAGTCTCTTCCATACCTGTAAAGGGTACCTTCTCGAGGATGGATATGCCCAATAAGTGAGAGAACTCTTCAAAAGTGGGAACCAGTTGGTAATCTGGAAAGGTGAAGCCATGATGCACAGGATCGAAGAATTGGAAAAGTACATTCATCATTTGCTCATCAAACTTTGAGGTGACCAGGCTAATAAGCTGACCATGTCTCTTAATGAACATAGAAGTCTCAGAAACTCTTGAGGCTAACTCTTTAAGTTGAGCAGGTATTTGTACAAAGTTAACTCGGATGGTATTTCTGCGCACGGAAGCCATAATCTGCAAAATAGAACAAAGATAAATTCCCTTGGTCTTTGAAATGGTTAGCGTAATGAAGTATGCATGCTATGTTATGATGCATGATGTCATGATAAAAAACAACAGGTATAACAGATAACAGGAATGGAAAAGGAAAACAAGTCACACAAAAGCCCTTAAGTTTAAGGCTTGCATGGGGTCAAAGGTATTACCCTCTTGAAGTTTAGTTGGTTTCAACCTGTCCTAGAAAAAGTAACCGGGTTCTAGAGGTTCTCAATATCACTGACCATCCTCCATCGGTCATGGTATCAGCTCACGCAATCTTTTCTTTATCGGAACTATCTCGAGAGTATGGTCTCAATGAGTGTAGCAACGAGTATCAACCAGTTCTCAGCTTTATACCGAGGCCGGCTATCTCACTACTTTCTAATGGCCAAGTTGGTCGATTAAAGGTTCTAAGGTCAGTTGATGCTTAACGACACACATAGCGGCCCCGTTTATTCTCCTTGTTTCTCCACAAGGGATACTGGTACCAACCAATGTGCCACATCAACGTAGCTACTGCTTCAACCGTATCGATCTATGTTGTACAGTTCCCTCACAGTTTATTTCTACTTACCTAAAAGGTGTCCCCAGATCCGGGTTTGGATCTATAGTAACTCCCAAACAAAAACCCTTAAAAGTAAAGCAACCAAAACAAACAAGAGAAGCAATTTATGATAAACTAAATCCTAAGGTATACCCCACTTATAACTCCCCAGCAGATTCGCCAGTTCTATGATACGGTGGCAGAACCAACTGTTTTGAAAATGCTGGTTTGCATTTTGCGTTTTTTGTTTGCAAAATGTCGCGGTAAGCAAGAGTCGCTATCGAATTTTATTTTATCCAACCGGAAAGGAAAAAAGCACAGAAAAATTCCTTTTTCGAGATTTTGGGTACGGGGGGTAGATTATAGAAAGGGAAGGTGTTAACACCCTTTCTATCCATGGTTTTCAATGGGCTCTTAGGTACTTGCTCATCTTTTAAAAATTGCTTGTGTGTGTTTGTTTTGAAAAGTTTTGTTTTACTTCGTTTTAACCCTTGCTTCTGTCCTCAAGAGTGTTACGAAGTTGTTTTTGAAAACTTTGTTTGAAAAGTGTTTGGTGTGAAAAAGTTTTATTTGAGCAAATACCTAACAGCATCTACCTACTCGAAAAAAGATCGTTTATATTCTTGTTTCCTTTAGACAACGCTATCCTACTATTAAGGAGTAGGTAGTACCGTCATTGGAGTTGTAAGGGTCAATTCGAAAGGGACGTATGATCACTAAAGCAATGTTAGGACGTCTTAGTAATAATCCTAAAGTCTTAAGATCATATTCGAGGCAACATTTCCGAGGCGACGTTTCCGAGGCAACATTTCCGAACGGGACTTTTGATCTTTGTTAGACAGGAGGGCAACCACTAAGACACCCTATACTTAATGATCGTTTACGGAAGGCAACCGAAGTGAGAGTATACCCTAGGAGTGCACATGTGCAAGTGATTTGATCTCAGTTATTATCTTTGCACATTAGGGTTTTCTAGCCATTTTAAATTATCATGCAACCTTGTCATACAATCCTATTAACATACATCTAAACAGTTAATATTTGCGGAAATTAAAATGCGAGAAAATAAACCTACACTATTACAAGGCTTCGGGGTAGGGATTAATTATATAGCTAAAAAACCCGTAAAAACGATAAAGAAAAAAAGTCCTAGATTAAACTATTACATACCGTGAACAGTTACATTAATATTGTAAAAATAATAAACGCGCGCGATGAATTGAAAACGAGAGATTTAGGGTTTTGACCCGAACTATCTAATTGTAATTTAAAAAGGAAAATCATTTTTTGTCGTTTTTGATTATTTGAGAAAATAAAGCTTAATTGAATAATACCAAAAAAACCTAATTACTAATTTAATTTTAATTAAGAAAAATAATTAAATTAACCTATTTTTGTATTTTTTATTTTGAGAAAAGAAATAAAAATTAAATCAAGAGTCTAACCCTAATTTTTTCTAATTGATTTTAATTATATAAAAAAAGGGTTAGAATTATCCTAGATTAAATTAAACTAACATTAAATTAAATTTGATAAAATAAAACCTAATTCTAATTTTTTTGTGAAAACTTGATTTTATGATTTTTTGTGAAAACAGAAATTGATTTTGTTAGAAAATAATTGAACAAATTAAATAAATAAAAGAAATAAATAGAAAAGAAAAAAGAAAAATGGGTCTGATGTTGTTTGAGCAAAAGGGGGTGTCGTTTGCAAATCTGAGCCCAATAAGCTCTTGGCCTGTTTGACCTTTCACAATCCCATGGGCATGCTTGACTCAGGCATATGGTGGACCTTCAAGGGATGAACCTTGGATCTGGCCAGGAATTCATCATATGGCTGATGTTGAGAGTACACGGAATACGCTTGAGGCTGGGAAGCACTGGATTGACCTAAAACTATTGAGAAAATAATAAAATGCACACGCCTGGGATCGAACCCAGGAAGTGTGCATCAAAGACAAATAACTTTACCATCTGCGCTGGCTTGTTTAGTTGTAACAATAATAAAATAAATAAAATATAATGCAAATAACATGCCACACTTCCCAAAATGCGCGCATATTCAAACAAACCACTCACATATTGCCACGCCACCGTCTTCCTCGTGGCTTCCGTCGTTTTAAATAAAAAAGGCTTTTACCTACGGGCACCAGGCGTAGGTATAACCCTTTTTCATTCCAAAATCATGTACATGTATGATAAATGCAAACCAATGGTACCAATCAACTCGCTGCAACCTCACGAGCATCATGGTACCATTATCACTGGCTAATTGTTCCTGTACAAGAACCCCTAAAAACAAAGCAAGAACCCTAGCCATGGCATTTTCATGTTCAGTCAGTAAAAACACAATTGGATATAATCAATAGCTTGCAAACAACTCAAGGATTATGAATATATCAATTAATCATGCTAAATGTGCCAGAATCAATGTAATCGAATTCAAGAAAAGAGCCAAACCGAATGAACCTTACAGCGTGATTCTGAGTGTGGGGAAGCTTGCTAGCGATTGAATCACGATCCTGGGGAGTCCAGCAATTGATTGGTATGACTAGAATGCCTTGAGGTGATATGTAACGTGGAAATTGGTCTGCAACTTTGTCTTCAATTTTTGAAATTTGTTTTCTCCCTTTGCATGCCTCCAGCCTCTTGCTTTTGATCTGCACTTGTTCCTTATGTATACTAGAATGTATTAGGGTTGCAACTTTGTATCAAATCTCTTCCAATTATGAATAAAATCTCTTCCAATTATGAATATTGATTCATGATTCAATCCTTGCACCAAATCTTTCCAAATCAAGCAAATTCAATCTTTTTGTGTCCATGTGAACATTGCACGATTTGATTTTGTCTCTAGCTGTGTAATGGACCTAATCATGCACAAAATCTTAAGATTTAATTAGTTTTTGATATTTTCATTATTTTATTTTTATTTTATTTGATTTAAATGAAATAAAATCAAAATAAATGACAAAAATAAAAGAATGACAAGTGGTAGGGCTCATGGGTCGTGGGTTACATTACAAACTCAGTCCAAGCATAAAAAGTTGGGCCCATTTAGTAAAAAATGCAATTTTGACCACATTTGATTTTTGGCAATTTTGCAAAAAGGGTCAACTTGGCCAATGCATAACTCTCTTAATTTTGACCCTAGAGAGGTGTTCTTGGACTTTTTATAAATCTTAAGATGTCCTCTAAGCAACCCTTTTGGTCTCATCTCAATTGAGTCTTCCATGTTGATGTATGAAGCTTTGACCAAAAAGGTGTTTTGTTGACTTTTCAAACTGACCTATAATGTCCAAATTAATATCTTCTTGTGAGTGAATATTTTGAACTTGGGAGATGAAGATGAATTGTAGGGAATTGCATCCTATTCAAAATGAGCTTTGTATGGGTCATTTTTGATAAAGTATGAGAAAGTTATGCTTGGTCAAAGTTGAGTTGACTTTCCCTGCAAAACCCTAATTTAGCAACTTTTGGGTTTTGATGAATTGTGAGCAATCCTTGATGAATCATGATCAACCCTTGATCAAATGATGAATGATACTTAAAAATGATGATTTTTACCAAAAATCTTGAAGTTTGACTATATGTGGGCCACAATTGACTTTTGCCCTAGCATAGTCGACTTTCAGGCCTTTGAGCAATTGACTGAGCAAATTTTCTCTGCAAGGCTTGAAACTTGGCATGTATGATCTTAAGAACATATTAGGGCAATTGTGAGAATTTGGAATCCTTTTGATTCAAGCATCTTGATGCAACATGAAACCCTAATTTGAGGTAGACTGCCTTAGCAGAGAGTTTGTCTGGTCAACCCTTGGTCTTCCTTGAGCAATTTGAGGACCTCACTTGAAATGTATTGAGAAATATGGGAGGGAAAATTTTAGGGTACAACACTTGCGATTGTCTGAGTCTTTGGTAGATGAGGGATAGCCATTTTTGTATCGTCATCTGATCTCGACTTCTTGATGTGCGAGAGATACCCATTGGGATATTGTCAATTGATGCGTGCTCCTAATAAGTGAAAGTTAGCCATATTAGTTTTGACTTTCCTCAACCTTTTCATGGATAACCATTATTGTATCCTTAGTGTGCACTCTTGATGAGTTCCGAACACTTGATCAAATTAACTGAACACTACCCGCCCCAGGGTTAAAATGAGGGTTTTTTCTGAACAGAAATGAAACTCCTACTTCGAAGGCTCAGAGGGGTTAATGGGGGTTTATCTCCCTTATATCTCCGGTGTTTAGGAATTGAAACAAGGCATGTACATCGTCAGCAGGGTCTTACTCAAAAGCATACCAACCACAGAATTTTTTGCGTCTTCAGATTATTGTCATCCTCCCTCCAATATTTACCTAAGCATAAAACTTGGAAACTTAGCATCAATATGCAAGTAAAACATTTAAAGAGTGATAACAAATGGATGAATAAAAGCGAAATGAACACTTCAAGACAAGCATGCTTATTGCATTAAGATTTTCATTTAAAAATAGACAAGTTTCTACATGCAAGCAATGTTTAAACAAACAAGCAAGAATGCAAACGAAAATGCAGTAAAGAAATCAATGATTGTTATCGCTGATGAGACTTGACTCTGTATGGATTTCTTCATTCTGGCGACTTACTATAGTCTTGATGCTTGAATAGGCGAGAGAATTCCCTTTCTGATCTAATGTGAACATAACAGTATCTGAATTGATCTCGTCTTGGACCTTGTATCTGGATGACATACCATATTCAATCAAACGACCAGGTGCCCCATAATAATATACGTAAAAGGTTCTTTCACGAGAACAAACAAATTCTTTATCGAGCAAATGGGTATAAACTGCATCACAAAGCGTCTTATGCCACAAAGAAATGATACGATTTGTCTTTTATCACAACAAAAGAGACATCCACCTGGTGAGAAAGAGTCTGGTAGTCGGCCAAATAGGAATTGGACTTTTGGAAGAAACACCAGACAAGTGTTAGACTTTATACTTCCTCCCCTTTACAGTCACCAATATCAAAATCGGGTGCCCCAGAATAGGGAATACATCTAGCATGTGCATCACAATCAGAAGAGAGACTTACGCGAGAAGGACCAAAGAAAAGAGCATTACTATTTTAATTTCCACCAAACAAGGAAATAACTAAATGTAATGCACTGGGATCACATCAACATGCTCATCAGGCATCTTCTGTCTTTTTCTTAAAAAAATTTCCCCATGAATTCACTTGGGGAACAAATAATGGTTATTGTCGAATAGATCAGGGAACGCAAAGTTGTGGAGAATGCCCTTGATTGAATAGTCAGATGCCTTGGTGTGGTACCCACATTTTCCGTTGGTATCATGATATGGAAGGAAATTTATAGATGATACACAATAATATGGTTTAATCTACTGAAGCTCAAACAAGTATGGAAACCAATGAGAGTGAAGCACTGATATAAGATCAACTCCTCTTTAGGTGTATTCTAATCTCGATGGGTAAAACAAGTTTCTTGAATTCACATAGTAAATAAGAACCATTTGCAGATAAGATGTTCCAAGAACTTAAGGTTGTTCTGAGAACTCAAGGTTGTGTAGCATTCCATGGTTGAAATCGATCCCCAATCTTCGAGTACGTGTTATGGATGCATGAATGTGCATGGGGTGCATGAATGGATGCCTCGTCGTGTTCTTTCATTTCCTAGGAATTTACATGCTTTGATTTTGATTTTACCCAAGTAAAAGATGGAAGAGTTTAGCATAAGACATACAAATATGATTATATGGAAATAAAAGAACATGTACGTTAAGGATGTGGTAACCATGTTATGTATGCAAAGACATGGGATCAAAGTTCCATCATTTCTAAATATGATTTCTGCATTGTTTCTGAACCATATGAATATCACCAGTTCAAAGGTCCGACATAGCTTCTGCACATATAATAACCAAGTACCATGTAGATAATCAATTGTACAGGATCAAGGCCTCTGGAACACCGGATACTGTTGAGCCTTTTCTGAACATGTTAGGAATACCAAGATTGAAGGCCCGAATGAACTTCTGAATAAATAAGTCAGGAATTCATAAAATAAATATAAGAACCATATGGTCACCAACAAAATATAGTCACCAACAGAATAATTCACCATCAGAATAAGTCACCAGTTGTACCTGTAATAAAATATTCCCGCCCCACTCACGTGTAAAGTTTAGGTCGGGTTAAGGCAATGGTAACTCAAAATCACGGGTTCGTTTAAGAGTACTATCATCGTACACCTACGTGATAATGATAACACCTCATTAAAACCTCACCTGGGCATGGAAGACACAACTGTCTAGGGTAATCTACATCCCCTATCCGTTGTGTTCCACTATATTCCTAGTGTTCCTATTGTTTGTCACTTGTCCTGGATATTCGGTCTTTTACCTCTTGTAACACCCACCCAACAAGAAGTAGATCCAGTACAGCAGTAGTATATGGAAAACAGTAAAATCAAATGCATATATATGGCCAGGTAATCATGTATGGATGAATAAACTGAAAGCATAAAAAAAACACCCAAAGAAAAGAAAACATATGCTAGGAGCGACTCCGCGATGGACCAGCATTTCGTCGACCTGTCCCCAGTGAAGTCGTCAGCTGAAACACCCGGCTGAAAATCATCAAACAATGAAGTCTCCATCGAACGTCTTTTATCCCATATGGAGGTAAAGGTAAACATCGAGAAAACCTGAGAAGGGAGAAGTCACAATTTTTCCACTGAGAGATCGGGTAAGTGAGTCTATTATGCGAGGGGAAGGTTTTAGCACCCTACACATCCGTAGTACTGTATGGTATCCACTCTTGTTATATATTTTATGGGTGTGTTTAATATATTCTTATTGTACTACTGAGGAAGAATGCATGCAAAAGAAAGGAGAAAAGAATGTAGGGAAAATAAAGTTGTGCTCACTTGGGCCCTACCCCAATGCCTACATATCCTTTTTGAGGAATCAGAGTTACTGTAGTTTGGCTCACATGTTTTTTTTGTTTTATGTTTTTTATAAACAATTTTAATTCGGCCTTCTTCCGCAGCTCGACCTTTGGAGACTCACGTGTTGGCACAGAAGTAAATTAACATGTCCTTACTGAAAATGGTTTTGATTTACGCCCTCAAGGCAAGATGCCATATTTAATTGGTTTGTATTTTGTTACCTTGAAAAAAGGGTTTTAAATGTGATTAGCATGTTATATGATTTTCTAAGGAATAAAGTATTAGTTTTAAATTCATATGACAAAGGGGAATAAAAGAGTCTAAGGGAGACTAGCCTATTTCTAAACCTAATGTTATCATGCAATGGTAGCCCTACGTCAAGGATGAAAGGTAAATATCTACCTAATGTTATCATGCATGGTTTGCAACCTAAGGTCTAACATGCATCCAAAAGGAACAAGCATATCCTAATGGAACATGGTATGTACAAGGATAAAATAAGCAAGCTCGAAAGAGCATACACATAAAATGGTAAAGAAAAGAAGCGAAATGCTTTAGTCAAGGGGAGTGTATCACCCGAGATAAACAAGAGGGAGTAGGATGTAAAACAAAAATGTGATGTCCAAAGCGACTGAACACCTAACCAAGATATTGGAGATTGAGGTAGGCAACAGAAGACAATATGAACGATCACAGAGTGTCAACATCAGCCAATGCGAACTCCTGACAAAGTGTGGGGGTTTGTCTGCAAAACCCTTCCCCACTTAATGGACTCAAAACACAAGAGCAGGCACAACTCCGAAGTATCGGGGTGCATTACAAGCTAAGGATGGCATTGACGTAATTGTGGGGGTTGATTGCGAACCCTCCCTGCTCGCCTATTTTTGAGGACTTATTATTTGTACATATGCTGGCATAAATATAAACACACATGCGGAATAACTACTTCAGAGGTAGGGTTTTAAACAAACACAAATACCACACATAATGCACACAATGTTGAATTGCCCTAAACGGGTCTATAAATAAACTAGAGGGATTCCTGATATGATCAGCAACAGAGATCCCATCATACATCTCTACTCTACTTCTCATGGCAAGGAAAAAAGTAAAGCCCTACTTCTCATGATCTCTAGAAAGAGATAAAGAAGTACGATAATGTTCGGAAATGAGGAATAAAATAAGGTCACGATGATACCAAACAGAGAAGGTTCGTTTCCTCTAAAAAACCATGCAAGTGATAAGAAAACTCTATAGAAGCTTCCTTGAATTCCCTTGATGAAAATTATGCTCTTAGCTAGCTTCGGAACTTCGTGAAATCTTCACTTAAATCTCTAACATAGAAGGTCGGTTTTATCTTCAATGCCATGCAAGCAATAAGAAAACTCTACCAAAAGCTCCCTTGAATTTCCTTGATGAGGATTGATATCTCTCTTAGCTAGCTCCGAAACACCTTGAAGCTTTTAAACCAAGTCCATTTTACTCAATAATATCTCACAAAAATATCACACAATCCTTCAAAAAAAATCAGTCATAACCATTAATAAAAATTGACATTGAAACAAGTAGAAAAATGGAACATCAGGAGGTGTGAGTCGAGATAGTGGTGTTTGTCCAACAATGAGACTCTGAGAGCTAGGCCCATTCAAATTGAGTTCATAATTCCTATTTTGTTGACAAACCAAGAAGCTGTAAAAAAACAACCTTTTGCCCCAAGACCAAGAGATGATTCGGTCCACCCAACCATCGTATCAACATTCCAACGAAATTTCATTTTATCTTCTGAATTAAACAATTACTCATAAATAAATTAGGTAAAGGAATAATATTAAAAAGGGGATTAGGGTTTAAATTTTGTGGCCTTTCAAATTCTATGAAGAGAACTTTATCTCTTCTTCATCAGACGCGGCGTGACGACTTCATATTCTTTTCCGCAATTTCACCTTTTTCATTGTTAGCACAGGGCCGCCGTGCGATCTCCTCTCTTTATTATTCCGAGACAACACCGCTTCACTCCTCTTCTACTCTCTCAACGCACAAACGGTGGTTCAATCTCACCTTCTCCATTTTTCATCTCTGCTTACGCCTCCGCCTGTGTTCGTCTCCATCTCAAACCATCAACATTTCAACATATCTCCTCTTCATCAAAATCTAACGGTCGGTCTTCAAGTTGTTCTAGATCGAACACCAATGGTGAAGTTCCTATTTCACCCCTACTCATCATCCCTTATAGATTGCATAGAGTAATAGAGAAGAAGATGAAAGCAAACACGGAGATTCAGAGTTTAGTGCAACTTACACACCGAAGAAACACTGGTGGTTTCTTTCAATCGCGAGGACGATGCTACGAAGATCAGAGAATAAGTTAATCCGAGTAGGATTTTACTTCAGGAATTCCAGTTTGTTCCTCCCCAACGATTCTCTTCTTCTTCTTACATGTTCTTCTTTCTGATATTGCATTTTTTTTGCGGTTCTTGCTCGATTTTGTTGCAGAGAAGTTGTATTGTGAAGCAGGTTAAAGTGTAGTGATGTAGATCGAAGCGTTGATGTGTTGGCTCTGTTTTGAGGCAAAGAGGTGTTGTGATTGAAGATTTGAAAAGAATGATGAAGATCGAAGTTTACGGTTATGGAGATTTGCGATTTGCAGAAGGTGAATGAAGATGAGGATGCAAGATTTGAAGGTTTAATCGATGCAGTTGCAGAGAGTGCAAAATTGTGAGAGCAATTTTATGTGATGTTTTTTTTGTGGTTCTTCGGGAAGAAGTGAAGAATGGAGAAGGAGAAGACTAGAGAAAGAGAATGTCGAGAGAGTTTAGGTTGTGATTCTTGAATATTGATGTTATAGAGTGAAGGAGATTAAGAAGGATGAAGTGTAGAGAGGGCAAGAAGAGTGCCCCGAGATTGAAGAATCTCAAGAAGAGTTTTTGTTACCGATCTTTTGGAGAGTTTCTCTGGTGATTCTTTATTCTCTTTTCTGTTATGGACCGTGAAAATCCCTCCCTCTTTTTTTCTGTTGGATTTTTTCTTCTGTTTTCTGATATATCTATTATGCAGGCTGTTTAGGATTTTCGTTATTCCCTTCTGATTTTCTATTATATCTATTATGCATGCTGCTGAGGATTTTCGTTATTCCCTTCTGATTTTCTGTTATATCTATTATGCAGGCTGCTGATAAGTTTGTTAAGAAGTTATTTATAGGGTTTTGAAATTCTGTTAGAAATGTTTGTTGAATTATGTTATGGATTGTTAGAGGCGGTTAGGATGAGCTGGCAGTTTCTGTTGAGAAATTCTATTAATTTTGTTTGAAAGCTGGCAAGTCAGTTTGAGTTTGTTTTGGTTGGAATGAATGAGCTTTATTTTGGCATGAAACATGAACTAAGGCTTAGACATAACCAAGTGGGAATAAAGCAATCTTGGAAGATAATGGCTTGAAGATGAATAAGCTTAGAAATGAATGACAGAGACTTGGAATTTAGGACTCTTTAGGTTTAGGCCATTTGAAGATTTAGTGTAAATTCTTGTTTTGATTTAGTAATCTTGGATGTAAATGTCCTTTGTAATATTTTCTTGTAATTCTCCAATAACATAGCTTGTAAATTTCATGGTTACGACCTCGAATGAACGAGAATAAATTTGGATAACCCTTTGACATATCATGCATGATGTTTATAACTTGTAATGGTCATATCATTGAATGAACATGAACCCTTGGATATTGATGAGTTTTGATGAACAAAACTAAATGAATGACCATGAATGATGTTACGACTTGTAATTCTTTTCAAATTCATAACTTGTACACCAAGAGGACCAGATGAACGAATCTTCCAACCTTATATTGAATCAACTATTTCCAAATCATGAAATTGAAACCTTAAGCTAATATTAATCTTGAGTACAATTAGTAGTTTCGATAAATCCAAATTGACTTCAATTCTTAATGTACAAAAACCTAAATCAACTTGCCTTCTTGTTAAAAATCCTAACCTCGATTTCAAATCCATATTATATTTCTCTACAAGCAATAAGAAATTGATAGGACAAAAATGCGTTGATCTCAAGGAACTCACCTCTTCATATTTGTATCATAACTCAAATGCTTTTGCACCTCAATCTTCTAAGATATCTTGAATTACAGAGCACACAATGTAAATGGCTTAAAGAACTCTTGGAGACGGATGATGAGGCTCTAAATGGTGAAGAGTAACCAAACCCTAACTCAAAGCAATCTCTACTGAAAACCAATATTGAAACCCTAATTCTTGAAGATTCTCGATCCCCTGCCAAGTTATTGACCAATGATGCATGACGTGCAAATTGACCTAATGGAAGTTATGTACATGAGAAAAGTGTGATATGCATAAGCCAGGTAAAATTAAAAGGGTAGGACAAATTTGGGGCATTACAAATTCAAACAGAAAAATCCCAATTCTGGAAAGACATGGGTATTTTCGACTTAATCCAACTGTGAAAGTTTAGGCCAAACTATTTCTGACACGTGTTGATGTTGTATTTCTTGGATGGTACCTATAATACCTTTTACCTTCCTTGTGGAATGTCTACTACCACCTTGTTTGATGTTACTACCACTAATGGGATTCGACCCACTGGAGAAACCTTCGACCCTTCTGAGCCAGCGGCAAACACCATTAGTTTCAAAGTCAAACACGATGGTTTTACGAAATACATCAATCATTACCATGATAAAATTCTGGTATATCAGACTTTATATGTTTTATGACATGTTGAGACATTTGATCTGACTTAAAGCACATAGGCAAGGTATAAACATACAAAAACAATACTGAAAAGTAAAATAGCACACATAATTGTTAACCCAGTTCGGTGCAAACCAACAACTACTCTGGGGGATACCAAGCCAGAAAGGAAATTCACTAGGCAATATTAATTCAAAGCTAAAATAATCCCAAGTTTACAACTTATCACTTAATCACTACCCTAGGCAACTTCTACCTAGGTCCTCCCTATATATGAGAAATCTCATCTCACCTCCAATCACCGTAATTATGTCTAACAGTCTCTGTCCCAGTTACTGTATCGATGACCTCTCACTTAAATGTAGATCACACTTCAAATACAAAATAAACACCTTAATCAAGACAACCCTTGATTAAGAACAATATACTTGATCTTGCTTCACATATTTGATCAAGAACAATACTTAGTGTTGCTTAACAGCTTCCTCCAAGAATAATACTACATCTTGCTTAAAAGTTTCGAGGAGAACAATAACAGAGATTATAAATCTATAACACAGTCCAGCTCACAACCCAAGTGGATCACACAAACCAACTCTCCTATAGAGTGGTACAATGACTAAGCCCTAATGATTCTACATATTAGAACCATACTCTTCTAGGTTACAAACACTTTTGTTTATAACCTTTTCCCAATTGGATTTGTGCTTCAAAAATGCAACAGAGAGGCTGCACAATGTCTGCAAAAATTTCTCCAAGAAAATAGGTCTTCAATCATAAATTTCCTAAAATGTCTCCATATTTAGAAAGTTTGAATATCTTTAAAAACCAACATAATATCTCTGATTTATCAATTTTGGACACCACATAAAATTACTAAATATTCCCTGAATATTCAGTAATTAAATCACAACAACTGAACCCAAACTATCAGTTGTGGAAGACTTGATGTCCTATACTTCTAATTAGGATATCCCTTTCAACATGTTCAAATAGAAAGTTGAAACATCTTCCAAACTACAAAACTATACCAGACCATATGTCTTTAAATTTTGGTTAGGACATCACATTCGACATGTTGAATATGCAAGTTGAAACATCTTTTTCAACATGTTACTGCAAATTAGTTTTACCAAAATTCATGCCAATCATAATTTCGGAGAAATACCAATCTCCCCCTTTGGTAAATTTTAGCTAAAACAACCAAATAACCCTTTCACAAAACAACACCATAATCATGTTTTAAAATAAATCAAACACACACATCAGAGGCACAACAACAGAAAACACAACAACGGAGTTATGAGCAGCAACAAAAACAAAGCAACAGTTACTAGTTAGTCAGTCTACTAAAAACAACTGCAAAAAATAGATAAACTAAATTCTCAACACCATGATGTTAAGACATCATGTCTGACATCTCTTCAGAGCCATTCAGTCCAGAGCAGCAGGGACTCCCCTTCAACAGCTTCTAAGCACTTCAGAGAATTAGAAAATCTCCCCCTCAATAGCAGCCAACAATCAGTGGTTAGTGCACACACACACACACACACACACACACACACTTCTCCTCCTTGTTAGCCATAATATGACAAAGAAATAAACTAACCAAAAACAAACCACAGTATCACATTAGCACATTAAATTAATATTAATGCAGAACCAAAAATAACATATATGCAACATTCATGCATCAACATCATTAACATCATCAGTTTCCTACTTTTCTCCTTCTTCATCTACCAAGACATCCATTTAGACTTACTTCTCCCATTCACAAACATTATATCTCATAGTACACCTAAGAGGCATGTGTACATCTAATTTAATCATCCAGCTTCTCATGGCTAGAACCAACCATGCCTTGTCAAGAGCACCGACAAGTACATCTAGTAGCCTAATGTAACAACATATTATCTGACATCATATATAATCTACACCACTGCAACAACAATCTACAGACAAGTAATTTAATCCCCCTACTGATCACACTCATACTATGAAGAGACAATCTTGCATACTCTAGCTCCTTGAGGATACACAAAAAATATCATGACTCTTTGTATAGGAATAAGTCATGCACAATTATTTTGAAGTTTCTTACATACTCCCAAACAACTGTATTCAGATAGCTTGCTACACAAGATCCATATTCACACAAACGCTTCTTGTAGTAGAAGACCCCGCCTTCCTAACAAGCATCATGATCAGATTACATTATCTGACACCATTTTCCTTGCTTATCAGCATCAACACAAAGCATATTCAATATCTGATGCAACAGGATTAGCAACATAATTATTCTAGTAAGCAGGGTCTTCACCTGGGATGATGTCTTAATAATGTTTGAAACATGTTTCCCTCCAAAAAAATAGTAATGCCAAGACAAGGAGATTTTTTCCCTTAACAATAGTCAATAAAATACCATGATGTAGATGGTATGATGAATAATTTATTGACAACAATAACAATATCATTGATTGCTGTAAGTCCTCATAGGTATACATTCAAGGACTTATCAAATGATAGCCACCAACAAGCATGATGTTACAACATCATGTAGGACATTAGCTTCTTATCACATAACTTGATCGCTTTGGCCATTATCTAACAATTAAACTTCCTCTTGAGCTCTACAACTTCTGCAGAGAAAAATAAATTCTCTCAGAAAACAACCAGCATAATTTCTCAAGATATTCCCAAGACACAAGGCCAACTTAGACACACTGTAGAATATAGACCAGAGACAGAATCACAATGCTCCAAAACCCAACACATCCCACTGAATTCCAATCCTACTACATTCAGCCAGGTTTAGAAACTGAACTGAACATAATGTCAAGACATTTTTGCTTAACACAACAAAATCGCCAAAGGCAGACTAGCACAAGTTGTATGAAACCATGCAAACTTTGTCCAGACTTCAATTTTGCAGAAACATATCATACAATCACCCATCTCTTATCAAGGTATTTGCAATTCGTCACATGCACCAACTCATCAAAGGAAAAATTTATTCATATTCCTTCCTTCACAACCTCCTTTAGAGGTACACGTTGCAGATAGAAATTCCTACTCACAAATAGTTGAGCAACGAAAGCACAAGTGGATTCTTCATCATAACACGAAGACATGAAATATAACCACAACATAGACCATACCATATTTGGTCAGTGACTCAACTCTACACTCCACCATGATGAAAACATGCCACTTCTGAATATCATGGTGAGCAAAAAACTCTCACACCTTCTCTGAATTAAATAATTCAGATTGTAGATTTGTATACTCACATTAGATACATACTTAGCTCTTGTCAGAATATTTATCATCAGTTAGATGAACATCCTCATCAGAGGACAGACAAATACTTAAGTCCCGTCAAAGTATTTACCATTGGTCAGATAAGGCTACCTTATCATGCAAGGTTTGGTTTGACCTCTTACTTATGCACACATCTGGCACCAGATGATTCATCTTCATGACACAAAGTCATGATATCCATTTACACCACACACTATTTTAAATTATGTCAATGGCTTAACCTTATACTCCACCATGAGCAAAATAAACTTCCTTAGCTGAAGAAGCAACACCTTTGAGATGATGTTCCAACATCAGATCTGACATCAATCTCAAACACAAGGATTTGAAATTTACTATGGTTTTGGAGGCAACATCTATCGCAATCCATGCATAACTCTTGCAGGGGACACAAGAGTACACAACAACAGTTAATAACCCTTCCAAATCAGACCATAAACACATACAATAACTTGCATGATACACACCTTAAGAAGCTCCATGACCAAACCTTTTGTCTGACTTTAAGGTGTCATATGCCAACATTCTACACCTAAAGAGGAAATTCCCTCTAACAGGTATTTGGGCAGGCTACAATAAATACGGTATAGAACCAGCACCATACCACAAACATGTCTGCTTCTTCTAATCCACCAAGGCTCAATGATGCAATTTTAGCCCATGTGCATAATCAAGTGTTCCATCATGTGGAGACACCATATTACTAGAAATAAGCTTAAGGAGAAATTCCCTTTAGCAAACATACCTTGCTCCAATAAGGCATGATCAACCAGCTCCACATTACTCAAGACAAAAACAACTGAAAGCTCATCCCAAATAGTTTTGATGATACTCCAACAGTGCAGACACCCATCAACCACTGAACTTAGGTTGATACACCTCCATATATTATCCCTCCTTGGATAACTTTTCTTCTTGTAACAGAACAAGAGTTCCATGCTCTCACTGAATTGATAGTTATATCAAGTTTGAGTAAACAACCTCCATTCTGTTTATAAGAATAAACATCATCCAGACATATTTAACAACTACTACTTCAAGTCCTTTTTCTCTAACTTATACACACAAATCTGGTTCCTTTGGTCAGTGGAACCTACCAGTTGTCAGAGATAATATCCTCGATATTTATACTGGACATGAAGAATCTTATTGAGGATTTTTAACAAGTCTCCAAAGAAAACTGCAAGCTCAGCCTTGTTGGCTGAAGATTTTGATAATATTATTAGAAGCCAAGCGAATTGAACATTTCTATCAAAATGAAACAAAGCGTCATGTTTCGAAGTAGCAGAAGCAGTGTTTCGAATAGGCATGTTAAAGCTTGGAGCTTCGAAAGGCAATTATGGGAACATATCTAAAGAAGTCTCGAAATAACAACAAGGCTGTGTCTGAGAAGTACGTTCGAAACGGAAAAGTACCAAAGCATTTGAAATTCAAATGGAAGTGGGACATTCGAAGTTTGAAATTTATGTGCTGGAGCATTTGGAGACACGTGGAAAGAAGAGAGAGGCATTGTTCTGCATGTTCTGAACGTGGCATAATCCTATAGCAAGACCGTTATGGTCGAATTAGTATAAATAGAAGTCTTAGTATTAGGATTTCGTGTGTCATATCTATTGTACTAAATACTCAGTAACATTCAAACTACCACATGGCAAGGGAAACGAATGCAAGAGCAATGTACGTATGATAGCACCACATATTTATGATTTAATGAAAACCTTTTATCATTTCCAGCACTTTCCTTCATCTTTCTGTCAAATAACATTTATAAGTTTTCTCATTTAAAGTCTTTTCACTTCGAAATCTCTTCATTAAAGCTTTACATTTCAATGCTTTCTTTACATTTCAAGCACTTTACATTTCAGAAAATTGTCATACTTCCCATGCATTTATCTTCAAGCTTTATCCTTCGAACGCCTATTTTTACTTAAAGTCATTTACAGATTTCTTGCATTAAACGCTTTCTTCATATTTCAAACCTTTTATGTTCCAGAACATCCTTTACATTAACTGTTTATATAATTCGAAGCCATTTACTTCCCTTTTATGCAAGTTTACATGTCTTTACAATTAACATTTATTCATGCAACTTAGTTTCGTACACGCACATTTTGATTACATCTTTAGACCTTTAAGAGAGAAATCGAAATAAGCCAAACACCTATACAACACTCAAATACCAACCATGAATATCTGTTCGATCATGAGAGTTACCCTAATGACCAAGGAATCCTAGGATCAATCTAGTCGATCCTGTGAGTTACCAGAGGAATTAAATAACAGTCAGAAAGTTTATTTGATAGTTTGGAAGACTAGCCGTTGTTTACCAGAAATCACTGGAAACAAATTGGCACACCTGGTGGGACCAATAATTGGATATTAGAAATAAAGATTGTTGAGACATAACCATTATAAAAACGTTGTAACCTAAGAAGTTTGTTGTTTTATGAACCTGAGAAGTGGTAAAATAACCAACAGCAACCAACCTTTATCCAGAAGAAAACGTTTGGCCAAAATGTCTAATTCTGACAATCAACAAGGGGAACAAAATGCCCCAAATACAACAGGCACTAATGTGTCCACTTCGATCGGAACATATAATGTGATCCCTTCGAATGCACAGTCTGTTGCATCTTCAACCAGTAATATAGCCACCAATGGAGTAAGTGGCATATCAACTAATAGTTCGATCTTAGGAAATACTGGAACCATTGGTTACCCTGGGGGATTCGTTCCACCATCAGGGACACAATCCCATTTCGCCACTCCATTAACTAGACCACCCGGTTTCGATGGAAATAGAACCAGAAATTCCTCTTATGGAATGCCAACATCTTTCATGGCAGGTTTACACAATTCCACATCGAATTCATCCCCACAATTAAGGTCTGGGTCTGGGGCGAATCAGTTTATGACAAATAACCAAGGGTCAGTGGGTTATAGCACAATGCCTATTTTAACCACAGAAAACCAGTTGGCTTTTAGGCAATTGATGGATGACAGTAACCATAATATGATAGGGGTGTTAGCACAAACCATGCAGGAGATATTTGCCCCAATAGTGCAAAATGTGACTGTGACAAATAGGGAAAACGCTGACAACATGAGTCGAATAGCAGATTTCTTTGCTCTCCCAGAAAGGCGTAGGCAGAATCAGGCGGGATTTCGAGCAAACATGCCTGTTATAGAACAAATTGCTAACGACCCAATTTATAGACCACCCAGAGAAGAAGTTAACTTAGGGGCCAGGGCGCCAAGGTTAGAAGCCCCAATAATCTCAGGCCCACAAAGAGAAATTATGGAACCAGGGGCAAGGGTCGAAAGGCTAGAAGCCCCAGAGTTTCGAGAAGAACAACCTAGGGGAGTTATCCTGGTTGGTCGAAATCAAGATGCCGATGCTGTCGTTCATAGAATTCGAAACGATAACATCTTGGCAGAAAACAATCTAACCACCATGATAGAGAGAGTCATGGCCCAAAATGGCCTCAACACAGGAATGAGAAGGCCAAATTATGCTTCTCCTATATTGGATTGCATAATGCATACTGATTTACCAAGGGGATATAAAGTCCCTAAATTTACAAAGTTCGCTAGGGATACCAATGAGTCAACAGTCTAACACATAGCGAGATATCTAACCGAAGCGGGAGATATAGCCAATAATGAAGATCTCAGGATCAAATACTTCCCAAGTTCCTTGACTAAAAACGCCTTCACATGGTTTACCACTTTGTCTGCTGGGTCCATTGACACTTGGGCTCTCTTGGAGAGATTATTCCATGAACAATTTTACATGGGACAGTCGAAAATAAGTTTGAAGGAATTAGCCAGTGTCAAGAGAAAGTTCACCGAACCCATAGATGATTATCTGAATAGATTTAGGCTTTTGAAATCCAGATGTTACACAGTAGTGCCTGAACATGAGTTAGTCGAAATGGCCGCTGGTGGTTTGGATTACTCTATTCGAAAGAAACTAGACACTCAATATTTGAGGGATATGGCTCAGTTAGCCGATAGGGTTCGACATGTCGAAAGGCTAAAGGCCGAAAAAGCCAGAGTCTTTAAGAATAGCAAGAAAGAAAGGATTTCCTATGTTGGAACTGAGGAAGCAGAAGAATATCCTGAATTCGAATTCGAAGAGGTCGAAATCGACCTCGCTGAATTAAAATAGGCTCCACCTTATTCCTGCAAATTATTGGTTCCCACAAAAGGGAAAGAGATTGTTGAAAATGAGAAAAGCGACAAATTCCCAAAAAAGGTCTATACCTTCGATGTCACTAAATGTGACGAGATTTTTGACTTACTTGTCAAAGATGGCCAACTCATTGTGCCATCAAATGTCAAAATACCTCCTTTAGATCAGAGAAAGAAGAGAGGGTTTTGCAAATATCATAGTTTCCTAGGCCACAAAACCTCACAATGTTTTCTTTTCAGGGACCTAATTCAAAATGCAATCAAAGATAGCAGACTAAAGTTCGCTGATAAGGCAAAGATGAAAGTGGACGAAGATCCCTTGGACGTCGCAGACACCAACTACTCCGAGCCTGCGTGCATTGGAGAGATTAACATGGTGGAAACTGACCAAAGCGACGCCCTAACAGGAGAGAAGGGTACTGAAACTGAAAACTGGGTGATGGTCGAAGTCAATAAGGAGGTCACTGAAGATATCCAGAAGACGCCATAGACTTCGATTGCAGCACCTGTAGCTGTTGCAAGAGAAACCCAGGCTATTGAAGGCCAGGGAAATCAAAACCAAGAACTAACACAAGTCACTGAAGGCTTGAGGCTGGAATTGGAGAAGGTCCAAATCACGAAGCCAACTTCCCCTCGGAAGGAAATATGGGACACTCTAGGGGAACCCAGTGGAAAATTTGACTATTTGGTCAAATATTCTGCCCCAGAGAGTTCGAAGGTTCAGATTGAGGACATAAAGCCCACAGGATGGGGCGATGATGAAGCTAAGGGGGAAGATGTTGAGATAAATATGGTGGATATGGAAAGGCCTCGCTCTGAGATGGAGGAAGTAGAAAAATACTTAGAAAAAGAAAAGTATAGAATGGAGGATAATCACACTGGAGATGCTAGTCTCAAGGATTACCTCATGACATGCCACAAAGGAGATTCAGGCATGATATTGTGCCCTAGGTGCAGCATCCTCTGCAATCAAAGAATCGCTGCGAATTTCGAAAGGGTACAGAGGACTCGAACTGGAAACAATTGGCGCCAAGATAACTAGCTTTTTAGGTGTTATCCCAAGGCTGGAGAAAGTTTGCTGGAATTTGTGTTTCGCTGCTACAAAGGGGCAACCAAGTGCTTGATTTGCCCAAGGCGTTCTGCTGTGTATGACCAAAGCATGGCCAGAGCCTTCGAAACGATTCCCTTCGCCCCTTGCTGGAACCATCAAGAAACTGTCCAGATGGGCCCATGTTTCAACAGCAGACACAAATAGCGAAGGCCTGATAGCCCTCACCCCAAGGCTGCTCGAAGAGTGACTTTCAAACTCCCTGTTGAAGTGCCAACCGATAGATGGTTACAGGTCAGAAATGACAAAGGTAAAGATAGATGGAGAAGCACCGAACGAAATGCACGCCATGCTGTGACATACAGAAGGCAATTCAACACAGCAAAAAGGGAGGAGGTGAGATTAGAAAATTACAAAGGAAGGAACCCCATGTCAAGATCCCAGTGGCGCAGACAGCAAAGGATTCGAAAGGCTGATAGGGAAGCTGTGGCAAACAAAGGGGTTATTTCAACAAAGAACCAAGGTGAATCTAGCACCAACAAACCACAAAATCAAACTGAAGACAAACCTCCAGTTAATAGGAGGCTTTTCTCTGAAGTACAACGGGATGAACCAAAGGAATACACTCCAGGCCCAGAAGAGGACGAAGATATGATAACAGATAACTTCGAATCGGAGGGGGAGTCTTCATTCAACCTAAACTGTAACGTGGTGTCTGTGCTTCCCTGTGAATTTGGGCAGGAAACCGAAATTGATGAATATGAGGAAGAAGACACCACAGATTTGATGAAACATAGGCCTGTGTGCTACTATGTGATGGACAATGGGGCTGTTGAGGAACAAAATGCGTTCTTCGAACGTCCAGAACCTACTATGAAGAACCATCTCAAGCCACTTTTTATTCGGGCAAAAGTTGGTGTCCATGGTGTGAACAAGGTTCTAGTAGATGGGGGTGTTGCAGTCAATTTGATACCCCATTTCATGCTGAAAAGATTAGAGATCCGCGAAGGAGACATCAAGCCCCATAATATGGTTCTGTCCAATTATGAGGGAAAAGTGGGCAAAACACTGGGAGTGGTCCAGTTGGAATTGACAATAAGCTCAAGCTGTAGGCCCACCATGTTTATGGTGATTGAAGCCAAGGCCAACTATAACTTATTGCTGGGAAGGGAGTGGATCCATGGCGTGGGGGCAGTTCCTTCGTCAATGCATCAGCGACTAGTTCTGTGGAGAGATGATGGAATCGTGGAAAACATCGAAGCGGACCAGAGTTACTTTATGTCAACAGTCAATTTAGTTGACAAGAGGGATTATGATAAAAATCTGGCAAAGATTGCTCCGTGTGTTCCAAATGATGAGATTAACGAAACCAGAAACGCCCACTACTACATGACCCTTCGCCATGATGGCCTTTACTGGGATAGAACAATAATCAGTGAAGAAGAGGGAGTCGAAAGCACTATACAAAAACGGCCAGCAGGCTGGGACTTCGACAACCTTATCCATGACTGAGTCCACCTTTTTCGAAAGGATTTCGGCCTATATGGCTGAGAACGAATCAAAAGCGGCCTTGGAGGCTGAAATAAATAAATCAACTATAAAGATGAACGAAGAAAGTGGGGATGGCTCGAAACTCTCACCCTTCAGAGAATTGGAGATGGATCAAAGGTTGGATGCCATCTACGATAAAGAACCCTTAGGCTTCGAAAGGGACCCCATAAACTCAGGTGCCAAAATGTTGGCACAAGATCCACTCGAAGAAGTCAACTTAGGGGATGAAAAAACGAAAAGAATAACCTACATAAGTGCAAAACTTAGCCCAAGCCTCAAGAAAGAAGTAATCGAAGTCCTCAAGTAAAACAAAGATTGCTTCGCATGGGATTATGACGAAATGCCTGGTTTAAAGAGGGAGTTGGTCGAACACAGACTGCCAATCAAATATGGCAAGAAGCCCATCAAACAAACTCCCAGAAGATTCGCACCAGCGGTTCTCACAAAAATTAAAGCTGAGATCGAAAGGTTGCTGCGCTGCAAATTCATCAGAACAACAAGGTACGTCGAATGGTTAGAAAACATAGTACCTGTCATTAAGAAAAATGGTTCTTTAAGAATTTGCATAGATTTTAGGGATTTAAATACTGCAACCCCTAAAGATGAATATTCCATGCATGTGGCAGAAATGCTAGTAGATTCTGCTGCAGGGTTCAAATACTTGAGTATGTTAGATGGATACTCTGGGTATAATCAGATTCTAATTGCTGAAGAAGATGTTGCAAAGACAGCATTTCGTTGCCCAGGAGCCTTAGGCACCTACGAATGGGTGGTGATGCCTTTTGGTTTAAAGAACGCTGGGGAAACTTATCAAAGGGCAATGAATTCAATTTTTCATGATTTCATTGAAACCTTCATGCAGGTGTATATTGATGATATAGTCATCAAATCTATATCTGCAGAAACACATTTGCATCATTTGAGCCAATCATTCGAGCGAATGAGAAAACATGGCTTAAAGATGAATCCCCTTAAATGTGCATTTTTTGTGCAGGCTGGAGATTTTCTTGGTTTTGTGGTTCACAAGAAAGGGATTAAAATCAACCAGAACAAAACCAAAGCCATAATGGAGATGAAAGCACCTACGTCAAAAAGGGAGTTGCAATCTCTACTAGGGAAAATTAACTTCCTCAGAAGATTCATTTCGAACCTGAGTGGAAGAACCCAAGCTTTCTCTCCGTTACTTCGTCTAAAGCAAGGCCAAGCCTTCGAATGGAACGAAGCTCACCAGGAGGCATTTGACAGGATAAAAAGATACCTCTCTCAGCCTCCTATTTTGTCTCCACCTTCATGGGGGAACCCCATGAGATTGTACATATCTGCCTCTGAAGTTAGTATAGGTAGTATGCTAGCACAAGAAGATAGCAATGGTATCGAAAGAGCCATATACTATTTAAGTAGAGTGCTAAATGATGCAGAGACCAGATATAGCAATTTAGAAAAGCTATGTCTCTGTTTGTATTTCTCTTGTATGAAACTCAAGTATTATATAAAGCCTGTTGATGTTTATGTTTCATCTCATTTCGATGTCATTAAACATATGCTTTCAAAACCAATAATGCATAGCAGAGTTGGTAAATGGGCTTTAGCCTTAACAGAATATTCTTTGACTTTCATGCCTTTAAAAGCTATGAAAGGTCAAGTGATTTCTGACTTCATTGTGGACCATTCTTTGGTTGAGCAGACTGTCATGAGTTACGTCGAAATGCAACCATGGAAATTGTACTTTGATGGTTCAACCCACAGGAATGGAAGTGGCGTTGGAGTCCTTCTAATTTCTCCTGAAGGAATTCCAACAAAATTAAAGTATAAATTAGATGGTCCTCGTTGCTCGAACAACGAAGCTGAGTATGAAGCGCTCATTGTTGGACTTGAAGCTTTGTTGGAATTAGGGGCAACCAGAGTCGAAATTAAAGGAGACTCTGAATTAGTGGTCAAACAAATCACAAAGGAATATAAGTGCATAAAGGAAAACTTAATGGTATACTTCGTCATAGTCAATAGGCTATTGAGGAAATTCGAATACATGGATATTCAACACATACCAAGAATAGAGAACCAAGAAGCAAATGACTTAGCGCAGTTGGCTTCGGGTTATAAAGTGTCTACCAAGAACTTTAAGGATTTAGTTGAATTAAGGGGTAGAGTTATGGCTACTAGATTCACACCATCAGATCTGGAAAGTATGAAATTGGGATACGCTGAGAAACATGGATTCGAAATATTAGCCATAAATACTTTGTCAGATGCAGATTGGCGAAGTCCACTGAAGAGTTATTTAGCAGACCCAACTCTAAACGTGGATAGAAAGACAAAATACAGAGCATTGTCATATCTCCTCATGGGGAACGAATTGTTTAAAAAGACCCAAGAGGGTGTATTATTGAAATGCCTAGGAGAAAGTGAGGCATATTTAGCATTATCAGAAGTCCACAATGGGGCATGCGGGGCACATCAAGCAGGCCATAAAATGAAATGGCTGTTATTTCGATACGGCTTGTATTGGCCCAGCATGCTCAAAGATTGCATAGACTTTGCTAAAGGATGTGAGGAATGTCAGAAACATGCAGGGATTCAACATGCCCCTACAAGTGAGTTGCATTCGATCATCAAACCATGGCCATTTAGAGGATGGGCATTGGATTTGATAGGAGAAATAAATCCTGCTTCGTCTAAAGGACAGAAATACATCTTGGTAGGAATAGATTATTTTACCAAGTGGATCGAAGCTATACCATTAATAGTTGCTGATCAAGAGGCTATTATTGAGTTTATACAGAAGCACATTATCTATAGGTTCGGATTGCCAGAGAGCATAACCATAGACCAAGGCTCTGTGTTTACTGGTAGAAAGATGCAAGAATTTGCCCAAGAAATGGGGTTTAGATTGCTAACGTCAACGCCATACTATGCTTAAGCAAACGGTCAAGTCGAAGCAGCTAATAAAGTGATAATAGGATTAATCAAGAAGCATATTGGCAAAAAGCCAAGAAACTGGCACAAAACTTTGGACCAAATATTATGGGCTTGTAGAACATCTCCTAAGGAAGCTACTAACACTACGCCTTTCCAACTCACATTTGGTCATGATGCAGTGTTGCCAGTAGAAATTCATCTACAATCAGTTCGAATTCAGAGACAAAACGAAATCCCAGCTGCATTATATTGGGAAATGATGATGAATGAATTAGTTGAGTTGGACGAAATTAGATTACATGCATTGGAAATTTTGATGAGACAAAAAGAAAGAGTGGCCAGAACATACAACAAACGGGTGAAGAAAAAAGTATTCTTTATTAATGACTTAGTGTGGAAAGTCATATTGCCCATGGACAAGAAAAATAAAGCATTAGGAAAATGGTCACCTCATTGGGAAGGACCTTTTCGAATATTAAAAGTATTCTCAAACAATGCATACGAAATCGAAGAACTAGTGGATGATAAACGTATTCTAAAGGTTAATGGGAAATATTTAAAGAAATATAAGCCACGCCTACAGGAGACTCGAATAGTAACAACGTAACCAAGATATTATAAAAGGCCAAAATGGCAAGATTAGATGCCAAAATGGCGTTGTTCGAATATTACATATAAGAAACCAAGATTGTAGTTAAATAAACATCAAAATCTAGAAATAAGAGTTATTTTTCAATCGGTTGAAAGTGCTTCGAAATGATTCAAGCTTCTGCTGAGCGAAGCGCCTGGCTCCTTCCAAGGTTGCCACTTCTCCTTTAAGTTGTTCTGCAGTCTCCATTTCTGCAAGCCCCTGGTTGAGAAGCTCTTCGAATTGGTTACCAGCAGTATTGGTTTCGAAGGCTATTTGTTGTTCTTTAGCCTCCTTAACCTTCTGTTGAAGTTCCAGAATCTGCCTTTCCCAAAGAAGTATGGACTCAGCTCGAGCCTCATAATCAGTTTTCGCCTGCCTTAGATGCATAGCTTGATCCTCAGCTTCTTGAGAGAGTTTTGAAGCTTGTTCATAAGCAGCATCCATTGCAATGCGTTTCTCTTGAACCTTCTTGGCAGCAGATTCGTCTTGGAGAAGGTAACCAGTTACGTTGTCCAGCAAAGCCTGAAGATCGAACAAGAGAGTACTAACTGGCAAGGAGCAGGTAGAAAGATTGACCTTTGTAAGCAACTCCTTCATAGTATAGCAAGCAGTACTATCTTGCTTGAGAACTTCGAATATATCCACATTGAGAATTGTTTTCCTAATCTTATTAAGAAGTACAATTCTTTCATCTGTGGGAAGAGGATAGCTGGTCGAACTTGTGCTAGCCCTAGCAAGTGGGACGTCCCTCT
Source organism: Vicia faba (assembly GCA_948472305.1). Classification (NCBI taxonomy): domain Eukaryota; kingdom Viridiplantae; phylum Streptophyta; class Magnoliopsida; order Fabales; family Fabaceae; genus Vicia; species Vicia faba. Next base: position 1,406,994,233 of record OX451736.1, on the reverse strand, counting down.
GAGCCAACTTTGCCTTCATGTACCCAATAGGGTCATTTCGTCTCAGGAGTGCAAGCTCCTCGTCAGTCATTCGAGACAAAGAGGATTGAGGGAGTTCCACACGTAGGGGAGTCACGTCCATTTCAACCTCCATGGGTTCGTTAGTTGCATCACCATTCCCTTCATTTGTTTCGTGCTCTTGGTCTTCTTCATCACCATCCAAGTCCACCACTTCGATGCCTTCCTTTTCACTGCTATTTGCGTTGGACTCCGTCCCAGCAGTTGAACCGTCATTGGCATTCTCCTCCTCAGACTCTTCGTCTGCAGATTCTTCGTCTCTTTGCCCAGAATCAGCTTTCTCTCCTTCAGTTTGAGTGTCCTTTGGGTCCTCTTGAAGAGTTTCAAGAGGGGACTTTTGAAGAGAAGCTCTTTGAAAATCCTCTGCAGATGTTTGAAGTGGTGTTTCGTTTGTCTCTTTCATAGGAATGGAGGTACCTTGATCATCCTGATGTTCAGAAGTTCCAGCCAGAACCGCCATATTAGATGAACCTTTATTCTGTACAAGGTTGCTGGAATCTCCTTGAGGAGAGGAATTAAGTGGAGCAGCAGCTTTGGATGGTGAGCTCGAAATAGTGGAAGCTGGATTCAAGATGTTCTGCAAGGAGCAACAGAATGTTAAAAAACATGCACCAAGGTAATAAGAAGTTATTATTGTCGAAAAGATTTAAAAAGTTCAATTTACCTGTGGACTCTCGGAGGAGAGGTTACTAGCTATGCGTTCCAACATTGTGTTGGAGGTCGAAGGTGGAATTTTGGATTTGGGTGAAGGAGCAGCATCCCTGGAATCTAGTCCAGAGACACTAGTTGGAACGGTATTTTTCGGAATATCTTTCTTTGGCTTCTTCTTCGAAGCAGTCGTTAAGTTCCCTCCAGCCTTGGGGTCTTCCCCCGTGGTGCTTGATTTCCGCTTCTTGGGAGTAGTAGGAGGAAGCTTGTTGGTCTGAAAAGATTTAAACAAAGAGTTAGATGCAAACCATAAAACATGAGTGAATTCGAAACATCAAGGCTAAGTGATTACCGTTGGAGTTGGAACACTGGTTGTTGTTGGTATTGTTGTTGTTGTTGTGGTTGCAGCAATAGTGGTTGTTTCGGGTGGAGTCACTTTGTCAGTAGTTTCGATGGAGGCTAGAGAGGCACTCCCTTCTTTCGACTTCGAGGTAGCTGTCTTTATCCTGATGGATGAAAATCGAAACAATTAAAGCAAAGGTTAAAGATATGGAAAATAAAAGACGTTTGGGATTTTCCCAAGCATTCGCACCTGTGCCTTGATCAGATTTAATTGACATGGCATAAAGGTCGTATCGAAGGTGTCCTGGGAAATCATGAAGCCAGTGTCGAGCCCATGTCACAGTCTCAGATGGCTTTGGTTTCCTTTGAAGATGTTTGAATATCTCTTTGCAAGTGAACCACCAAGGATATGGGGGAAACCAAGCCAGAGCCAGTTCTGAGGTAGGTAATCTGGGAAATTTAGGTGGATGCATTTCGAATGCCAACCTATACCTATCCTCAGGTGACAACCCTGAAGGAAGTTTTAACTTAGAAACTTTTTGTTTAAATTTTTCCTTCAAGGTCTCAGCCGCTTGATGCACAGTGGAGTCCAAGCGCGTGGGGTCATAAGTAGTTTCAAAATAATTTTGGAAAACTTTAATCTCTTTGGCATGAGTAAACATACCTTTCTTTGCTGGTACCTGCACATCGAAGGCATCAATTAGTTTCTGTTGAATTGTAAGTGTATCGAACATATAAGTTTGATAAAACTTGGTCCACCATTCCAGAAACCCTTTAGCTGTGAGATGGGTAGGTTCGAAGGTTATCAGCTCAAACTGGGCAAAGCCTTGATATTGTTCTTGCTGTATTTTGGCTTCCCGTGCCTTGAAAGTTTGTCCAGAAGTGATGGCACTCTCAGTTTGAAATAAAGGTTCAGGAATCAGTTGGCATAAGCCAAACTGTCTCGAAACAAAATTTGGCTGGTAAGCAAAAAGAAAAATCTGGTTTTTGGCTGGAGTTATTCTTGAAGAAATGAGTCTAGGTAGCAAAAAGGCTCTCCATACATCCTGAATCTCCTTGCTCTTGATAGCTTCTGAGAGAGCCATGGTGAACCAAGAAGGTCCATGAGCCCTCGAAGCAAAAGGCGCCATGCTCTCTTCGAACTTGTGCCTTTTGGAGAATATCATGATGTACTTCGAGAATTGGACTTTGAAGTCATCTTTGTCGTCATTTGGAGTTAATCTTCGAAGCCTCGTGCCTTCGACTATCCTATCAATTATCTCAGGGTCTTGTTCGTCAATGGTGTTGGCAGTTGACAAGGAGGGTTCGAACATGGCATTTAGCCATAGTTGAAGTAACCAAAAAGGGCCAGCCAACAGAATATTCTTGGAGGTATGGGATTTGAGGCTCAAAACAGCTGACCTCAGGCTTTCATAAAGGTCAACTAAGAGCAGTTCACTTAAGCACACTTTTCGATTTTCATGCAAATCCCTAGCTAGAGGAATAAACCTACTGGCTACCTGTAGGGATCTACTGCAGAAAACGTATCTTGACAGCCATAGAGTTAGGAAAGCAATATGTTCTACGTCAGACACATTGTCTCCCTCAGCATGGTAGTGACTGATAAACTTGGAAAAACTTGCTAGCTTGACTTCGAAGTCAATTATGCTTGAATGTTCTTCGTTGTCGGGGATATAAGTTTCTCCTACTGGCGATAGCCCAGTGATGGCCGCTATGTCGAAGAAGGTGGGGGTGATCATTCCACCTGGGAGATGGTAAGTGTTATAGGTACTGTCCCAGAAATAGAGGGACGCGAATAACAGAGGGTGGCTGTAGGTGAAACCAGGCTTCGATAGCTTAATCAAATTATAGATACCTAATTCTTCCCATTGCTGGGATTTCTTAGCTTCTACTTTCTTGAACCAATTTTGATAAGCAGTATCAGAGGTGGGGCAAGATCGAAACGGCTTAAAATTACTTTTTACATAGTCCAAAACAAAGGGGTCCTTAGGAGGAACAGTTGGATTTTCTATGGTGTTTGAGTCAGAAGATTTTATTGCCTTAGGGGCGTCCATTTTGTTAAATAAGGGTTTAAAACTATAACAAACTGGGAAAATCGTCCTGGTATCTTTTAATATTTCAAAAACCGTAAGAGGGCCATTTAAAGCTAACCTCTTACCAGCAACGGTGGTAGGAATGAGTACCTGTGAGGCATACAACATTTCTTTTTCCTTTGAAATCATCTGAGGAGCAAGAACGGATTGGCCTTGGTGAGTGATAATCTTACTTTCCATTGTAGTGCCTGCAGTTTTTCCTTTCTTCTTGGAAACCTTTTTGAGTTGGGATGAAGTAGAAGAAGACATTTTTGAAGGATGTTGAAAGCTTAGGGTTTTTTGCGAGAGAAGGAGGGTAAAAGATTCAGAATGTAGAAAGAAAAGAAAAAGATTAAGTTGATGATGTTTTATAATGTGGAAGTTTAAGCATCCACTGAATAAGGGTGTGATACGTGGAAATCATGGGTTGGTGTGATGAAGAGGTGGCGTAAAGTTAACATGGGTAATAGGCGTGATTTAAAGATAATCATTGTTTGTAACTGCACCATACTGTGAAGTGGCTCCGGGCGGTTAAGGAATCCAAAAAGTGCTATGATTGACGTGACTGGAGTCAAATGCATTAAATGTTACGATGATTCGAAGGTCACATCAAAATCTTGTGTAGATGTTTAAAATAGGTATTTCTCAGAGAGATCGAAATACATATTTTAAAGGGGCAATTTGTTGGCTGAAGATTTTGATAATATTATTAGAAGCCAAGCGAATTGAACATTTCGATCAAAATGAAACAAAGCGTCATGTTTCGAAGTAGCAGAAGCAGTGTTTCGAATAGGCATGTTAAAGCTTGGAGCTTCGAAAGGCAATTATGGGAACATATCTAAAGAAGTCTCGAAATAACAACAAGGTTGTGTCTGAGAAGTACGTTCGAAACGGAGAAGTACCAAAGCATTTGAAATTCAAATGGAAGTGGGACATTCGAAGTTTGAAATTTATGTGCTGGAGCATTTGGAGACACGTGGAAAGAAGAGAGAGGCATTGTTCTGCATGTTCTGGACGTGGCATAATCCTATAGCAAGACCGTTATGGTCGAATTAGTATAAATAGAAGTCTTAGTATTAGGATTTCGTGTGTCATATCTATTGTACTAAATACTCAGTAACATTCAAACTACCACATGGCAAGGGAAACGAATGCAAGAGCAATGTACGTATGATAGCACCACATATTTATGATTTAATGAAAACCTTTTATCATTTCCAGCACTTTCCTTCATCTTTCTGTCAAATAACATTTATAAGTTTTCTCATTTAAAGTCTTTTCACTTCGAAATCTCTTCATTAAAGCTTTACATTTCAATGCTTTCTTTACATTTCAAGCACTTTACATTTCAGAAAACTGTCATACTTCCCATGCATTTATCTTCAAGCTTTATCCTTCGAACGCCTATTTTTACTTAAAGTCATTTACAGATTTCTTGCATTAAACGCTTTCTTCATATTTCAAACCTTTTATGTTCCAGAACATCCTTTACATTAACTGTTTTTATAATTCGAAGCCATTTACTTCCCTTTTATGCAAGTTTACATGTCTTTACAATTAACATTTATTCATGCAACTTAGTTTCGTACACGCACATTTTGATTACATCTTTAGACCTTTAAGAGAGAAATCGAAATAAGCCAAACACCTATACAACACTCAAATACCAACCATGAATATCTGTTCGATCATGAGAGTTACCCTAATGACCAAGGAATCCTAGGATCAATCTAGTCGATCCTGTGAGTTACCAGAGGAATTGAATAACAGTCAGAAAGTTTATTCGATAGTTTGGAAGACTAGCGGTTGTTTACCAGAAATCACTGGAAACAAGCCTCTACACTCATACATTCTTAGATAAAAAATAAACTAATCCAAGAAGTAATCCATATGTTGATGATGTCTTGATCAAACATGCTTTTCCAAGACATGTTTCTAGGATAGAAACCTCTTAGACACATAGCATAAATTCCTCCTCTTCCAGACCAGGAGATGGTTCCAAACATATGTGGTTGCCACACATTTATTTATCACCCAAAGCATCTTCTATGCCAACACTTAGTGCACCAGGAGTTTTCCATCAGATACAAATGTAGCAGAAAGAAACAAATCAGAAAACTCCTCAATAACCTTCAGGCATGTCTTAGTCATCCTTGTACATATGCACCACAAACTAGGTGACAACAAACAAACATAGGTTTGAAAATAAATCAAACCAACAAAACATAAGCACAATGTTATACCCTAATTTTTCTCCTAAGATTTTTCTATCATCACATAGCATCATTGAATTGAGACCGCATTGTCTTTAAGCTTTGTTCCACACGGTTAAGGCGAGTTTGGTTGCTTGGTTCTCAAGACTCTCTGATATAGGTTCATGTATTTTTCCATGCCTTCTTAAACAAGTAAATCTCAAATTTTGGCAAGTGTGAACAATGCAAATTAGAATTTCTCCATCTCAAGCTCAAGTGTCCTGTCAAGCAGTAGCAAGGCAGAAATTCAAGGCTTTCAAGATTCAAGTTTACTTTGAATATTTCTTTCGAGTTTCACAATCAGTGATTAATCAAATCACCAGCCTACCAAGCTCTCATGTGTTCCATCATACTTCAAATCGCAAGGAAAATTAAGCATTTAAGTTGATCTGGGACAATTTGAACAGAAAATCAGTGTTTCACAGTGAGCTTCAAAAATTCACAACTTGAGATCATAAAATGGTTTGGGATTAATTATTCCGTCATTGGAACCGTCTTGAGGTCTTCTTAAATTTATCTGTTCATGTCAAAGGCTAATTTTGTGAGGAAGATTTTCTAAAGCGCCAAATACTTGAAATATGTTATACAATAGATTTACTATTTCTATGGTTTTCTGTTGCTTAAAAATTTGTAATTTATGACTGGAGAATCAATTTTGAATGCCTCTTGGAGCATTTGAATTTTCTTGTTATTTCCTCTAATTTTCATGTTCGGCTCATAGGCCAATTCTTTGAGGAAGATCTCCAATGTGCAAGTACTTTGAAGCTAAGAAGTGAAGAAATGGTGAAAATACTGTGCTGAACCGTTATTTTGTAGACGTTCAAAAATTCATAAACCTCGCATGGATTGAGGTTTTCAATTCTTTCTTTGGGTGAAAAATCCATCTTGATGTGATCTTCATTTTTGTATGTACGGGTCGAGGATCAATTCATTGAGGAAAGTCCCAGGAATTATGGATTACTAGAGAAATTTATTGTGCTGAACCAGAATTTTGATTCACTGTTTTCCAATATTGTAAAAATCGTAACTTCTTCGACTTTTATTGTATCGAGACAGTTCTTTCAGAATAATTTTACAAATGATGTCAGCTACAACTTTGCTTCAGACTCCGAGTTCAAACGATACTACTAAGTTTTTTGTCTATGGTCCATTTTGCTGATGGAACAATGGAATTTGTTGCTAAACCAGAAAAGACAGTTTCTAAATTCGTTGTTGAGCCCGTTCTTTCTCCATTGCGTCACAAATTTCACAATCTTCGATTTTCATGTAGGGCTCGAGTCGAGATTCCGCACCGATAATGACGTGGCATTTTATGCTCATTTTATGTTGACGCTGAAAAATTAGGCCAAACCCAATCTCGCATCCAAGGCCCAGTTTCACTCACTATATCCGTCTAAAATCCGATTTTTGTCTCATAATTCACCAATTCTCGCAAACACAAAAAATCTCTCTCTCAATTTGCTCCAAGATCAAACCAAGCGTTTCTCTCGTTTTTATCAAGAAAACAACAACAACTTCGTCTCAATTTGAAATCAATTTTTCCTCCAAAGTGCAAGATTTATTCATCTCTATCCAATTACACCTCTTCTCACCGCCGCCTCGCCAGAAACCAACGCTCCTCCCTCCACCACAAGCCACCGCGGTCGCAGCCATATCCCCATCGTCATCGCGTTTTCATGATCAAGTTCCCTGCGCCTCTTCGCCAGTTCCGATCGACTTCTTCCTCTTCATCTTCTCAAACTCCTCTTGGATTCTTCGGTAGATTCCTTGATTTAAGTGCTTTTTCATAATTTATTCTTGAATAATCTCTTTTGTATGCATACTTGAAATGAATTTTGATTGATTAATTGAATTATAGATTTGAACTTAATTGTTGATTGTTGAATTGAATTGGAGTTATTTTGTGAAAATCCGAAATTGGTTAGTAGAAATAAGCACTTATGTGGTTAAGTGATTTTCATGAAATTGATTATTTGAAAATTAAAGTTTTGAAGATTTTGGATAATTGATTTTAATCCTTGAATTAATATGTGAAATTGACTTACATTGATCCTTGAGTGTACAAATTCACATGTTAACTTCCATAAGCTTACTTTAATTTCATAATCACTTCCATGAGTTTCTCTTGATTTTAAATAAGATGTTTATTTCTTACTTGCAATTGTTGAGACTTTTGGTGATTAAATAGGAGTATTGTTTAATTGTAGTTAAATAATTAATGCGAGTTTGGACTTGTGATTCGATAAAAACCGTTTAAACCTCAAAAACTGAATTCCAACTTACATGTCAATTATGGAATTACTTGAGGAGATACCATTGTAAATCATAAGTTTATATAATTTATGATTATATTTATAAATAAAATCTTATTTTTAATGCAAAAACATAGCGTTTGATAATTAAATCAACATTTGATTTTGGCTTTTTTTTAGCGTTTCAGATACTTTTTGAGCACACGGCTACACATGCTTCATGATTAATGCTCAAGGCACTTGGTTTTGACATTTGGATAGTGTTTGAAGCTAGTTTTCATGTTTTTGGATCAAAATTCTGCTCGATTTATGCTTTTACGGTGTTGCTGCCCATTTTCAAAAGTACCCATTCCGCCTAGAAATAATTCATGAGACCTATTTTTTTGAATTCGTTGGCACATTTAGATGCAACCATGTGATTTTAATCTGATTTCGTTCCTACTTTTCGTGCGCCTAATTTTTTGGATTTTGTGTTTTTGCTTCCATTTAGCATGTACTTCAAGCTTGGAAATTCATGTGATATATGTTTGTGTTGTATTGATTGTTTGTGCACCATTGTGTATGCATTAGCTTATTTCCGTTGCACTTTCTGATTTATTTTACATGTTTACCGTAATGCTGCCTGAATTTGGTTTTCACCTTCCGTTACTCATTTGAATTTCACTTCTTTGTAATATGTCATTACTTTTGAGTTGTAATTGGATACTTGTGATTACATTGTTACTTGCTAAACGATTTACTGCATTGTGCAAGGTACAATGTGAGAGCTTTCAATGATGTAACAAAGCGGTAGTTATGTGATTGAAAAACAATCGGCTTATGCTCGCTTCCTATGCGACTTGCCTTGTTTCTCATTTTCATGGGAAATTAATAATATTTACGATTATTTGGATATTGCTTTGCTAGTATTGTGTTTTCTTGTGCAGGAACACTGATATTACACGATGCATCTGTGGCTCGTGATTTATTCTCACTTTTGCTCATTGTTGGATATCATTTATGACTCTTATGCTTTCTTGGTGAAGCTTTGCTTGACGTATTCTGGGTTTCTCCATGCTTTTGTATGCTTATTGACGAACTTGTGTTCGATTGGTATCTTCTGATCATTCTCTTATCTCTTGCATCTTTACCGCTTTCTATAGATCATGAGAAGTGGGAAATAAAGAGCACGCACTCAAAGTCGCTATTTAAAGACCTAAGCAGACATTCCCCACTTGTTTGTTAATTGTGCTTGTGTTTGCTTACATCTTTTAACAATCGATGATGTCACTCAATTAGAATTGAGATAACGACTTCGATCTTTGCATGCTCCCCATAGGATTTCATGGCTTTATTTTTTTGTTGATCAATGATAACACTCAATTAAAATTGAGAAAACGACTTTGATCTTTGCATGCTCCCCTTAGGATTTTATCGTTTTCCTTTATTGATGATCGATAATGTCACTCAATTAGAATTGAGATAACGAATTTGACCTTTGCATGTCCTCTATAGGATAGTTATCCTCGCCCTTAAGTTTTGGTTTGCTAAAATAGTTAGGATTTCCATTTCATCCTTAACCTTAGGATTAACATCGCATGACAACATTAGGGTCAAAAACTAGTTAGTTACCCTTAGCATCTTCTTTTTCTTTTGCATATGCATTAAAACAAAAACCTTCTCTTTTTCTTTTCAAAGCTCAAAACACTCTAAAACTAAAAAAAAATATTTTTCAAGATAAAATCAACCAAACCAATCCAAACTCTTTTCACCTTCGAGCCTTTCATCAAAATTTCAAAAGGATGTGTTAATTCTACTTCAGGCAATACGACACATAATTCCTCAAACGTTGGGTTGCATCATGTCTACTTGCTGGAAGTTGCGAATATAGAATTGTTCGCCTTCAAGCACTTTTCATTTGAAAATACCTAGTTAGGTAGAGCATGTTAGTTCCTTTCTACTCCATATGCGTGAGTCTCCAAAGGTCGAGTTGCAGCTAGAATGCAAAACTTAGAATTGTTCATAAAAAACACAAAACAAACATAAACTATTGAGCCGAACTACGGCGCTTTGATTCCTTTAAGGAGATACATAGGCATCTAGTCGCGGGGCTCAGCCGATCAAAACTTTGTAAATATTCCTTCTTTTCCCCGTGTTTTCTTTTGCATTCATTTTTCGTTTAGCTTGATTAGTGTTTAGATAGAAAACACCCTTTAGATTAGAATAACAAGAGTGAATCCCATGGAGTACCACATACGTGAGGGGTTCTAATACCTTCCCCTTGTGTAATAGAATCCGGTACCCGATCTTTCGGTTGTAAGATTGTGATTTCTAACTTTTCAGGTTTTTCTTTGATGATCTTCCTTTCCCTTCCCTTCAGAGAAATAAATACTTGATGGCGACTTCATTGATTCACTCTCGATGATTTTTTTATGTTTCCTTCAGCTGGAGACTTCATTGGGGATAGATTAACCAATTGCTTCTCTATCCCGCGAGTCACTCCTAGATCTTGCTTTTCTTTTCTTTGGGTGTTTATATTTATGCTTTATACCTTGTTCATTTGTACATGTTTATCTGAGCATATGTATGCGTTGCATTTTATCGCTTTCCATATATTACTTCTATGTTGGATTCTATGTTTCTTGTTGGGTAGGTGTTACTATTGAGGTAAAATGCCCAGTACCCATGCTATGAGTAACCACTAGGAACACTAGGAATAGAGCGACGCATAACGGCTACTCGACCGAGGTCCATACTAGCATAGTCATATGGTCTGCACTTGGTTGAGTTTCAAATGAGTTGGTATCGTCACACACGTCTGTTGTAATGACAATAGTATTCCTAGGAAAACTTACGATTCCAAGTCACCTTTGCCTACCCTGACCTAGTTTTCACCCGTGAGCGAGGAGGGATTATTATTACAGGTACAAATGTTGACTATATGTTAAAACGGTTCTGGTTTTTTGAGGGTGACTATGTGTTTCTAATGGCTTATGTTCCGAACCTTTGATCCTATGACATCCGATTGTTTGATAGTTCAGTAGCTATCCAGTGCTGTTGAAGCTTTGATCCCACCGTGTTCGCATACATAGCATGTTAATGCCATAATTAGCATACATGTTCCTTCATTTCTAAGTATTATTTCTTCGGTTCCAATTGTTAAGCCGCTTAAAAATGAGCATTGTATAGAAAGACATCATGGCTTGATAATAGGAGTTAAAGTGTACAAACTCTTGGAAATGAGAACATGTCATTTGTATTGCATGTCAAACATTATTTGGCATGTCATTTGTATTTCTGTTGTTATTTTATCTGAAGTTCTTGGGGTTTACTCCAAGACTTTAGGTTGATTTTATTTATGTGCAGGTTATTCTGATTATATGCTTTGTCTGTGATTGAGAATTCCTCTATATATAGTTGTTACTCTGCCCAATTTTTGTTAAGACATAATGCATCTGAAGCTTGGTAGTCATGAGAGGTTTAGTATCTTTGCTTGCTTGGTTTCAATCCAAAGGATGGGAATTCTACATTGACCTCTTTATGTCAAGTGTTGGCTTCTTGTTGGTTAGATGGTTCTTTTCCTTAACTTTTACTTTATGCTTTAGGATAGTCCCTTCATCTCCTCCTATCTTATTTAATTTCAAAAATATTTACCCTCCTTTTCAAAACTCTCTTTGTTTTCTAACTTGAACCGCTTTCATAATAAACTTGGACTTATGTCCACACACTTTCAAAAAAATATTTTCTTCATCAAAATTTAACCAACTTAATCATACTTTGACATTTTTTATGAGAAGACTAAAAGTCAATCAAACTCATTCAAACCATTTTTTCACTTTGGCTTTTTACTTCAAAACATTTTCTCAAAAGATTAGACTCTTGTCGATTCTTTTAGTGATGCGAGCTACTATACTTCTACGATATGTAGAAAAGTGAGATATTTTCCACTTAGGTGTTAGGTGAGGCTTTGTTGATTTTAAAATCCAAGCTATATCCTCCACTTTGAGATGACGCAAATTCTCCTTTCTCATAATCCAGGGTAGTAAGTATATTTTTCACCCGGATATGATGCTGATGATGTCTTTTCTCTTAAAATTAACCAACACACATGTGTTTTAAAGTTTTTGAGGTGAGTTACGAGTACCCAGATCCCCTATTTTATGGAAGGTGGCACATAGGCACAAAAGATTTGCAACCACGGCGGGTGCAAAAATTGTAAAAAAATACTTCTTTTTTCATCTCCACCATCTGTTTTTGTATATACTTTTTCAAAGAATTGTAATTATACTTCTTTTCTCCATGAAGAAGGAAGTTGTGAAGCCGAAGTCCTCTTTGAGTAAATATAAAGACATCTTTCATAGTGCATGATATCTTCATCCGACTACTCCAAGGGTCAACGCTATTCTCGAAGATGAGTCAGAGAAAGAGATGCCAAACTTCGTGACACATGGAGTGAGAATCCAAAATTGGGTCATTGTTGATGTTCCTTCTTGCATTCACATTTCAAAGTAATCTGTTTTTTGTTTGTCTTTTCAAAATATCTCTCACTTTACCAAAGGTGGAAGTAATGATTGTCTGGACGTATCTTTTGTTTTGATTTTTAAGATCATTAATAAAATTTGTCTTGGAAAATGGTAATAAAAAAAAACCTTTCGAAATAAATAATAACTGTAAATAAATATGCATAATCACTTGTTACATGTGTCAGTTTCTAAAATCAATCATATCATATGGACAGATTAATTAAAAAACCCTTTGAGTGAAATGCCCCGCACCCTCTCCCAACTTTGAATATCCTATGTATGTGGCTAAAGAAGAAGAATATGATGAAATCCCATAAGAGGTTTCACGGTTGCTTGAGCGCGAGGAAAATTCCATTCAACCATATAAAGAGCCATTGGATACGATTAACTTGGGTTCAAAGGAAGATCCAAAAGAAGTCAAGGTTGGGTCACTGCTTCATCCCGAGGTGAAGAGCAGTTTGATTGAGTTTCTAAAAGAGTATGTGGATATCTTTGCTTGATCTTATCAAGACATACCTGGTTTGGATACCGATATTGTGGAACACTATTTGCCGCTTAAGCCAGAATGTCCACCGATCAAGCAGAAGTTGCGAAGAACTCAACCTTACATGGATATGAAGATTAAAGAGAGGTTTTGAAAAAAATTGATGTTGGTTTTCTTGTGACATAAGTGTACCCTCAGTGGATTGCCAATATTATTCTAGTACCAAAGAAGGATGGAAAGGTTCGCATGTGCGTTGATTATAAAGATTTAAATAAAGCAAGTCTGCATGATGACTTCCCATTACCGTATATTGATATAATGGTTGATAGTACAACAAAATTAAAAGTGTTCTCGTTCATGGACAGAATTTTCGGATACAATTAAATTAGAATGGCTCTTGAGGACATGGAAAAAACAACATTTATCACACCCTGGGGAACATTCTGTTACAGAGTGATGTCCCTCGGGTTGAAGAATGTTGGTGCAACGTGCCAAATGGCTATGGCAACCCTATTATATGATTTGATGCATAAGGAATTTGAGGTATATGTTGATGATATGATCGCCAACTCTTAGACTGAGGAAAGGCATATAAAAGATTTGTTGAAATTGTTTCAACATTTGAGGAAGTATCGTCTCCGCTTGAATCCAAATAAGTGTACTTTTGATGTTTGTTCAAGAAAGTTGCTAGGTTTCATTGTCATCCAAAAAGGAATTGAGGTTGATCCTAATAAAGTTAAGGCAATTCAAGAAATTCCTGCACCAAGAACTAAAAATCAAGTTAGATGCTTCCTTAGATGTTTGAATTACATTTCCAGATATATTTCCCATGTGACTGCAACATGTGAACCCATCTACAAGCTATTGTAGAAAGATCAAGGTTGTGTATGGACGGATGATTGTCAAAGGGAATTTGAAAGTATAAAAGAGTATTTGCTTGAGCCTCCTATCTTGCTCCCTCCTATTGAAGGAAGACCATTGATTATGTATCTAACTGTGTTTGATAACTTCATGGGTTGTATTTTGGGACAACAAGATGAAACTAGAAGAAAGAATATGCCTTTTATTATTTCAGCAAGAAGTTCACTGACTATGTGTCACGGTATTCTATGCTAGCAAAAACATGTTATGCATTGGCCTGGGCGGCAAAGCGATTGCGATAATATATGTTGAATCACACTACTTGGTTGATTTTCAAAATGGATCCAATTAAGTATATTTTTGAAAAGGCTTCTCTTACTGGAAGAATTTCCCGTTGGAAGATGTTGTTGTCTGAATATGATATTGAATACCTTACTCGGAAGTCCATTAAAGGCAGTGTGTTGATAGAGTACCTTGCCCACCAACTAGTTGACGATTATCAATCTGTTAAATATGATTTCCCTGATGAGGACGCACTGTATTTGAAAGTAAAAGATTATGATGAGCCTTTTCTTGAGGAAGTTCCTGATCCTGAATCGCGGTGGGGTATGGTGTAACACCCCCTAACCCCATATAGCATAAATAACATAATCAGAGTAAAATATCGTGCATCTCAAAGATGGCGTCACATATTGAATTCACAAAATATGCAAGAAATTCAAACATGTATACGGGTAATGATCATAACACGTATTCAAACTTCATGTTTTCAAAATCATGCACATCACAACGGAATAATTCTTTACTCAAATAATAATAATAATGATTATATCCCATACTATAATCATAAATCCTTATAACAAGTCATGGATCTCAAATTCTTAGGCATTGAGGCCACTCAACATAAACTCTCAACATACAATTCAAATAAGAGAAATAACAATATCTTTTCAATTAAACATGAGTTCAAAACCTCCCTCGTGTTACATAGACCAGAGCAATGACTCACTACCTAGGGATAAACAGATAAATAAGGATCTAGATCTTCTGACTAATCCTAGTAAGTATCACCGCTATCCTTGGTACCTACGCGATGTCGCATAGCACATAATTAGAACATAAGGGTGAGAGTTCGCATCATTATAAATATATATAATATAAACAATGTATATAACACGCATATATTCCAAGAATTCATCACACTTCATATAATTATCTATACAACATGGCTTCACCAATAAAAGTACCAAGATAATTATATCAAAGTAGAACAATTCACACAATCATCACATATATTGCAATAATCACCAAAGTCACGGTTGAACCAATTATCACACACATCACGCATTCAAAGCAAAACATCACATAAAAACAAATGTGACTCCAATGCAACTCAATGTGACTCATGCATATGTGTTTTACCCCAAAAATTTCTCTCTCATTTCTCAAGAAATCTCTCATAAGATCTCCATTGATTCAAGACTACACAAGGTTTGATCAGCTCAAGACACCTCCTCAAACGCTGACAACTCAAAATTAGGGTTTGAGTTTTCACAAGGACAATTGGACTTTCAAGGCCTCAAATGAATTTCATGTATCATTATGAACCCTCAAGATTGCTCATGTCAAGTTTCAAGTCTGGGATCACAAAATTGCTCAGTCATTTGATCAGATGACCTAAAATCAACTGTATTGGACAAAAAGTCAATTATGGTTAAATTGCAGTCAAACTTCATAATTTTGATCCATATCAACATTATGAACTCGTATATGTCAATTGATCAAGTTTGGATCATAATTCCTCAAAGAAATTTAATCAGAACACCAAAAGGGCAAAATGGTCAAAATTAGGGTTTTGATTGAGAAGGCTCAGTTCTTGACTTTTGACCAAGGAAATGAATTATTAGTTTAAGAAATGATCTCAAGGATTTAAATGCACCATCTTGACCTAATTTCGTAGTTCAAATCACCTCTCAAGATCATTGGGTTGATAGTTGAATTTCAATCAACTGATGAAAAGTCAACTTTATACTGAAAAGTCAAACTTTGACTTTTTGATCAAAATCAAGTTTCAAAGGTTACAATTCATCAAGACATGTCAAAATATAAAAATTGTTCATAAAGGAATTCAAAATTCAAAATTCATTTTTGAAAAGTCAAAATTCTAAGACTTAGAAATGTTTCTGTGTGTTGGAAAATTAACATTTTTTCATAACTTTGTGCCAAATTTCCACCATGATTCAAGATAATTCTAGGGAGACTTCCAACATGAAAGTTGTAGATCTCAATGAGATATAAACAATTGCAGGGCATAACTTTTTCTAGAGATGCTTGGATTTCAAGTTATTAATTTGTGAAGACATGCTCATGAAACTTGAACACTTAGTGAAATTTTACCCTAGTTAGGCAGATTTTTGGTACCAACTTCATGGCAATTTTTCACCTAGTTCCAAATTGAATTTTCAAAAATGTCCAACACGAAGGTTGTAGGGGATGTTACAAGATTTCCAAAATGTCCAAGAACTCATTGGGATCATGTTTGTGCTAAGAGAATCAAAGCCATGAAGTTAGGTTTCAATTCTTGTTTTGCAAGGCAAATTTGTGAAGAACACTTGATCTAATCTCCAAGCATGTTGTACAAATCCCACTTTGCAGGCTTCTAAATTTCCTTTCACTCCATAATTAAATGTTTACACAACTGTTACAGCTTTGATCCAAGCATTTGAGGCATTGTCCAAATGGTTATTCCATTAATGGCACAAAGGTAACACTTCCATTTTGGAAAAGCAAGCTTTATTGAAAAAGTCAATGCATAGAGCTCCCAACTTGTTTCATCTGAGTACAAGCAATGTAAAAGATAAAATCAATATGTCTAGAGCCTCCCATAAACTCAGACCATGCTTGTACTATGCCTTGAAACCATGTTTTCCACTTTTCTTCAAAATCAAGTAACATAGCCATAGCCCTATATCCCACAGATCTGTCAACCTCAAGTCGTCTAACCTTTTTATTATAATTATACAAGTTATTTGCAAGAAAAAACACGAATGCACAAGCTCTCAAACTCTTCCAAACTCAGAACTACATAACAAACCTCCATTGTTGCACATTATGACCAAAAACTCCAAACTCAGAATCCACTCGTGCGTTTCTTGGCTTTTCACTTCCAAAAGTTCCTAAACATCATCTACAAACAATCCAACACCCTTTTACACGACTATAACACCATCTTCATCAACTTTCATAACCAAAAAACAGAGCTTGCACCTTAACTTCTCTAGCACGATCCAAGCACTCCCAGCATTAAGTAAGCATTGCATTAGCTTCCTGGAACTTGAGGAAGCTAACTTGATCATCACAACTCCTTGAAAGCAGCTCAAACTCATTTCATGATTTCCAGTTTTGAGGTATTTTTTCTGAACTTCTATCTCTTCATACAAGCATCATTTGATTCTGAATTGTGAAAATAAAATGTAGATATCATTGCCCTGAAGTTGTACATGTCCATAGTTTTCATTTATATTGCTTGAGCTTAGAGAATTTTAGGTTTGAATCTCTGGAAAAAATTAGGTCAGAATTTGGTACTTTTAGAAATGCATGTTCATCTTTGAGAATTAGTTTAAGTTATTTACTGTTGTACCCCAAAATTTTCCCTCCCATTTTACTCAACCAATATCAATTGAGGTCCCCAAGTTGCTCAAGGAAGTCCAAGAGTTGACCAGACAAACTCTCTCCTAAGGCAGTATACCTCAAATTAGGGTTTCCATTTTCATCAAGATGCGTGAACCAAAAAGGACTCAAATGCTTTCCAATGTCCTAATATGTTCCCAAGATCATCCATGCCAAGTTTCAGGCCTTGCATAAGAAGTTTGCTCAGTCAACTGTTCAGATACTTGAGAATCGACTGTACTAGGTCAAGAGTCAACTGTGGCCCACATACAGTCAAACCTCAAGATTTTGGGTCAACATCAACATTTTGAAATTACTTTAATCATTTGATCAAGGGTTGTTCATGATTCCCCAAGGAATGCTCCAAATTTATCAAAACCCAAAAGTTGCTAAATTAGGGTTTCTCAAGAAAAGTCAACAAAATTTTAACCAAGCATAACTTCTTCATACTTTATTATAAATTTTCCATCCAAGTCTCATTTTTAATAGGATGCAATTCCCTACAATTCATCTTCATCCCACAAGTTCAAAATATGCACTCATCAAATGATATGAATTTCTACATTATAGGTCCTTTTGAAATGTCAACAAAAACACCTTTTGGGTCAAATCTTATTACATGAACATGGAAGACCCAATGGAAATGAAACCAAAAGTTTTGGTTAGGGGACATCCTAAGCTTTCTAAAAAGTCCAAGAACACCCTCATAGGGTCAAAATTGAGAGAGATATGCATTGTCAAAGTTGGCAATTTTTGGAAAATTGTCAAAAAGTCAACATTGATCAAATTTGCATTTTTTCCAAAGGGCCCCATGTTTTCTTGTTTGAAACATGTTTCTAATAGGACCCACGATCCCTGAGCTTTTCCACCTATTATTCTATTATTTTTATTATTTATTTGATTTTATTTCATTTAAATCAAAACAAATCAATATAAAATAGTAAAATAATGGAACAAAATCAAATCCTTGATTTTTTATGCACATTTTGAGTCCATGTACAGCTAACATGCCAGCCAATTCGTGAAAAGTGGGTTTGGATTGAAAAAGATTGGATTGAAGCTTGTTTTAGAAATATGTCATACAAGAGAAAATCAAATCCAATTTCCATTATTTCTCAAGATTCATGCCAATTTTATTGACCTAATTTAATCTACTATAAGTGCATAACAATTGCAGATCAAAGGCACAAGGGTGGCAGTCGTGAAAAGGCCAAAGAAAACTCAAATTTTTTGACAAAAAATTTGGTTCAAATTCTGGGATATAGGGCAATTCACACCATTCCAAAGCTTCCAAACGATTCCTAGACCGCTCCTGAAGCTAACACGGTCAATTGCAAGCATCAAAACATCCAGAAATCGCCCCTGAAGGTATGAACAATTGCCATGGTTAGGGTTTTAAGGTCCACTTTGGGTATTTTTAGTAAGGGTGAAATTAGGCAAAAAGATGGATACCACTATGTTCAAGATATTAAATCCAATTGATTGGTATTGCTAGAATTAATTTATCATGCGTGTGGTTAATTTTAAAGCTTGCAGGTTTATAGCTATGGAGAATGTCCATAGGTATAAGTCTTTCCCCTAAAACGATGGTTGTAGCGAAGAAGATGATGCATGGCAGCCCATGACTGGCTGATTTGAATCTCGCGCACTTTTCTGGCATATTATTTGTTTTTAGCTTTTCTTTTATTTATTCATTATATATACAAATTGACAAGCTAGCGCAGACGGTTGAGGAGCGTGCCTTTGATGTACACGTCCTGGGTTCGATCCCATGCGTGTGCATTTTATTATTTTCTTCATATTTCTCTGCAGATCCAATGCATCACTCCTCTAGGCGCCTTCCATGCAACCTCAATGTCCAGCCACTGGATACACTTCTACCCAGATCTAATGCTTCAATCCTGAAGGTCCATGATGTACGTTCAAGCTAAAGGCTACATCTAATCCAACGTGGTCAACTTGGGCTCGACATTGTTGGGCCAAAATTCAGATTCTCACCCCCCCCCCCCCCTTCAGCAATGCAAACAGGCCCAAATCTTTATTTTCTTTCTCTATTTATTTTCTTTAATTATTTTCCTTTTCTTTTTAATTAACATAATTTTTTTTATTAAATTAACAAATCACAAATCATAAAAATCTTTTTTTTAATAATACATTTATTTTTAAATTAGTTAGTTTAATTTAACTTAGGGCAATTTAATTTTTTTATATATAACTAAAAATAATTAGACTTAGGATTTTAATTGTACATAATTTAATTAATTTTCTTCAAAAATACACCAAAATTATTTTTCTCATAAATATTTATTTATTTAATTAATTAATTTAATTAGAAAATTAGGGTAATTTAATTTCTTTCATAATTAAAAAAAATTAGAAATTAAGTTTAGTTAATTTGTAATTTAATTGTTTTCACAAATAAAAATCCACAAAAAATACTTTTCCTCACTTAGAGTTTTAGGTTATTTTTCAATCATCCTTGTATTTAATTCTCCGTGCGTTTAATTATTTATTTTTCATAATTATGTAATTGCTTATTGGTATTAACGTAGGTCAAGGGATTATTTTGTTTCTTTGATTTTCATTTTATAAATTATAATATAATTTTTATAATTTAAATCAATTGATCAAATTATGTATGTAATTAATTTGAGTCAATTTTTTATGGTTGATAATTTTTAATTATAGTGTCATTTCATTACAATTTATCATGATTATAACACTTTATTTTAAATAAAACGTAAAAAAATTATGATCATTATAAAATATTGTTAATTAGCATTTAATTTTAAATTTGAAAATGTTTTAATTTTTTTTTTAAATAAATAAATTTTGTTAGTTTAATAATAATAATATATTTGTTGAGTAGAATATTTTAATTTTAATTACGATTTTATATTTTATTATCTTAATTTTTCTTATTGATCCTATTAAATGAGTTGAATAATAACTGTATTATTAAAATTACTGATTAAAATATTGAATATTAACGAGAAAATGAAATTACTAATCAAAATATTAAATATTAACGGGAACATGAAGTTAATATTCAAAATTTTGAATATTAAGGGCAACATAAAGTTACCGATCAAAATATTGAATATTAACGTAAAAAATTCAATTAATTATCGCTTCAATTATTCATTCAATAATGCATTAAATTTCTATAACATACTAGTAACAAACCCGTGCTATCGCACGGGTCTCGTCTGGATTCACATTACATTTATAGATTATTAAATTATTAAGTATGTTACCATGTTTTCAGTTGAGTATATGTCTCATGTAAACCATGTTGGCATTTAACTCCATATTTGTAGCAAGCGTCGGTCTTATCAACAAATCACGTCTCCATGAACAAATAGGAAAAATTATATACTTCTTGAAATACATGGAAAATGTACATACTATATATTTTAATTCAAAATAGATTTTTAATTTGAATCATAAAGTATAAGATATAAAGTTTATCAACTATCAAAGTGCTTGAAAGACTTCCTTGTACACAACATTAATAGTAGTAGAACACGGTACATTCTCCTTGTCATGAATTAGGATTTTTAGCCCACTTTTGCTCTTAACTCTTGAAATTGCAACATATAATTGACCATGACTAAATACAGGAGTAGGCAAATACAATCCAACACTATTAAGAGATTGACCTTGTGACTTATTAATTGTCATTGCATAGGAGACAATAATCGGAAATTGTCTCCTAATCGACTTGAATGACCAAGGTGAATCAGAAGGTGACATAGACATTCGTGGAATGTAAAAAATGTTACCTATGTTCTTTCCAGACATGATTTTTGCCTCAATGACATGATTTGCAAATCTTGTAACAATTAATCTTGTTCCGTTGTACAACCCATCGGCTTGGTCCAAATTTCTCATTAGCATAATAGGTGTACCAACCTTCAATTTGATCCTATGATTGGGAAGCCCTGACGTTCTTAATTTACTGAGAAATCCAGGAGTTAGAACTTCATATGCTTCAGTATAACTTGAATTTGTTCTATCAATGGAATCAAAACTCAAATACTCTTTCTCTTCTCCTAAAAAAAAGTTTAAAAGCAAAACATAAATAAATTAGTAAAACTATGTTCTTAAATATATATATATATATATATATATATATATATATATATATATATATATATATATATATATATATATATTATGAATGTAATAATACAGTAAATATAAAAGACATGTACCTGGTATCAAGTCTAATACATAATGATTGATTTTGTCCACAACTTCAATGGTTGAAGTAAGAATAGCCTTTCCTTGTAAGAATTCAACATCTTGATATTTTTCCAACAAATTGGGATATGTGTTTTCAACAATTGCTCTTATAGGATCATCAAAATTTGATATTAATAGCTCTTGAGGAATTTCAATATCAACCAAACTATCATTGGGTTCACAAATCTTACCATCACCCACATTTAAAATCCATTTTGAAAATTCCGCTAGTTCATTAGAACTTGTGTTGTCTCTTCCCTCTTGAAGTCTCATATTTTTTGATAGTGTTAAAACCTGGCAATAATCTCATACATAAGATGAACTAATTGATGCATGAACAATATCAGAACGCCCAGCTCTTGGAACAACAGGAAGAATCTGTCTAAAATCTCCTCCAAATACAACAACTTTTCCACCAAAAATAGTATTCTCAACACCCTTTTTGCTCATTACATCTTTAAGGGTTTTATCCAATGCTTCGAAGCAGTTCTTGTGAGACATAGGTGCCTCATCCCATATTATCACATCCGTTGCTTCAAATAATTGAGAATGTTCGGTGTCTTTGTCAATGTTGCAAGTTGAGTTGTCAAGCGTTGGCACAGGTATTTTGAACTTTGAGTGTGTTGTTCTTCCACCCGGCAATAATAACGAAGCTATCCCACTTGAAGCAACAGTAAGAACAATTTTTTTTTGAGAACGAAGTGCACTTGATAGTGTTCTCCACATGAAAGTTTTACCAGTCCCTCATCTACCCGTGAATTAAGATGATTTAACAAACCCAGTTGAATCCAAATGAATTAGTTCTAAAAATTTCATAAATCTATTTTAGATATCAACCCATTTTTCCAAACCTAAAATATATGACAACTCCAGTCAAATTTATACTTTTATATTATATGTGCTCACATCTATGTGAGTTAACCAACTTCAGTTGAATCCAAATGAATTAATTTTAAAAATTTATTAAACATATTTTATATATTAATCTATTTTTTCAAATTAAAAATGTATGACATCTCCCGTCAAATTTCAGTTTTAAAACTTTTATATTATATCATATTTACATATTTTTTTACAACCTATAATGTATAACAGTTTCCCGTTAAATTACAATTATTTTTAAAAAGAACATAAAAAATAAATAAAATTTATAGATAAAACTATTGTATATTATTTTCTATATTTATTTAATGAATGAAATTTATTTTAGATGAATTTATTTTCTAATTTGTATTTAAAAATATAACTTAATTGTCCTTTAAAACAGTACATTCAATTCTTTAACTTCAATCATCTGGTATGTCATAGATACATTTATTCTACCCGTGAATTTATTTCATGTACTCAGTTGGTTAATATTAATATAATTACAATATATAATCATTTATCAAATTTGAATTTCTCATTTATAAAAATAATTTTAAATTATTCTCGTTTATAAAAATGAACGCGTGTGTCTATTTATAAAAATATATGAAACTTATACTCTTTTATAAATATAATGTATCAATACTTGAATTTTTCCGGTTTATAAAAATATTTATAATTTATTCATGTTTATAAAAATTATTGTAATTTATTTTTAGTTTGTAAAATTAATTATATTAATATGTAGACTTTTTCTCGTTTATAAGTGTCTTTAACCCGTGTGACAATTTATAAAAACATTTTAACTTATTCATGTTAAAAACAATTACATCAATATTTGAATTTTGTTCGTTTATAAAAATATTTGTAAGTTATTTAAGTTTATAAAAATAATTGTAAAAATAAATATTTATCATATCATCTTAAATTTATTTATTCAACAGTGATAAATATGTGTCTCTTAGTTAATTACATTTATAAATAAATATCGTGTATTAGTGATATATATTAAATTTATTATCTTAATGTCTAACTAATTAAAATAGATTTATTATTGTCAATCAAAAATTATAATATTAAATAATAATATAATATTATTATTATATACGGGAAAAAGAATAAATTAAATCTAAGAATATCGGAGAATTTATTATAATATTAAATAATAATTTAACATTTATTATTACAATGAATCATATATAACATTTCAAAATTATGTATTTATTTCTTATGTTTTATTATATTCGATTTGTAATAAATATTTTTCAGTTTATTGCGAATTTTCAATATAATTAAATATTAATGATATTATATAAAATTAATTTCATGAAATAAATTTATTTAATAAAGTGTTATATAAATATTTA
The DNA here is from genome assembly GCA_948472305.1 of Vicia faba. NCBI lineage: Eukaryota > Viridiplantae > Streptophyta > Magnoliopsida > Fabales > Fabaceae > Vicia > Vicia faba. Next base: position 1,406,970,612 of record OX451736.1, on the reverse strand, counting down.
ATACATTATATTATACCATTAATTTATATAAAATGATATTAACTTACTCCTGTTTATAAAATTATTGTAACTTTTTTCCGGTTTATAAGCATGTTGAATTCGTGTGTCCATTATTAAAATATATGTAATTTACTATTATTGATATAAATAATTTTATAAATAATTTAATTTATTACATTTATAAAATTATTTGTAATTTATTCACCTTTATAAAATTAATTATAAATTATTTATTTATTAAAATGATTGTATCAATAATTTTTTATTTTATCATAAATTTTTATGATTATCATTTATCATTAAATTTTCATGATTACCATTTAATATTTTTTTATCATGATTACAATTATAAAGTTAATTTGAAAAGATTATGATATAATTTAGTTATTTCATAAACTTAAAAAAATTATCAAATCTCAATTGATTTTGTTTTGTTTTATTAACCTTTTTATAGAAATAATTTATTTTAGGTCAAATAAGGATCTAAATAATTACAAAATAATATTTATTCTTACATTTATAGAATGATAAATTAAATATTTAAGATAAACATTAGAGTTCTTATTTACTTTATCTTTTATATATTTATAATATACTTTTTTGTTAATTTTATTAACAATATATTTATAGTTAACAATACATCCTTTAAACTACGTTATTTTTTTCAAGAATATAAATGTAACCTTTCAAAAAATATACAAAAATATATTTAGAAGTCGGTAGAAAATTTTATTGGTTAAATTATAATTCCATTCAAAATTTATTGATCATAAATTTTTGAAATCAAATCATGCATAAAAATAAAATGTATTAATGTGACCATTCAAAATATTTTCTATATATAATAAAAATAAATAATATTAATACCTCCATTCAAAAGATATATTTGTAAAGTTTTGATTTAATTTTTTTCATATCTTTATATATTCTAATGTATATAATATTCCTACAATATGAAACAGTATCAAACCTATAATATTAAAAGAGAATTCAAATTTTATTGATCATAATATTTTATGGAATCAAATCATATATAAAAATTAAATATATTTATGTCACCATTCAAAATAATTTCCATATAAGTATAATAAAAATAAATGATAATAATGTCTCCATTCAAAAAATATATTGGTAAAGTATCGAATTAAATGGTACTCCAATATTTGATTAAAAAATTGTAATATTTGTTTTTAATATTGTATAAAAATATATTAATTAGTCGTGCTTTAAAAAAATAAATCGTAAATATTTTATTAAAAATTGTAATATTTGTTTCTAAAATTATAGCAATTAAAAATAAAAAAAATATCAATACAAAATAAAAATTTTATTCAAATTTCACGACAAATGAGAATTATAATTTCGATTCAAAATAAATTAGAATTTTGAAGGCACATCAACACCAACTTGTAGGTTACTATCTTCTCTTTAGGAGAAGAGACATTCTATTTAAAAAAGATTGTAAATATGTTAATTGAACGAAACTTAGAGTAGTTTGTTTGCTAGAGGCAATGCTATATTCAAAAGAACTTAGAATTTGGTGTAAAATAAATTCCATTAAAACATAGGCCAACATAATTTGCAGTAGAAAAATATATTATGCCAAAACCAATGTTGATATGACATATAAAATATGAAAGCAATAATAATATATATATACATAATTTGAATCAAATCTTGTTAAAAACATTCTTCTATAGAACCAGAAAATGACCGCATATCAATGTTGGTTTTATCATCTTATACATCTTAGATAATTATTGCCTTGCTTATGGTTCTTCTGAAATTGGTAGTGAACTTCAGCAACACCCGCTTTGACTATCCTCATGTTCATCAAAATCTCGTTCCTCTTCCAAAAACAGAATCTTGTTCCTCTTCCAAAAACAGTTCCTCCAAACATTGCAATGAGACATTTGCATTTGCTATCTGTCAGAAAATACAATTAGTATATAATCAGTACCTGCCAATGAAAGCCATTAATATTCCTTGTGGAAGCATAAAATTCAATGGTTTCAATTTCCTAATCTTCAATTACGGCTGTAGATGGAAATCAAATGCTCGGGAAATCAAATCATCTGCACCATATTGAACATATATTTACTATTATAAGGTTAACTATCAAATAACTTGAATGAAAATATAAGTTAACACTTGGCTTTGATGATGAATCACATGTGAAAATCGACTCGATTAAGTAGATTTAAAATAGTGGTCTCTGGTTCTGTTGTGGTAGTCTCCAATTCTTCTTTAGCAATATTTTTGTTTGTGAAATTAGAGAAGCAAATGGTCACTCAGCCATGACCATGGTGAATATTGGCACTTAAAATGCTAAGACAACTCTGCAAACAATAATATTATAAAACGCCATAAACTTCAGGCCAATTTGAATTCATGGGAGAAGGCCGGTGACAGCCCTGTCCATCATTGCACACAGTGAGTTTAGGAAGATCATTGGTGCAACAGATGTCCTGTTGACCCCCATAAGCCGAACCACTAATCCTCTCTCTATCTTCAACCTCGAAAACAAATGCTTGAATCGACCATGAGGTAAAGTTTGATAATTCCTTGTTAAGACAGATTGTGACTATATTAAACTTGTTTTCACATGACAAAATCAAATCGCAATCAACATAATTTCATTTTACGTATCAATCCGAATTTCATTTTACGTATCAATCCGTTATTCAATTTGTTGATTGGTCCCCTACTGATTCAAGTGTGAAATCAATTATCAGCCTCCATATCCATACATATTCCAAAAGAAGAACCGATTAAATCAAGAAAATAAATACAAAAATCTCAATTAGATACAAATAAATATAATAGTAAGCAAAATAAACAACAAAATTGATGAGAATATACTGCCTTCTTTTATCAAACATGTGATGGGAGAAATTGAAATTTAAATAGATTAATAATAAATTGAAAGAGGAAGCAAAAGAAATAAGCTTCTATCTATTTGGAGAATCAATCATAAATATATATGTGTGAGCTTTGTATTCACCAAGACTAAACAAATAAAAAAAGCCAAAACTCAACCTCATATTTTAATTAAAAAAATTAAAAAAATTGAGAAATAAAATCTGAATAAAAAAAACATACCTAACAGCAAAAAATAAACAATATCATGGTTGTGTTGTTCGTCACATGCAAGCTCAAAAATCCCCTTCTGTAACTCTCAAACCTAAAGATAAAGATATCCCATTTTAGGTGTCAAGTTAAGCTTTTTTTTTTTTGGAAAAGGAGAAATAGTAAGACAACCCTGAAAACGAAAAGAATACAACATAAAATATGATATTCCAAACTACATTTCAGTTTCAACTTTCAATCACATGTTTCAATCACTCACCTTCGTCACTTACATATGTATGAATCAAATTAACGTTAAAAATTGCATTTGAAGGAAATTCTTTTATAGATCTATAACGGGTGTTGTTTGTTATTGATGTTGTTGAGATTCAGAGGTCTTGGTTGCGACCACCATTCTTACGCTTGAACGTCTGAAACAAATAAATTAACAGGTTAGAATGAGAATATTAGATGGTTGAGATTACAACGAAACGAAATTGGTAGCAACAAACGATTTCTTTAATAGAGTTATTTGTTGGGTGAATGAGTTATTTGTTGCATCTTGGGAAAAACGATTTCTTTGGTTGTATAGATTTACCGTTTCAAGAACTCAACATTTATGATGGTTGTTCATCTTGTGCTGCCAATTTAAATCTTGCAATAAAAAACATGATTAGGGTTTAGTGGAATAATTAGAATTTCAAAATCCAGTGTGCGTAGCAGCTATAATATGAGTGTTTTAATTTAAATTTCAAATTGAATGACCTTTGGTTTGGATGAGGGTTTTGGGAAGTGGTATGTAGCACATAATTAGGCGTGATTATAACGTGTAAATATAAACAAAATGGCATAATTGTTGTTAGTTAGAAATAATTTTAAAAAAAGTAAAAAGTGGCAGAAAAAACCATAGTGTGACACATCAGCCATATTTATTGTCAAATCAATATGGTGCAAGTATTTCAGAAAGTTACAAATATACCTTTAGATTAAGACTAAATTGAAATTTACTAATTAGGGTATTATGGTAAGTTAATGGTACTTTGGTTTTTATATATTTATAATAGATTTTCTCATTAGTTATGGGTTCAATTTAAATTTTATTCAATAAAAAAAAATTGTGATATTACAATTTACCATAAGAGTATACGTGTGAACGATTATCCAATTAGTTATTAATATATATGAATTTACATAGTTAGATTAATAATTGGCTTGCTAAACTATTTTGTTCGAAATTAGATTTTATTTTGTCTTTGCGAGAATTCAAACTTCTGACCTCTAATATTATAGAAGTATTATATTTAACATTTTAAAAAATAAAAAGAATTTTATAATGTGCTACATAGAACTATAAGATAATGTAAAAAAATTTAGAATTATAATTAATGATTATGTGTTGTTACAATATATTATACATTAAATTTAACATATTATATAGATTATATAGAAATCTGATTTTTTTGCAATGCTTCATTATGCTTGGATTTTTGTTTGACATCCATTTTATTTTACTTTTTATTTTATGAATCTCTAACAACCATAGTGTGAACATTTATAATGGGAAGACGACATATATAATATTTATTATTTAAAGAATGTTACTGCAAACTTAATTCATTAGATTAAATTTGTCAAACTCAAAAAAGTTAATTAAAAGATTAGGCTAGTGTATGCATATTTTATTTAAAAGTATTTGGAATGCACGTGTAAGAATATACAATTTATAAATCCTTTCATTAAATCAATTTAGGAATGATTTGTTAATTATACTCCGTCAACATCAAGTTTTCACTTATTTAAGAGGAAAAAAATTGATAAGGCTTTTATGAGCAGGCAAGTGATGTTAAATTTCATAAACGTTATTCAATAATATATAAATATGTTATTCAATATATATAAATATGTTTGAAGTATTACATCTCAGCTAATTGTCTTAACATTTAAATTTTGAGTACCATTACTTCTATATCTTTTATCATGATGAGATTTGGAATTTCTATAGTGTTTGTTTTTGATAAATAATTTAAACAAATCTCAATAGCTTTTTTTTGTGATGTATCGTTCAATGATCAAAACTTCTGGACAATGATGATTTTTCATATATCTATTTAAATTTTTCATGTATCACTTTACCGAATACATCAAATTTAATAAACTAGACCACAAAATCTAATCTCCCTTATTATATAAACAATTAAGTGAACAATTAAGTTTCTTTTGTGATGTATCGTTCAACGATCAAAACTTTTGGACAATGATGATTTTTCATATACTTGTTAAAATTCTTCATGTATCACTCTATCAAATACATCAAGTATAAATAAACTAGACCACAAAATATAATCTCCCTTACTAGATGAACCATTAAGTGAACTATAATTTCAAAAACTAATAGAAGAAAATACATCTCTAATTGACACGAGATAATTGTAGCTTCATATTCTAACTCATCTAAATTTTCAAGATCAATGACTTTACTACAAATAATATTGAAGAAAAAGTTCAATATGATTATAGTTACCATTACACGTTTTGGTAAAATGTCACAGATAGCCACTGATAAAAATTGTTGAATAAATACATGAAAATACATATATTTTAAGGTAATTAATTTGAGATCTTTGAGTGACACAAGTTTTTTTTCCTTTTGATGAGTACCCTTTGAGAATTTTGATATCCTACAAATAATCACAAAAACTTTTTTCTTTTCTTTTTTAGATAGAGTGTGACATGTTTAGGAAAAATATGCCAACGAAAATAAATATTTCATCTCAATAAAACAACAATAACTAAATATTCAATATCAACATAACAATTACAAATACTACAAAAATAACAACAACATTATAACCTCAGTCTCAAAAACAACAACAACAATAAGAACAATAACAATATTACTGGTATAGTCAAAGAAATGTGTTGATTTGAATTCTGGAAAAACGATGAGAGAGTCAAAGAAATGTGTTGATTTGAGTTCTAGAAAAAAGATGAGCTTCCCGTTAGCTCCTAAATTCGACACCTACAACAAGTTGGTCTTATGGGCCAAAAATAGATTGAACAAGTCTAAGTTGGAAAAGCTTCGACAAAGTAGAAAAGTACTTAGAGAAATTCTAAGTTAAAATGAGTCTTCGACCAGAAGGTTCTCAATCCCTTCGACTGAAGGGACTACAAGGTCTTCGACCAGAAGGAAAATTTGTATCTGCCCCGGAAGATTTTTGAATTTGGAGAAAGGCGGGAAAAGCAGTTCGCTTGGCAGTTGAGGAAAGCAACGTTGCGTGAAAAGAGGGGTCGAAGCTCATACAGAAGACACTTATCTTCATCCTGGAGAAAGGCAACTCCTCGATGGTTACCTAGTTTTAGTATAAATATAGGAAGTTTATATAGATTTCCGTGTGTTCAACTGATCGTACAAATTATTCAATACTATTCAAGTACCAGCTGCGTGAGAAAGAATACTGAAAAATGTACGTTTGAAACACCATATTTTACAATCAAAGTCTTTTATTTCTCTCTTTACATTTCTTGCCTCTTTATCTTGTTTGCACTTTATCTACACTTTTACCCAAATTCCTGCACCTAACTTCTCCTCAACCCCTTCTTCCTATTTACTTTCTGCACTAAAACTCATCCATTTCCCAGTCGAACTTGCGTTCTTCACCCACATTAACATTTATGTCCAAACAACATAAAAAATTAGCATATGTCCTAGGACCAAACTGATCGATCCTGCGAGTAACCAAAAAGTTACCCTTTTTGGAAGATCAGCGGTTGTTCACCAGAAAACACGGTGAACAAATTTGCACGCCCAGTGGGACCTTTCTAATTATTGTTGCTTTATTTATTTATTTTTCCGTTTGTTCCCATTAATCTTAATATAAATGCTTCGCATGATTTTCTTTCTTTTACAAAGTTTTGCATGCTATTAAGAAGTGGTAAAGTAACCAACAACGAGTGTACAACTATAAAGAGAAATAGTGAAAGCAATATGGCTAATCATCCAAATAATGGAGAAATACCTCCACCAATTACTACGGGAACAACGGTAATACCAACCATTAATGAAATTGCCTCGTGAACTGTTGGTTCGATTCCAACATTAACAGCAACCAAAACGGGACCAATACTTTCGTATGTGATAACGAGAAATCGTATCATATAATTGCTACGTTTTTAATCCATTTTCATACTGCATTAATCCATTTAACTCCCGATTGTTCCGAGTTTTTATGTCTTTTCACAGGTACAACATGTTTCAAATCGATTTAGTGAAAAAGATCATATGAAGAAAGCTAACATGAAAATCATAAGAAAAGGAACTAATCTGCAAACTTCTGCAAAGTTTGATGTTGTGACGGTCGTCACACGTCCATTACGACCGTAACACGCTCACAACATGAAGAACGCTCGTCACACATCATTGACGAACGTAACGCGCTATTTAAGCGTATTACAACTGTCACCTCTTCTTTACGACCGCCACACGCGTAATTCAACGTCATGAAGAACAAGAGACGTGGGCAACGTAATGGAAGGATTCTTCAACTCCTATAATTTATCAACCTCACCAACGCCCAGTCCTTGTCTTTCTCCACTAAAGTAGTACAAGTCCACGTTCCTATTATTTCTTAACTGCCAATTTCTCTTCTATAAATAGGAGAGATTTCAATGAAGAAGGACAGACATTTTTTTCAGAATTTCTTGCGGAAGCCCTGCCAAATTTACGAACCATCAGTTTGCATTTTTATGTTCTTGTTTTATTTCCCTTTTACCATTTAATTGCTATTTCCAACATTAGAAAATTGCTATTGTAGTTAGAATTTATTTTTAGCCTCAGAATTCGTTTCAAGTTCCGATTCCGAAGGTTCCAATCTTGCCGACTTGTGGAAGAGGGAGCTTGAGGAATAATATTATTATTCAGGTTTTTAATCGCATTTAATTTAATTTTAATACAATTTGTTTACGTTAATTAATTTATTTATTTATCATGAATGTTTTATTGTTTCCCGATTATATTTCCTATCTGTCTGTTTCAAGTACCATGACTAGCTAAATTTCTAGAGTTGGGATGTAATAATAGTAACTAAACGGATTAAATTGTTCCTAAGCTAAAATCTAAATTAACTTAATTACTGGCTGTGACTTTTTATAATTAAAATCAACCTTTTTGTTACGAGAGTAAGAAAAGTAGAATAGGTTAGGATCGAGACCACGAAAGTGTGAGGTTTTAACCGGATAGCTAAAGTTAGGCATTTGATTTAAATACAGCGAGAGCGCTTTAAAACGAATTAGATTTTATTAAGTTTTCAAAGAGTATTTTCTAAACACTTATGGGCTAGCGAGAGCAGGCATAGGGCTTTAGGGGTATAGTCCGAGATAAGACCACGAAAGTGTGAGTTGAGGGTTTTTAAACTAATAATTTCTACAGAACCATCTAAGTTAACCATCTTTATATGCTTAGGTTCGATTAAATCCACTTAGGTTCACTATATTACATACTGACCGTTTTTACTATTATTATTCCCTTAATTTGATTTAGTTTTCCTCTACCTTAACCTCCAAAAAAGCCAAACGTGACAACATCCGCCTTAGCTAAACTAGCAAACCTTTATAGCACTAGAGTGATTACAAAGTCCCTGTGGGTTCGACATCTTTTTATTACTACCGTGATAGGCTGTGCACTTGCAGTTAAGACACCATTAGACACATTAGTTCGATCGCACCACACCAGTATGCAAGTCCCAGAGATCCAACAGGAACACCCCCACCAAGGGTGAATCCAGGATTTCGACCACACGCTCCCCCAGGAACCCTATCTGTTGTTTCTATCTCACAATTAAACTAATTGAAATGCATCAAACCCCTATGCGGTTTTCGATATCTCCCAAACCACCACCGTTGTAAAAAATCCCTCATTTTCCGTCTGAGAACCTCATCGTCTTAGATTTGTTCAATTTTCCTTCGAATAGTTCTTAAAGGATCCAAATTTGAAGGACGGTCTTACTTAAGAATACTTAATTCCCTTCTTTTCGGCTACGCTTTCCATCTTGTTCTTGTCATCAATCTTTAAAAGCACAAGTTTGTCTGGTATCTCTCTCTATTGTTTATTTATTGATGTATGTACTCATCATTGGAGCTTGAAGCTTCCTCAATGATACATGAATTATTTTTGTCGAAAATATTATCATTATCTTTGTTTATTTTGTATTGGATTGGAAAAAAATTTATTGTGATATTGTGTATCACTATGCCAAAAAAGACCTAAGAAAGTGCTTTTTTTGCCCTTTAGCAAGCGCTGCCGTAGGTATAAACAACGTTTTTTTACAAAAAAGCGCTGCCATATCTATTCTTTAGCAGTGCTTTTCCCTGGAAAAGTGCTTTCTAAGGTAGGCCTCTAGCAGCGCTTTTTCTTGAAAAAACGCTTTCTATTGACCCCCTTTAGACAGCGCTTTCAAAAGCGTTGTCTAATGCATTTTTTAAGGCATCTTTAGGCAGCGCTTTTCTAGGAAAAGCGCTTTCTAAAGTAGGTGTTTAGTAGCACTTTTTCTTAAAAAGCGCTTTCGTTGCTTCACGTAAATTTAAGCATTTTTTATGTAAAAACGTTGCGTATTCTTTCTTTTTTAGAAGACATATTTTTGGGAATAATCCCATAAACCTGTACTTCAAGCCTCACATTTCAACGATCCTTTATTTCAACAAAGAAGCTGTTACTTACAAAAAAAGGGCATTATATACCATTATAATACCATTATATACCATTATATACTAAAATATAAACACCATTATAATTCAATTCACATGTTTGCTACTAGGTAGGAGGAGGATGCACTATAATAAGGACAAATTTATGACTATTTCGAACAACAAAGTTATGACTATTACAAGAAAACCTTCTCTTATAAGAGGCAAAACAAACTCATTTAATTTTGTATAAAGGTGATAGTACTCAAGTACAACAAAACCTTATATTCGAATCCGCTTATATATGATATGTTCCAAATCCGTTTCAGCCTGAAATCGCCAAAATCCAACGAGCGGACGGTCCTGGTCCTGCAAATAAGGTATGAACAGAACAACACGGTCAATTAAACTAACTTGGGTCCAACACAATTAAAAATTTTCATAACACTTTTCAACTTTCAATACCTTATATGATTCTTTTTTGAATAAAGTATTCACACAATTCCTCCTTGATTTCTTCCAATTGATTTTTCGTGTAATGAGCACACTTGCATTCATCAAAGTACTACATAAAAAAACATAATATGCATGATTTAGTTAAAAGTAATAAATTATATGAAATATCTGATAAATATTAAAATAAATCCTAAGTTATAAATCCATACCGTGATTGGAATCTCTATTCGGTTCAAAAGAAGGATTTCTTTCATAAACCTCAAAACAAAGTATCCGCAATCTATACTGTTACACTCTTGAGCACACTAGATAGAAAAACAAATAAGAATGTATAGTTGTCTTGTTTTATCAAGTAGCATCACTATTATAAGCAAAATTGTGAAAATCAATGTACCTCTACTTTGATCCATGTAATGTTGCTTGATCTAGACCGTGATACTCGAGCTTCTCTTTGAGACCGGAATACTTGTATTGATCTAACAATGAAGAAAAAATAAAAATGAAATGACAAATATAAAAATCCACTAAGGAGCTCTATGTTGTTCTGCCTTTCCATTGAATTCTTTTCTCCATCCACGGTAGTTATGATTAGAATTTAAGAATCTACGATGATCGAGAAAGACATTCTTCTGACAAAGGTCCAGTCACGTCGTATCGGTTTTATCTTCACAAATAGGACACGCTTTTTGACCTTTAATGTTGTACCCTGATAGATTTACGTATGCTATAAAATCATTAATTGTTCCAAACAACATCGCCCTCAAGTTGAAACTTCTTTCCTATACCCATCATAAACCTCCACACCGTTCTCCCACAAAAACGTTAAATCTTCGATTAAGGGTGTCAAGTATACATCTATGTCATTCCCTGGTTGTTTAGGCCCATAAATTAACATATATAACATCATGTACTTACCCTTCACACATAGCCACAAAGGTAGGTTATAAATCATAATAATCATAGGCCATGTGCTATGCGAGATACTTTGAATACCGTGTGGGTTCATTCCATCAGTAGACAATGCCAAGCGAAGGTTTCTTACTTCTTTTCCAAATTCAGGATACTCATTATCAATTTTCATCCACTGTGGTGAATGTACTGGATGTCAAAGCTTTCCATCAATAATTCTTTCATCTGCATGCCAAGTCAGGTGTCTTGAATCGGTTTCACTATGATACATGCGTCTAAATCTCGGAATTATAGGAAAATACCATAACACTTTTGCTGGAGACAACTTTTTCTTATATCGAGAGACACCGCATTTAGGACACTCATTTAACGATGCATACTCGTTTCGAAACAAAACGAAATCGTTTGGACATGCATGTATCTTATCATAGATCATGCCAATAGAGCACAATATCTTTTTGGCCTCATATGTTCGATTGGGAAGAAGATTATCCTCTGGTAGCATATCTTTCATAAGGGCTAATATTTACCTGTACGGAAACGATCCGAATTTCACACTTTGATCACAAGTAACCCCTCTATATAGAAAATTCAATAAGTTAGTTCCCAATCATTGTAAGTAATGCTCATCCATCATAGAAGTTCATTCAAATGGTTTTACTAATTAAGCTAAACAAAAACGTTAATTATTCACGCAACTATAGCAAAAGAACAACTAATTACATGTAGAGAAGTAATGAACTTCTAGACCCACACAATGTAAGATTCGTGTAAACGACCAGACTTTCACTTTGCACCTGTAAAACAATCATACTATCAATATCAATCCAACTTTTCACTTTTCAATGTCTCTTCAACAACATTTTAATTTACTTATTCAAAACAACAACAAAATTTTAATTTATTCTTAAAACACTCCGTTTATTAATGTTATAGTGATAATATCATATCTCTCATTAGTTCTTAGTAATGACTAAACTACTTTTTTGTACATCAAAAGTAATGAATATATTTTCTATGAAAGAGTATGTTACTTCATTTTAGTTCAAAGTAGTTTTTCCTTCTAAGAATAACTTTCTTAACCAAGCATTTTTCAACAAACAATCCCTTGAGAATCTCAAATTTTTTAAATGACTCTACCACCTAATCAAACAATTATTATACAATTACAACGGTAAAAAAATCCTTGAGTTGAATATGATTTATTGACTTTCCACTGTATTATTCAGTTTTGTTTAGCAGTTAAATACGTGTTATGTAGCCTTTTATTATTTGTTAGTTTACTAGTTAAAAACAATTATTTTTCATATCTTATATTTGACAGAACTTATTCAACTTCTTAACAAACTTAAAAACTTGAACAATGTACAAAACAACAAGAACAATGTATAAAACAAGAACAATAACAACAACAATGTAGAAAACAACAACAATGTACAGCAAGAACAATAACAACAACAACAAGAACAACAACAAGAACAATGTTACAACAACAAGAATGACGTACCTGAACTACGAAGGTCTACGGCAAGAAACGGTCGAAAAAGAAATGATTAGGAATGGTCGGTGAAGAATCGATCGGAGAAAAAACGGTGGGAGAAGAAACAATTAGGAACGGTCAGAGAAGAAACAATCGAAGAAGAAGACAACGATTAGAAATGAATGAATAAGGTTCTGAAAATTTTATATTTTAATTTTATAATTTTCCCTAAGACAGCGCTTTTTAAAAGCGTTTTCTATCATACAAGATCTAGCAACGCTTTCACGAGAAAACACTTTCTTAAGTGGAGAAATTTTATATTTTAATTTTATAATTTGACCTAAGCCAGCGCTTTTTAAAAACGCTTTCTATCATACAAGATCTAGCAGCGCTTTCACGAGAAAGCGCTTTCTTAAGTGGGGCGAATTTAAGGCCTTTAGCAGCGCTTTTTAAAAGCGCTTTCTAAAGACTGTCTGTAGCAGCGCTTTTTTTTAGCAAATTTTTTAAATGACCTACACCAGCGTTTTCTCAATAAAGCATTTTCTAAGGTAGGATATTTTGCAGCGCTTTTAAAAAGCGTTTTCTAAAGGCTGTCTGTAGCAACGTTATTTTTAGTGAATTTTTTAAAAGATCTACAGCAGCGTTTTCTCATTAAAACGTTGTCTTTTTGGTAATGTCAAAAGACAATTTTAACATAATGTATATTAGATATTAAATTTTATGATTTTAGGTTTTACTCGGATGGGAAAAAGCATAAAGAACCTTCGGGGAATGAAAACTTGTCTGCCAAATACAAGATTTCATCACCTTTATTGTCTTGAATTGGAATCCGGTTTTTATAGTTTCTTGCTTGGTTGCACTTTTTCTTGATCCTATATACTTTTATTTGCCCACCTCATGATTAAGTTTAGGACAACATATGTACCGAGCTCACTGGTATTTGGAAAGGCAACCTGGCATGGACCCAAATAAAATTGTAAGGAGATACATTAGATACATGATTTTATTGCCATACTACCACTACCCCAAGTTCGTTATTTCACCTTGTGTGTGATCACATTCTTCACTTATTAAGTATAATGTCATTGTCGTAGGTACGGCTCTTGGTCATCATCGTTTGGGATCACAAGTGGGACCTAATTTTGTTTGGTAATCATTCATTTAATTGTTAGAAACTATGCAAATTTCTTGTCTTTTTTAACATAGAAACACACTAGATCTCCACTAAAAATGAAAATCCAAACTCAATAGATTTAGATAAAAAATACTACATATGAAACATATCTTACTTTAACATTATCTTCTCAAATCTTTGATTGTTTTGCATGTAAAAGACCATATTCATGTTGTTGGAATAATATAATAAGGATAAGTAATTGGGAAATAGATAGGAATGTGGAGATTTAACCATATATAAGTGGGAGAACTCACTCACTTATCACCTTAAAGTTTTAGGTAGATAAATAGTGTGTCTCTCACAAAGGTGTCTAATCCTACAATATGTATCAATGCTCCTATTAAATAAAACTTTTATTACTGAATTATTTTTCATTACATACAATAAATCTCAGCATTGATATTTAGAATTTTTTTTTTGAATAACCATGTATTAAAAAAAAATTTCACAAATAACCGCGTTTCGGAAAAAATTACGCAAATAACCATGTTTCAGATGACTCCCTGTGATCGGTGGATCTGGAACTGACTGTTTTTAGCTGGTTTCGCGAAATGTCGCGGTAAGCAAGAGTCGCCACCGTCTTTTATTTTCTCCAAATGGAAAGGACAAAAGCACAGAAAAATTCCTTATAGAGATTGCTCTCGGTTCGGGAGGTAGATTATAGAAAGGGAAGGTGTTAGCACCCTTTCTATCCATGGTTATCCATGGGCTCTTAGATACTTGCTCATTGTGTTTTCAAAATGTTTGTTTGCTTTTCAAGGTGAGTGGGTTTTGAAAAAAAGTTTCGTTTGAAAAATCTCTAAGTAACTCTTGTATCTGTCCTCAAGAGTGTATGAAAAATTTGTTTGAAAACTTTTAGGAAGTGTAGGTGTGAAAAGTATTTTGTTTGTTTTTTTGAAAAGAGCAAGTATCTATGAGAATCTACCTACCCTAAGGAATTCGTCTGTGTAAATGTCCTTTAAAGTAGTGCCATCCCACCATTGAGAGGTAGGTAGCACCACCGTTGGAGGTGTTCGGGTCAATTCGAGGTTCGGGACATGGTGATCACCAGAGCAATGGGAAGACACCTTAGAAGCTACCCTCATGCCAGGTTCCCGGATCATGAGGACTTACTAAGACATCCTCTACTCGACGATCACCTTTCGAGGCAAGGCAACAGTGAGGCGTACCCTAGGGGTGGTGTGTGAATTGTGTGTCATTTTCAGTTTATTGTTTGTCTTGTCATGTATTGGTGATCTACGTTTTGATTTTATTTTTGGGCATTCATTCTTTCATGTTATTGTTTAACAGTTAAAGGTGCGGGAATTTAAAGTGCGGAAAAAGATAAAAGGTCCTACACTATTACAAAGGCGCGGGTCTACAACGCCAAATTAATCCAGACCCGATTTAAAATAAAGTGCAGAAAATAAATATCTAATTGACTATTACAGGGCTTTGGAACAAGTACATTATATTTACAACAAAGAAATAAATAAAACGCGCGAAAAGAGAATATAATCGAATGCGAGAGCGTTGGACCCTTTGAAGGAATTAAAATAAAATTATTAAAATAATTAAGCTAAATAAAAAAAAGAAAGGACTTATTTTTTCATGTTTTGGTATTTATGACATTAAAGAAAATTAACTTAATAAAAGGTCAAATAATTCTAATTCTAATTGTTTTTTAATTTACTAAAGAAAATACATTAAAGTTAAAACCTAGAATTAAAACTAAATTAATTATAAAATTTATTTACAAAATTAATGGTTAATGATATTTATAATAAAAATATTTAATTAATTAAAAACAAAGATAAAAAGTGCTAAAGGTCTATTTTTGTTATTTTTGGTTATTGAGAAAAAGAATTAAATTAACAACCTAAAATTAAAACTAAATTTATTATGGGATTTATTTACAAAATTAATACTAAAATAAAATATTTATCGTTTTTATCTTTTCTGATTTTTTTTGTGTTTTTATATTATATGAAAATATTAAATTAAAGCATTAAAACAAAGAAAAGAAAAGATATAAAAAAGTTAAAAAGAAGCAAACTGGAGGGGGGTGTTGTCCAAATAGGGAGGTGAATTTGATGAATTCTGGCCCAATAGAAGGAGCCCTTTTGCTGACTTTTGGATCACATGTGGAGCGTTGACTGGAGCATTCCATGGACCTCCCATTCTGACCTTCATATGCTTCTTTCAAGACACTTGGCAAGCCTTTGTATTGGGTGTATGCTGAACCTTTGGAACGTGCACTGCATTGGAACAATTTAAACAAAATAATAGAAGTGAAATGGGGGGACCTGGGATTCGAACCCAGGTCCCAATGATCATTGCCTATACGCCTTAACCAATGGAGCTGCGTGCGTTAGTTGTATATAATATAAGAAATAAATAATATAAAATAAAATGGTCGTTAGTGTTAAAAATAAAATAAAAAGCGCGCTGGATTCAAACCAGCCATTCACACTGTGCCACGCAGTCATCTTCCTCGTTGTTTTATTTTCCTGAAAATATCAAAACATTGGCAACGGTTTTTACACCGTTTCAGAAAGGGCCTTTACAAAAAATAGCGAACAACACATGGGGGCTCATAAATTGAGCGCGAGGGTGGCACTCTCTTCGTCCAAGCATGCTGGTTCTAATGGTGGTATTCAGGCATCTTAATTTTACCATTTTAAGAAACGCCCAATTTTGACCTCCAAGAACCCTAATCTGCATCCATGGTAGAATCACATATAGTATACAAAAACGCAATTAAAGTAGATGGTTAGCTTCAGAAAGGTTTAATTAGCACGAATCCACAAATGAAATGTTATGTAAATGCATAAATTGTAAAATGCGATTGTGAGAAAAAGTGGAAAGAGTCTGGCTTCTGTACAGTGATTCAAGGGGTTAGGGATGGTGTTCTTGATTGGAAAAGTCCTCTTGAAGCCTCAGGAAGCTAATGAGATAAGAATCTTGCCTTGAATCGTACTGCAAGTATGTTTTCAGATTTGAGTTTTCAAGCTAAAAGTGTGAGTTTGCTTTTTTGTGTTTTTTTTCGTTTTTTGAGATGCTTAGCCCTCCTTTTTCGTTTGTATCACTTGTATAGGTCTTATGCCACATGTATGAAGAGGAATTATGGCTCCATAATGCATAGCATTCAATTTCAAGATTCTCCATAAACCTCCATAACCAAATTTCCTTTTTTGACTCATTTTTGAATTCTTGCTCTTTTGGCCCTTTGCACGAATTTGGTAGGTTGCATAATGATAAATCAAAGTTAGTTAAGGCCAAATATTCCATTTAATTAAGCTTTTTGATTTTCTTTTGATTTTAAAAGATTTAAAATTAATTAAATCCAATAAAATCAATTAAAAATGAAAAAATTAATTAAAAAATATGAAATAAAAGGTGGGACACGTGGGAAGCATGGCCAAGTTAATTCAAGTGGAAAAAGTGGGCCCCTTTTGTCAAAAATGAAATTTCAAGGATAAATGATTTTGGCCATTTCACAAAAATTTCCCAACTTCTCCAATGCATATCTTGCTCAATTTTTAAGCTTTGATCATGTTCTTGGACATTTTAGAAAGGTCTTGAAGTCCTCTAACCAATGTCTTTGGTCCCATGTCAATTTGATTTACCAATCTCAAGTTATGGTCTTTGACTTAAAGTCCCTTTTTGTTGACTTTTGAAAATGACCTATAATGTTGAAATTGATAACTTTTTGTGAGAGCATTTGTTGGACTTGGAGTGTGAAGATGAGTTGTAGGAAATGTCTCCCCCTTCAAGATGAGCATTGGATGGGATTTTTCTGATGAACCATGAAAAAGTTATGCCTTGGTCAAGTTACAGTTGACTTTTCAACTGTCCAAAAATAGAAACTTTTGCATCTTGAGACTTTTTGAGCCATATTTTTGAGAATCATGATCAAGCATTGATCAAATGACGTTTGTGGCTTCAAAATGAGATGTTTACCAAAAATTTGAACTTTTGACTGCCAAATGACCATTTTGCCCCTACAGTTGACTGTAGTGCAATTAGGGTTTTGACTATGCAATTTTGTGCTGAAAGTCTTGAAACTTGGTATGAGGATGCTAGACCATATTTGTAGGCATGTGAGACTTGATTGGACCCTTGGAAACTTAATTTTCTTGATCAGAACCAAAACCCTAATTTTGACTGCTTAGGAGGCCTTTACACTGTGCAACCCTTGGGGAATTTTGAAGCTTGACTTGGCAATTTCTTGAAGAATATGGGAGGGCAAATTTTGGGGTACAACAGTTTCCCCTGTTCAATCTTCTTAGACCTGAGGATGCAGATTGGCTGACGTGCCTTTCGTAATCCGAGGGTGGAAGATGATTGAACACTAGAGTGCCCAGAAATTTTCACTCACATAGTAGCAGTGATGGTGGAATGGGCTTATAGATGCCATTTAGAGGTTGATGAATAGGATGATGGGCTTATAGATGCCATCTGGATGTTGATCGCATAAGAGATTCCTTAGCGAGAACTTGTGTACCTGCATAAGAAAAATGAGTACCTGACATGTTGCAGGAGCTGGTCTTCAGATGCTTGGTATAGATGTGTCCTGACTGGTTACAGGAGCTGAGTCTGGAGCTTCAAAAGATGATGAATAAACCAGGGGTGGTTGCTACCTCAGCAGGAACGGTGAGAGAACCTAGGATAACTTCAACTTCAACAGCAATCATTAAGCGAAATCTTGGTGGGAATTACCATCTCCGCAGTATCGGGAAGAGAACCATAGGCGATTACAATCTCAAAAGCAAACATTGAGAAAAACATGGGGTGGAATTATCGTCTCCGCAGGATCGGGGAGAGAACCATAGGCAATTATAATCTCAAAAGCGGACGTTTGAGAAAAACCTGGGATGGAATTATCATCTCCGCAACATTGGGGAGAGAACCATAGGAAATTATAATCTCAATAGCAAATATTGAGAAAAACCTTTGATAACTTCTACTGAGTCTTCATCAGAAAAATCCGTTTGGGGTCGATTTAGCTGGACTAGAGAAGGCCTTGGACTGGATAAAAAAAAACAGAGAATCTTAGGGTCGATTAACTGAACCGGTTTAGGTCTTGGAATGTCTTCAACTGGGTCTTTATCAGAAAAATCTGTTTGGGGTCGATTTAACTGGACCAGAGAAGGCCTTTGACTGGATAGGAAATCTTTGGAGTCGATTTACTGAACCGGTCTAGGTCTTGAAATATGATTGAGAATTTAACTGAATCTTTCCTGAAAGGTAAAGGTCAGTCATATGCAATGCATGATACGGATCAAGCAATGATGCTCTCAACAAAAAATGAGATTTGTAAGATATGATGCGTCTATGCATGCTATAATGATGTATGGAAGTGTGATGTTTATGGATGTATTTTTCGTCTAGGAAAATAAATCATTGACGGATGCCGGGAAGTTGAATCCTGGGCTGATGTGGAAGAAAAGAGCTTCTTGTTTCCGCTGGGGATAATGGTTGCAAGAATACCGGTAGGAGAAGATAACTCCGTTGGGGGATAAACTTGGCGAATGGATTACTCTGTGGGGAGAAAATCACTCTGACGATCTTGTTGGGGAACAATACTCTGTGGGGAGAGAGGTACTTTGCTCGGATATTGATGGTAACTTCGCTGGGGATACCATTGTTATGTTGGAAGTGTGATGAACTCCGCTGGGGATGGGGAGACTTCGCCGAGGACAATCTTTCTGTGGCTTTTGGTTGAGGATAACCCAGTTATATCCTGATAGGGAAATAACCTTTGAAGAAAGTCGGGAGACGCGTTCGTGCTCTGCGGGGAAGAAGCTTCCAGAATCTACTGGGGAATTTTTTGAGATGTATTTTTTGTAAGTTGAAAGAGGGAACCTATGTAGGGTTACTTTGAGGTTGGGCTCGCGTGAAGCTGCATTTGGAGTTGAAGGAAACCTGTGTAGGGTTTCTTGATGACGAGTTCGTGTAAAACTTCATCTTTGGAAAGAGAGGACCTGTGTAGGGTTTCTTGATGGCGAGTTCGTGTAAAACTGCATCTTTGGAGGGAGGAAACCTGTGTAGGGTTTACTGACAATGAGTCCGTATAAGACTGCATCTAGAGCTGAGAAGGAAACCTGTGTAGGGTTTACTGATGACGAGTCCGTGTAAAACTGCATCCTTAAAAATAGAGAACCTGTGTAGGGTTTCTGGGTGACGAGTCCGTGTAAAACTACATCTGGAGTTTTGAGAAGGAAACCTGTGTAGGGTTTACTGATGACGAGTCCGTGTAAAACTACGTCTGGAAAGAGATAACCTGTGTAGGGTTATTTCAGGATAAGTCCGTAAAAAACTTCTTGATGAACCGGGGTAAGGTTATCTTTGAGGTAAGTCCGTGTAAGACTTCCGGATGAACCGGGGTAAGGTTATCTTTGAGGTAAGTCCGTGTAAGACTTCTGGAGGAAACCGGGGTAAGGTTACTTGTGGAGGGTGAGTCTGTGTAAGACTTCGTGATGAACCGGGGTAAGGTTATCTTAAGATGAGTCCGTGTGAGACTTCGTCTGAAAATTGAGAAGGAACCGGTGTAGGGTTACTTTGATGATAAGTCCGTGTAAGACTTTTTTGAAAGAAAAGGAACCGGTGTAGGGTTACTTGTGGATGAGTCCGTGTAAGACTTTGTTTGAAAGTTGAGAAGGAACTGGTGTAGGGTTACTTTGATGATAAGTCCGTGTAAGACTTTTTCTGAAAGAAAAGGAACCGGTGTAGGGTTACTTGTGGATGATTCCGTGTAAGACTTTGTCTGAAAGTTGAGAAGGAACCGGTGTAGGGTTGCCTGATGATGATCAAGTGGATGATTGTCCTGTTTGGTTTTGGATGTTAACCCTTGATCTAGAATTTGTAAAGGTAGATGGTAATCATCTTTGTATTAACCTTTCCTTGGTACTTTGGTTGACAGAGCAACTGGATCGCCTGGACGACTCATTATTGCCCCTGTTTCTGAGGTGAGGGGAAAAGATATCTGGTGGAGGTGCTGGATGACTGCCGATTGACAAATCTTCCTTTTGGTAGGCAAGTGACGAGATGCCGGGACATAGTCGTACGCTTTGATCCCTAACTTTTTCCTGGACCGCCCTTTCGGGTTTTCAGTCCACCGGGATACCCATTTTTGCCCAAGCCGCCTTTTCAGGTTTTCGACTTGCCGGGTGTACAAATTTTTCTTTTTCATCCCTTATTTAGCCCGAACCCTTTTGGTTCGCCGGGAAGCCCTTATTTTTGCCTAGGTGTGTCAACCTAGCGGGTCTTTGATTACGCGTAGTATTCTTTTTCGACTATGTCCACGCTCTCAGGGTGTAGGGGGGTGCCCCTGTTGATAGTGTTGTGTTTCCCTGCTACCAGAAGATGTCCGATCGTGCAAGATTCGTTGCTGGAATGCCACCAGTGACTCGGGCGGAGGTTTGCCCCAAGCTAGTTGGCCTTGAGAGATTCCTCGAATCTTGACTGGACTGCCCCAGATGATAGACACTGATCATGACATGCCCCTTCATTGGAAGTGTTTCTTCCACTTGAGGTGATCTCTTTGTTGAGAGGACTTTTGTTCATTAGATGTTCGTCGTGCGAATTTCTCTGCTGTTCAAACAAATAGTCATATGCAAACAAGGTTATTTTAAGAATGCAAAGGCTTATGTCTGTCTTGAAGTTTTTTGAAAAATGCATTTTTTCAGTAAAAACAGCAAATTTTGTAAAATGTGATGTCAACTCGTTATTTTACCGCAAGCCTTAAGGAGTCAGGATACTTTTCGTAACAGTATGCTTTCGAACTAACCCATGCTTCAGCTAGGACTTTTAAGGGTTATAACGTGGCCTGGTTCATGGTTCAAGAAACAAAGGATAAAGGCTCAAATTATTTGTACCCACCCGCTCTTCGTGATGTTCTTCAATCCTAAACTCAGTCGATCGTGCGCTAGACTTTGTTTGAGTCTTTGCCTTGATGTTCCAATGATGATTCAGATATTGATGATTCATTCTGAATAGGCAGTCATGTTTTTGTTGAGGGTTTGTATGACCTCTTTCTTTTTGATTTTGCTATCCCTAAAATTTGCCTGAACTGTTTCTTTTGTGATTACAGTCAGCGGGATACCCCAGTTTTGTAAGTCTCCTTCATAGGTTTTGACTTATTGGGTTTTTATTTTTGAGATATAATGACTGACTATCCTTATGATTATTCGGAATCATCACTGTCTTCTTTTTTTTTGTAAGGACCTCTTTGGTGCCATTTGTTATGCACTTGGATCAACTGAGAGAACTACCCTGCCCCAGGTTATGATAAAGGGTTTTAATTTTCGAAAAGAAAAACTCCTACTTCTTTGGCTCAGAGGGGTTGACGAGGGATTATCTTCCTTATAACTCCAGTGTTTAGGGATTGAAACAATGCCTGTACCTCATCAGCGGGGTCTGTTCAAAAGCATACTGTAAAGATCGTGGTATCGTTTTCGTCATCCTCCCTCAAGAGGCTTAGAATTTTCAGTCAAGAGTTGATCATCACAAAAATATGAAAGCAGTTTTAAGTACAGTAAACATAATTAATTCAAGACAGACATGTGTAATGCATTCATGAAATAAAAGAGTTTAACATGATAATTGTTTGTTTGAACAAGAAAAGAAAAATACAACTTGAATTCAAATGAACAAAAATCTCTCAATCCTAGCCATGTTTTGGCAAAGGAGCAGTGGTCACAACAGGAGTCTCAGCAAGCTCGAACTAGATCTCCTTAGCGTCGATCATATTCTGGATCTTATACTTCAGCGCCCAACAGTCCTCAGTATCATGCCCCGGGCTATCAGAATGATAAGCACACCTCGCTTCTGGATTGTAG
Source organism: Vicia faba (assembly GCA_948472305.1). Lineage (NCBI taxonomy): Eukaryota > Viridiplantae > Streptophyta > Magnoliopsida > Fabales > Fabaceae > Vicia > Vicia faba. The sequence goes on along the minus strand of OX451736.1, from coordinate 1,406,948,021 downwards.
TTTGGAGAGGAGGTCTTGGGATTTGCAGGAGGGTTGATCACCGTAATCAGGTTCATTTTCAACATGTGATGTAATGCTTGTGACCATGGCATGTTAATGTTGGTGAATTGTCTTTTAGGCTCGTCCGGCCTTCGCTGATTTCCCTTTTGTGGTTGGCAGCGTGGTGCAGAACCAGAGATCATGACTGCCCCTGCCTGTTGGTCACGACGACTCTTTTGACCGTATGCAGCATTAGACTCTTTCTTGCCCATGTAAGGCTTTTGGTGAGTATCCGAAGGTGTGGCCTCCTGAATCTTCCCACTCTTGATACCAGCTTCGATTCTTTCCCCAGTCAGAATGAGGTCGGTAAACCCTGCAGATGAATTACCAATGACATAATTGAAGAACGGCCCGGATAGGGTCCCTAAGAACATATCAACGAGTTCCCGGTCGGTCAAAGGTGGTTGTACCCTCCCAGCAAGGTCCCTCCATCTCTGCGCATATTCTTTGAAACCTTCTCCCGATCCTAACGACATACCCTGGAGTTGGGTACGTGTAGGAGTGAGGTCGGCATTATACTGATACTGCTTGTAAAAAGTAGTAGCCAACTCCTCCCAGTTACGAACCTTGGTCCTATCCAGCTGATAGAACCATTCGAGGTGAGTCCCTGAAAGACTCTCCTGGAAGAAGTGGATCCACAAGTTCTTGTCCACAGTGTATGGTTGAATCTTCCGCACATAAGACCTGAGATGCAGCCTGGGACAGGATGCCCCATCATACTTAGCAAAAGAAGGAACCTTGAATTTGTGTGGGATCACCACACCAGAAGATAGACCCAGGTCTCCGAAATCCAACCCATGCACTTGTTGAATTTCCATGGCATTCAGACGATCCTCTAGTTGCTTGTACCGGTCCTCAGCAGGGGGGTACTGTTCATCATTGAAGTCTGTCTCGGTGTCGGAGACCATAGGGCTAGGAACCTCTCTCCCTTGGTGACTGCCTTCCCCCACAGATGGAGTAGTCCTCTCAGCTTCATTCTGCAGTGTGTTCCCAGATCTGCTTCTAGGGTTGAACAAAACAGTCCTCTTCTTCTTCTGAATCAGAGTCTTCAATTCCTTTTGACCCTGGGCTAGGCTCATAATCAACTCCTGGAACTGGGCATTCTGGGCCTGGAGGGCCTTGATAGCTTGTCCATCGGATGATTCAGGATTCATGATGACGGCTGTAATAAACAGCGAAGAAGGTAAGTGACCTGCAACAAGTGTACCTGTAATGAAATGATATGTATGATATGCATGCGATGTTTTCTAGGATCTCGCGGGGTAGACAAGAAAAATTGTTAGAGTTGAATTTCGTAGCTTGGTTGAAGGAACTGCATGTTGTTGAGAGTCCTTCTTCAAGGGTCAAAGGCTCTCCTTATCCAGTGGGTCATAGCCTCTGACAACCTTGGCTTAGAGGAAAATAAATCCCCTTTGCCCCTGGCTAGGCAGTTTGGTCCATCGTGACCTGCACCACAGACCCTTGAGATCCTTGAAATTGATTAGTCCTTATGTAGGATGCATGCAATGGCATGATGTCATGATGTTATGCTATGTGTGGGGTAATATAGGTAAACCCTGTTATGAGTCCCATTTAAGGACTGTAAACAAAACTTGCGAGAAACTTAGTAAACCCTGTTATGAGTCCCAATTAAGGACTATAAACAAAACCTGCAAGAAACTCAAATGTCAGATAACAAGCATGCAAGTAGTCAAGTTGGAAGGCACACAAGTCACACAAGAGAAGCCCTTAGAGTTTAAGGCCAGCATGAGGTCTGGGTATTACCCTCTTTCAGTCTGTTGGTTCATACCTGTCCTATCAAAGTAACCGGGTTCTTAGAGGATCCCAATATCATTGACTACCCTCAATCGGTCATAACTCCAGCATCGCAATCTTTTCTTGCGGCCAGAACCATCACGAGAGTTTAGCCTCAATGGGCGTAGCATACTGCTACAATTCTAAAGGCCAAGTTGTGTCATTTAAGGTTCTAAGGTTGTTGGTGCTTAATGACTCCTTAGAAGACCCATATTCTCCTCGTTGCAACACAAGGGATATCGGTACAGACCAAGGTGCCACACCAACGTAGCCACTGCTTCACCCGTGTCGGTCTACGCCGGACAGGTCCCTCACAGCTTATGCTACCTAAACAGGGTATCCCCAGATCCGGGTTAGGATCTATGTAACTCCCATGCAACCCACAATAATAAAGCAAGCAAGTCAATACAATTGAAAACACAGTTATGAACTAACCCTAAGGTACACCTCACTTTAAAAATTCCCCAGCAGAGTCGCCAGTTCTGTGATCGGTGGATCTGGAACTGACTGTTTTTAGCTGGTTTCGCGAAATGTCGCGGTAAGCAAGAGTCGCCACCGTCTTTTATTTTCTCCAAATGGAAAGGACAAAAGCACAAAAAAATTCCTTATAGAGATTGCTCTCGGTTCGGGAGATAGATTATAGAAAGGGAAGGTGTTAGCACCCTTTCTATCCATGGTTATCCATGGGCTCTTAGATACTTGCTCATTGTGTTTTCAAAATGTTTGTTTGCTTTTCAAGGTGAGTGGGTTTTGAAAAAAAGTTTCGTTTGAAAAATCTCTAAGTAACTCTTGTATCTGTCCTCAAGAGTGTATGAAAAATTTGTTTGAAAACTTTTAGGAAGTGTAGGTGTGAAAAGTATTTTGTTTGTTTTTTTGAAAAGAGCAAGTATCTATGAGAATCTACCTACCCTAAGGAATTCGTCTGTGTAAATGTCCTTTAAAGTAGTGCCATCCCACCATTGAGAGGTAGGTAGCACCACCGTTGGAGGTGTTCGGGTCAATTCGAGGTTCGGGACATGGTGATCACCAGAGCAATGGGAAGACACCTTAGAAGCTACCCTCATGCCAGGTTCCCGGATCATGAGGACTTACTAAGACATCCTCTACTCGACGATCACCTTTCGAGGCAAGGCAACAGTGAGGCGTACCCTAGGGGTGGTGTGTGAATTGTGTGTCATTTTCAGTTTATTGTTTGTCTTGTCATGTATTGGTGATCTACGTTTTGATTTTATTTTTGGGCATTCATTCTTTCATGTTATTGTTTAACAGTTAAAGGTGCGGGAATTTAAAGTGCGGAAAAAGATAAAAGGTCCTACACTATTACAAAGGCGCGGGTCTACAACGCCAAATTAATCCAGACCCGATTTAAAATAAAGTGCAGAAAATAAATATCTAATTGACTATTACAGGGCTTTGGAACAAGTACATTATATTTACAACAAAGAAATAAATAAAACGCGCGAAAAGAGAATATAATCGAATGCGAGAGCGTTGGACCCTTTGAAGGAATTAAAATAAAATTATTAAAATAATTAAGCTAAATAAAAAAAAGAAAGGACTTATTTTTTCATGTTTTGGTATTTATGACATTAAAGAAAATTAACTTAATAAAAGGTCAAATAATTCTAATTCTAATTGTTTTTTAATTTACTAAAGAAAATGCATTAAAGTTAAAACCTAGAATTAAAACTAAATTAATTATAAAATTTATTTACAAAATTAATGGTTAATGATATTTATAATAAAAATATTTAATTAATTAAAAACAAAGATAAAAAGTGCTAAAGGTCTATTTTTGTTATTTTTGGTTATTGAGAAAAAGAATTAAATTAACAACCTAAAATTAAAACTAAATTTATTATGGGATTTATTTACAAAATTAATACTAAAATAAAATATTTATCGTTTTTATCTTTTCTGATTTTTTTTGTGTTTTTATATTATATGAAAATATTAAATTAAAGCATTAAAACAAAGAAAAGAAAAGATATAAAAAAGTTAAAAAGAAGCAAACTGGAGGGGGGTGTTGTCCAAATAGGGAGGTGAATTTGATGAATTCTGGCCCAATAGAAGGAGCCCTTTTGCTGACTTTTGGATCACATGTGGAGCGTTGACTGGAGCATTCCATGGACCTCCCATTCTGACCTTCAGATGCTTCTTTCAAGACACTTGGCAAGCCTTTGTATTGGGTGTATGGTGAACCTTTGGAACGTGCACTGCATTGGAACAATTTAAACAAAATAATAGAAGTGAAATGGGGGGACCTGGGATTCGAACCCAGGTCCCAATGATCATTGCCTATACGCCTTAACCAATGGAGCTGCGTGCGTTAGTTGTATATAATATAAGAAATAAATAATATAAAATAAAATGGTCGTTAGTGTTAAAAATAAAAAAAAAAGCGCGCTGGATTCAAACCAGCCATTCACACTGTGCCACGCAGTCATCTTCCTCGTTGTTTTATTTTCCTGAAAATATCAAAACATTGGCAACGGTTTTTACACCGTTTCAGAAAGGGCCTTTACAAAAAATAGCGAACAACACATGGGGGCTCATAAATTGAGCGCGAGGGTGGCACTCTCTTCGTCCAAGCATGCTGGTTCTAATGGTGGTATTCAGGCATCTTAATTTTACCATTTTAAGAAATGCCCAATTTTGACCTCCAAGAACCCTAATCTGCATCCATGGTAGAATCACATATAGTATACAAAAACGCAATTAAAGTAGATGGTTAGCTTCAGAAAGGTTTAATTAGCACGAATCCACAAATGAAATGTTATGTAAATGCATAAATTGTAAAATGCGATTGTGAGAAAAAGTGGAAAGAGTCTGGCTTCTGTACAGTGATTCAAGGGGTTAGGGATGGTGTTCTTGATTGGAAAAGTCCTCTTGAAGCCTCAGGAAGCTAATGAGATAAGAATCTTGCCTTGAATCGTACTGCAAGTATGTTTTCAGATTTGAGTTTTCAAGCTAAAAGTGTGAGTTTGCTTTTTTGTGTTTTTTTCGTTTTTTGAGATGCTTAGCCCTCCTTTTTCGTTTGTATCACTTGTATAGGTCTTATGCCACATGTATGAAGAGGAATTATGGCTCCATAATGCATAGCATTCAATTTCAAGATTCTCCATAAACCTCTATAACCAAATTTCCTTTTTTGACTCATTTTTGAATTCTTGCTCTTTTGGCCCTTTGCACGAATTTGGTAGGTTGCATAATGATAAATCAAAGTTAGTTAAGGCCAAATATTCCATTTAATTAAGCTTTTTGATTTTCTTTTGATTTTAAAAGATTTAAAATTAATTAAATCCAATAAAATCAATTAAAAATGAAAAAAATAATTAAAAAATATGAAATAAAAGGTGGGACACGTGGGAAGCATGGCCAAGTTAATTCAAGTGGAAAAAGTGGGCCCCTTTTGTCAAAAATGAAATTTCAAGGATAAATGATTTTGGCCATTTCACAAAAATTTCCCAACTTCTCCAATGCATATCTTGCTCAAGTTTTAAGCTTTGATCATGTTCTTGGACATTTTAGAAAGGTCTTGAAGTCCTCTAACCAATGTCTTTGGTCCCATGTCATTTTGATTTACCAATCTCAAGTTATGGTCTTTGACTTAAAGTCCCTTTTTGTTGACTTTTGAAAATGACCTATAATGTTGAAATTGATAACTTTTTGTGAGAGCATTTCTTGGACTTGGAGTGTGAAGATGAGTTGTAGGAAATGTCTCCCCCTTCAAGATGAGCATTGGATGGGATTTTTCTGATGAACCATGAAAAAGTTATGCCTTGGTCAAGTTACAGTTGACTTTTCAACTGTCCAAAAATAGAAACTTTTGCATCTTGAGACTTTTTGAGCCATATTTTTGAGAATCATGATCAAGCATTGATCAAATGACGTTTGTGGCTTCAAAATGAGATGTTGACCAAAAATTTGAACTTTTGACTGCCAAATGACCATTTTGCCCCTACAGTTGACTGTAGTGCAATTAGGGTTTTGACTGTGCAATTTTGTGCTGAAAGTCTTGAAACTTGGTATGAGGATGCTAGACCATATTTGTAGGCATGTGAGACTTGATTGGACCCTTGGAAACTTCATTTTCTTGATCAGAACCAAAACCCTAATTTTGACTGCTTAGGAGGCCTTTACACTGTGCAACCCTTGGGGAATTTTGAAGCTTGACTTGGCAATTTCTTGAAGAATATGGGAGGGCAAATTTTGGGGTACAACACTCCCCAAAGGAGGAGTCATATGAATTGGCGCATGCACCCAATTTTTAAGGGGAGGCGCCATCTCACTTGGCGCCTACGTGCTTAGGGCATGCCCTAAGCCAAGTGAGATGGCGCCTACGTGTTATTTTAGGGCAAAATTTAATTTTTTTTTGTCTGGTGCGTTGTGTGTTGGATACATGATCAACAAAATGGACTTTTTATTTAAAAAAAAATTACATCCAACTGTATTACATTAAAATAACAGATAAAAAAAACAGATAAAAAAAACAGATAAAAAAATACAGGAAAAAAAAACAGATAAATCAGTGATCCCCCGGAACCCGGTAATGACCCCCGGTTCCGCATCTCCGTCCTCGTTTTTCTCGTGCTAGGTGTCGTCGCGTTTCCTGCTGCGGCAGGGTCGATGGCCCAACGAAGTCAATGCGGTCTGGATCCATAAAATTAGTCAGATCTCCATATCTAGAAGATCCGCTTTGGTACAGTTGGTTACCCATACCCTCAAAGTTTGGCCGTGTTGGCGGTGGATGGGGTTCCATAGTGGGTCTGTAGCATTGATCGTCTGAGTACGATGGGTAGAAAGGAAATTGATCTTGGGGTGTTTGGTATTGAGGATGTTGGGTGGTTTGGTGATATTGTGGTTGATGGTAGGCTGGGTCGGTTTGTTCGTAATCTTCTGACATTCCCATATCAGGGCTAAGGCTGGATGTTGAGGGGCCCATATTGCGATATACGAAAGACTGAAATTGTGTGTGGGGTATGTGGTTGTGTTGGTATTGTGATTGGTATTGTGGTTGGGTGTGAGGAATATCGGGGTATTTGTAGTGTGGTGGTGATTGTGGTTAGTTGTGTGGCATTTGAGTGTAATTTTGTTGTGGTGGGGACTGTGGTTAGATGTTTGTGGGTCTGTTTCTTCTTGGGGGTTGGTGGGAGGTTGATGGGTTTTGGGATTGTTGTTGGGGAAACGAGGGTTGTGCTCATTGTGTGCGTGGGTCTACCAAGTACCTTGGATGAGATACGTGCATTTCAGGGTTACTAACCGACCTGTACCAAGACAAATATTGATCCGTGTGTCGCATATTACTTTATTAAGGAAAACCGGGAATTGTAAGACATAGCGGTGACGCCTCTGCCACATCTTACACCATTCCGGAGCGAAGTATTTCCAGTTGGTAAGACCCCACTGGGCGTCGACCCTTTTAAGATGCCATGGGGACAAACAAGTTGGATCACTTGGTATCTCTTAATGCATTCCGAACTGCATCTTCACACGGTCGCTGTGGTGCATCTCCACAATGTTGAACCGAATGATTGCAGTCTTCGCGGTCCAAGTTGCTGCATCCTCCGGGTTTGGATCATGGCCCAAACCCAAATATGGTCTCCAAACGAACTGCGATAAAATTTAAATCAGGTTAACGCAAAAGTAATGTATAAATAATTTAAATGAAGAAAATTTAAAAGCTACGACGTACGTCATCCGGGCCTAAGTGATCCAACAGATTGCGGTATAGTGCGGCATTGAATCTTGGATTCTTGCCGTAATCCATACCCCTCACGCAGTACCTAAAGAAAATGAAAAACATTTTATTCTTAGCATATATTTGGTGAAGAGATGAATAGTAATAAAGGATATAACTTGATGACTTACTATGTTGCGTACGGGAAACCGAAAGTGTTGTTGTTGACGGGGTTTAAGGACTTCATCCTCCACCAACCCCAGGCTTGTAGTAAAAAAGCGCACCCATAAAATATACATTTTTCCTTGACTACATTTTTGCACAAGGAACTGTATAGGTGGGCTAAAACTGCAGAACCCCAACTATATTTTCTTGTTATTTCAAAATTTCTTAGTAAATGTAAATACATAAAATTTACACTATTTCCCGTACTTTCGGGAAATAAAAAGGTACCAAATAGTATCACAAGATAAGTTATGGCTTTTACTACCCTGTCTTGCTCGGAGGAATTTTCGTTTAATTCCAAACTTGCATAATGACTTTTCAGCTCAGTGAGTAGTATTCTCTGACCTCTCGCACCACCACCTTCTACTATATCCCTGCCTAACAGTTCTTCACACTGAGAGTTGGGTTGTTGAACCGACCCATTCACGGCCTTACCGTCGACAGGGAGACCTAGTAGCATGTACATATCCTCTAGCGTGATGGTACATTCACCTATTGGTAGGTGAAATGTATGGGTCTCTGGTCTCCACCTTTCCAACATTGCAAGAATGAACTTCGAGTCAATGGTGCAGTTGGAGATCTTTATGACATGTCCAAAACCTGCGTATTCCAGATATGGTACGATAAATGGGTCGGGAGCCAGGTAGTTGTGAGAACGAATTCTGAATCTTTTTGTGTCCTGAGTTCATAATGTAAAAGGTGTAAGATTAAGTAAGACGAACAATGCATTATCTGAAGTATGAAAAATGTATAACCAAAATAGAAACTTACAAATGCGGCAATGTTTTCCCTTGTGCCTCTGTGAGTATCGCCCATTGTTTAAAATGCTTGAGATTATGAAAGACTTAGGAAGAGATAGAGAGTATGAAAGACTTAGAAAGTGTAAGAGATTATGAAAGATTTCGTAGCAGAGAGTGAGACTTATGTGGGTGTGAGAGATGTATGATATGGTATGTATTTATAGGCAAAAAAATTTCATATAGTGGTTGCTGGTGCTTGCATGCATGCGAAGTGTCACTCTTGCAGGCTAGGTGGCAGCCTAGGGGGTTACAAAAATGCATGCATGTACAAAAAATGAAAGGTGTCACTCTTGCAGGCTAGGTGGCAGCCTAAGGATGCATCACGATTGGATAGTAAGGGAGGCTCCATTGGACTTGGCGAAAGAGTACAAAAATGAATGGTGTCGCCATCCCAATAGGCGAATAAGAGGTGTCTTTTGTTGGAGGCTAGGCTCAAGCTACGTGACAGCCTTTGGGATGCCTTTCTTGAATGCATGTAACCCCATTGGAGGTGATGGGAGGAGACTTACAACATACAGTATAGGTGCAAAGTAGGCGCAGGCTAGGTGGCAGCCTAGGGGGTTACATATATGCATGCATGTATCACGATTGGACAGTAAGGGAGGTGCCATTGGACTTGGCAAAAGAGTACAAAAATGAATGGTGTCACCACCCCAATTGGAGAATAAGAGGTGTCCTTTGTTGGAGGCTAGGCTCAGGCTACGTGACAGCCTTTGGGATGCCTTGCCTGAATGCATGTAACCCCATTGGAGGTGATGGGAGGAGACTTACAACATACAGTATAGGTGCAGAGTAGGCGCAGGCTAGGTGGCAGCCTAGGGGGTTACATATCTACATGCATGTATCACGATTGGACAGTAAGGGAGGCGCCATTGGACTTGGTGAAAGAGTAAAAAATGAATGGTGTCGCCACCCCAATTGGCGAATAAAAGGTGTCCTTTGTTGCAAGCTAGGCTCAGGCTACGTGACAGCCTTTGGGATGCCCTGCATGTAACACTATTGGCAGCCTTGGGGGTTGCATCCTTACTTAATTGAAATTTTTAGTCTTATGTTTATCATAACATTGATTCACTTAATCTGTCAAATCTTCCAACCTTCAAACGTTCTTACAATCAAACCTTCAAACAATCAAACATATAAACTTTCGAATAACTCATAAAGTTCAAACATTCCAACCTTCTAACCTTACAGCATTCAAACCTTCATACAATCAATAAACTTCAAACATTCCAACCTTCGAATCACTCATAAAATTCAAACATTCCAACCTTCAAACCTTCAAAAAATTATACGCAATGGCCTCTGTACCACAATTTGTCGTCAAAGCACATTTCAACGGTGAGACATACATTTGTCCCACCGCTGGGTTTTTGTTTAGAGACACAGACAACATCCGATTTCTCTTAAATGGGAAAGCCAATTTCTCGTACTTCAAAAAATGATTAGAGGCCAAAATTGAACGAGGCCCGGTGTCCCAGATATTTTATCAGAATCCAGTTTTTTTTGGAAACAACCAAGTAATTTTTTATAAGGTTGAAGTTTAAGATGACGAGGATCTCCAGAATATGTTTTCCAGCCATGTCTATTCTGGGTACGACTCTATTGAGTTGTACGTTATGCTGCGAGAGCCTCAGGTGACACAAGAGGTTGATCCTTTAGAGAATGAACAAGCTGAGGTAGATGTAGTTGATGATGAAGAAGAAGATGACGAGTTAGAGTTTGATGAAATGGTGAATGATGATTCCGACGATGATGGCATCCCTAGTATTCCTGCAAACGAAATCTACACACCACCTCCGCACATGATAAACTTCAACATGGGCGGAGATGAACCTTCTACTGACTTATTTTTCAATCCGTATATGCAGTCGGATGAAAATTTAAAAGAGAAGGACAAGTTTCGTAACAGAGAGGAATGCATCAGGGCCATTAAAAAATTCCACATGCTCAACTCGGTTGATTTTAAGGTGGACCGTGTCAACCCGGAAAGGTACAAGATCAAGTGTGTCCACCCTGACTGTATGTTCAAGCTAACCGCATCATACAGATTAAGGGGTGACTGCTGGGTCATAGGTTCCATGACTACCCACACTTGTGTAAGTTCCACTCAATCACAGGACCACTGAAAACTCAACTACAATCTCATCTGTCAAGAAATCCTACCCTTGGTCAGCAACGACCCATCTTTAAAGGTGAAAACAATCATCTCCCACATCACCACGGTTTTTAACTACACTCCGTCTTACCGTAAGGCGTGGTTAGCAAAGACTAAGGCGATTGAAAGGGTGTACGGAAACTAGGAGGAGTCATACCAAGAACTTCCCCGTTACCTGAATGCATTGACACAACCCACATTCAAATATTATCGCAACGAGATCCGTTTGTCAAATCTGGAAGCCGGTAGGTAGATCGACAATATTCCGGTGGAAAAATTGACTAGGTCATACGACAATGGCCAAAGATGGGGGCATATGACAACGAATCTTATTGAATCAATGAATGGGGTATTCAAAGGCATACGAAACCTCTCAATCACTGCCTTGGTAAAATCTATGTATTTTAGGATGGCTACGTTATTTTCCAAAATAGGTGAAATGTGGAATGCGGTGTTGCAATCTGGACAACTATGGAGTGAAAGCTGCATGAAATACATTAAGGCTGAAAGTGCTAAAGCCAACACTTATATGGTTATACGGTTTGACCGACATAACCACAACTTCATTGTGAAAGAGACAATCGACCACAATGAAGGCCTGCCAAGACAAGAATATAGGGTCATGCTACCTTCTCAATGGTGCGATTGTGGCAGGTTTCAAGCATTTCGCATGCCTTTCTCTCATGTCATTGTCGCTTCTGCTCATACCCATCAAGACGCATTGCAACTTCTGTCAAACATTTACAAATCTGAAACGTTGCTCAACGTTTACAACAACAACTTTCCTTTGGTACCAAAACTAGATTATTGGCCTGCATACGACGGCGAAATAGTGTGGCACAATGACCAAATGCGAAGGAACAAGAATGGTCGTCCCAAAAGTAAGCGCATCACAACAGAAATGGACGATCTTGACAAGTTGGAAAGAAAGCGTGGTTTATGACATCAGGTCGGACACAATTGCAAAAGCTGTCCGAATCGGGCGTCTGCCTCGACCACATAAAAATTGTAATACATAAAATCTTTCCTTAATTGTGTTGTAAACATTTGGGTTTTCCGTTAACAGATTTTGCTACAATTAATAAAACGCGTACAAGAATAATTAACGATATTCCGTCTATGAAATTACAACTGTTAACACAATTTCATCTGACCCATGCATCATCAACATTACATCGCTCTCTGTTTTGACTTCCTCCAACCATACATTAGGTATTTCTGTCGCATGTGAGGTTGTTGTTCGTTTTTGCTGGATCCTTCGAATTTTTCCCCCTCCACAATGTCTCCATCTAGCCATCGCATCAACTCCCGCTTCAGACGCTATATGGAGTGAATGTGCCAGAATTTCATTTTCATCGCAGGTTTCGTGGCGGAGAAGATAACGTAACCATCTCTGCTAAAAATCATAGGCGACGTCATGACGCAAATAACAGAGTACAAAATAAAAATACAGTGCGAGAAAGTATGCGAAATTTCGGAGAAACGGACGAATTATTTATAAAACAACATTTTGCCCTAGTTTTGCCGTAGGAGCCAAGTGAGATGGTGCTTCCTCTCACTTTTAAGGAGCATGCGCCATCTCACTTGGCTAAAAGCCAAGGGAGGCGCCAAGTGAGATGGCGCCTAGGGCAAAAGTGTAGGTGCATGCGCCAATTCAGATGGCTCCTCCTTTGAGGAGTCATCTGAAACATGGTTATTTGCGTAATTTTTTCCGAAACCCGATTATTTGCGAAATATTATTTTAATACTTGATTATTGTAAAAAAAAATTCTGATATTTATAACTATTAGTTTGTTAGAAAAAAATATACTCTAACTATTAGAAATAAAAATTAAAAATTATAATTTAACATAAATCATAAAAGAAACGGCTTAACTTCCATTTATATAATATTTTATAGCAAAAGTTATATGTTTTTATAAATAATAAATAAATTAGTTTAAGATAAAACATGACATTGGTCTAAATAATTAATAAATAATTTTAATTATCCTAAGAGTATTAAATATAGAAAAATTGTAATTAACAATAACCATCATATTTTAATTGTCATAATAACATTGATGTATAATGATATTCTTTGAACTTACTGTTTGATTATCTTAAATCTTAAATCACTACAAGGTGAAAGCAGTGCAGAAATGGCAAATGGTTCACTATTTTTCCATGCCCTTTTATTTGATTAGCTAAGCAGTTATTCTACCGGCTTTTGATTGTATTACTTATAGAATTTATATATCCTTCGATACTATCGCCCGCTGCATTAATTTGCAATTTCATCCAATTCATGAATCTATGTAATTTTTATTTTCATTTTGAGAGAACTTATCTCGTGATGTATATTAGTTAATGCTTTCTATATACAAGTGTGATGCTGTTGAATGACTGAAAATATATGCTAATATAATTTTTTCTCAATTTGCCAATTTTCATTGATATTACACTATGTATATTTATTAGCTGTTATATTATTGAGTGGCAAGAAAGGAACAATTTGAAGGTTATATACTATTGTAGGGTCTTTCACTCACGTTTCTTTCACTATTAGACGGTTCCAATTAAATTAATATGATTACTTTAGATTGTTCATGTTCTACTTTATGCTATATCAAGTACTCTCTTTATCTCATAATAGTTGTTTTTTTTTTCTATTTTTATTTGTGTCAAATTATTTATCACTTTAAAATATCAATATAATATTTATTATTTATTTCTATTAACTAACTCTTATTTATTATATTTTAATTCATATAACTATTCCACTATCTATTATTAATAAAGTTATTTTAATAAATGAAATTTATTTTATTATTAAAATTAATATAATTAATTATTATCTTAAAAAGTGTGAAAATATAATAAAAAAATCTATCGTGAGACGGAGAAGTATTTCTTTATGGACAATTTTCAAGTTCAGTAATTTCTTATCAGAGTGCATATTATTATTTATGTGATATAAAATTACGGAAAATGATATATCATGATATTTACTAATGACATTAACGTAGGTCAAGAGACTATTTTGTTTCTTTGATTTTCATTTTATAAATTATAATATTATTTTTATAATTTAAATAAATTGATCAAATTGTGTATGTAATTAATTTGAGTCAATTTTTTATGGTTGGTAATTTTTAGTTATAGTGTCATTTCATTACAATTTATTATAGTAGTTTAAATCACTTTACTATTCTAAATAATTTATAAATAAGTCCATTCATTTATCATGATTATAACACTTTATTTTAAATAAAACCTAAAAAATTTATGAGCATTATAAAATATTGTTAATTAGCATTTAATTTTTAAATTTGAAAATGTTTCAAATTTTTTTAAAAAAATAAATAAATTTTGTTTGTTTAATAATAATAATATATTTGTTGAGTAGAATATTTTAATTTTAATTACGATTTTATATTTTATTATCTTAATTTTTCTTATTGATCCTATTAAATGAGTTGAATAATAACTGTAACATTAAAATTACTGATCAAAATATTGAATATTAACGAGAACATGAAATTACTAATCAAAATATTGAATATTAACGGAAACATGAAGTTAATATTCAAAATTTTAATATTAACGGCAACATAAAGTTACTGATCAAAATATTGAATATGAACGTAAAAAATTCAATTGATTATCGATTCAATTATTCATTCAATAATGCATTCAATTTCTATAACATATTTTCTCATTAGTTATGCGTTCAATTTAAATTTTTGTCAATAATAATAAAAAATTGTGATATTACAATTTACCACAACAGTAAACGTGCGAACCACACGATTATCCAACTAATTATTAATATATATGAATATACATAGTTAGATTAATAATTAACTTGTTAAACTATTTTGTTCGAAATTAAATTTTATTCTGTCTTTGCGAGAATTCAAACTTCTGACCTCTAATATTATAGAATTATTATATTTAACATAAAAATAAATTTATAATGTGCTACGTAGAAGTATAGGATACTGTAGAAAATTTTAGAATTATAATTAATCATGATGTGTTGTTACAATATACTATACATTGAATTTAACATATTATATAGAAATCTGATTTTTTTGCAATGCTTGAAACACATTATGCTTGGATTTTTGTTTGACATCCATTTTATTTTACTTTTTAAAAGGCAAAAGTCATCTACTATAACATTTTCCTTTAAAATCAAATTTTTTATTTTATGAATCTCTAACAACCATAGTGTGAACATTTATAATGGGAAGATGACATATATAATATTTATTATTTAAAGAATGTTCCTGCAAACTTAATTCATTAGATTAAATTTGTCAAACTCAAAAAAGTTAATTAAAAGATTAGGCTAGTGTATGCATACTTTATTTAAAAGTATTTGGAATGCACGTCAATTATACTCCGTCAACATCAAGTTTTCACTTATTTAAGAAAAAAAAAAATTGATAAGGCTTTTATAAGCAGGCAAGTGATGTTAAATTTCATAAAGTTATTCGATATATATAAATATGTTTGAAGTACTACATTTCAGTTAATTGTCTTAACATTTAAATTTTGAGTACCACTACTTCTATATCTTTCATCATGATGAGATTTGAAATTTCTATAGAGTTTGTTTTTGATAAATAATTTGAACAAAACTCAATAACTTCTTTTGTGATGTATCGTTCAATGATCAAAATTTCTAGACAATGATGGTTTTTTATATATCTGTTAAAATTCTTCATGTATCATTTTACCGAATACATCAAACTTAAATAAACTAGACCACAAAATCTAATCTCCCTTATTATATGAACAATTAAGTTTCTTTTGTGATGTATCATTCAACGATCAAAGCTTCTGGACAATGATGATTTTTCATATACCCGTTAAAATTCTTCATGTATCACTCTATCAAATACATCAAGCTTAAATAAACTAGACCACAAAATATAATCTCCCTTACTAGATGAACAATTAAGTGAACTATAATTTCAAAAACTAATAGAAGAAAATGCATCTCTAATTGACACGATATAATTGTAGCTTCATATTCTAACTCATCTAAATTTTCAGGATCAATGACTTTACTACAAATAATATTGAAGAAAAAGTTCAATATGATTATAGTTACCCTTACACTTTTTAGTAAAATGTCACAGATAGCCACTGGTAGAAATTGTTGAATAAATACATGACAATACATATATTTTAAGCTAATTAATTTGAGATCTTTGAGTGACACAAGTTTTTTTTCCTTTTGATGAGTACCCTTTGAGAATTTTGATATCCTACAAATAATCGCAAAAACTTTTTTCTTTTCTTTTTTAGATAGAGTGTGACATGTTTAGGGAAAATATGCCAACGAAAATAAACATTATATCTCAATAAAACAACAATAGCTAAATATTCAATATCAAAATAACAATTACAAATACTACAAAAAACAACAACAACATTATAACCTCAGTCTCAAAAACAACAACAATAACAATATTATTGGTATAGTCAAAGAAATGTGTTGATTTGAATTTTGGAAAAACGATGAGAGTCAAAGAAATGTGTTGATTTGAGTTCTAGAAAAAAGATGAACTTCCTGTTAGCTCCTAAATTCGACACCTACAACAAGTTGGCCATATGGGCCAAAAATAGATTGACCAAGTCTAAGTTGGAAAAGCTTCGACAAAGTAGAAAACACTACTATAAAAAAGGGAAAAAACAGCACTTTTTTAGGCTTTTAACAGCGCTTTAAAGCGCTGCCTAAAGCAGCGCTACTAAAAGAAAAGACAACGCTTTTTTTCAATGTAAAAGCGTTGTCTTATGCCTACTTTAGACAACGCTTTTAGAATAGACAGCGCTTTTTTATATACCACTTTAGCAACACTTCTGATTTAGACAACGCTTTGTAATTTTTTTAAGATATGCTTTAGATAGCGCTTTCCTTTGAAAGCGATGTCTATTCCCCCACTTTAGACAGCGCTTTCAGACTTTAGGCAGCGCTTTTTTTTAAGTCTTTACAACGCTTTTCTCCTAAAGCGCTGTCTATTGTTCACAATTTTTTTAAATAAATTATCTATTTTAATCAGAATTTTAACCATATTTGATCCAGGTTTTCACCATATTATGCATCATATTTGGTAGCTTCATTCCAATAAAATATACATACATAAAAATTGCACATACATATATAAATTGATGATATAGACAACAACAATTACAAAATTTATTATACAAGTTAAAATTCTACAAGTTAAAATGCCTAAAATTCAAAATTGAATTTATATCTATACATCTTTCTATCTTTGAGAATTCTCATGAAACAACAATAACATGAATATCTTAGCTCTATCTTCTACACATGTACCTATAAACCTGGAAAAAAAACCAAATGATCGAAATTCATAACATGATAATATTAACGTTGCACTTTATTCGAATTTAATTTATACTCAAAACTCGAAATTTCTCATCAAAGGAAATAATACAATATACCTTAGCTTATAAAATTCTCAACCCAATAATGAATTGACACCATTCCTCCATAAGTTCATCCAATTGATCTTTTGAGTATTGTGCACAATTGAATTCCTCAAAGTACTACATATATAATAATATAACATAGTATGTGATTTAGTTAAAATAATATGTCATTTTATGAGAAACACAAAATATAAAAATAGTATGTAATTTCTAAGTAAGAAATCCATACCGTGGATGGAATCTCTAATCGATCCAAAAGAATAGTTTCTTTCATAAACCTCAACATAAAATAGCCACAATCTACACCGTTACGCTGACGAGGATACTACACATGGAAAGAAAATACCAATATATATATATATATATATATATATATATATATATATATATATATATATATATATATATATATATATATATATATATATATATATATATATATATATATATATATATATATATATATATATATATATATATATATATATATATATATATCAGGATATACCCCTTAAATTGTTTTATCAAGTATCATCACTAATGTAATCAAAACTGAATATCCCTTTGTGAAAATATACCTCCACTCTGATCCATGTAACGTTGTTGGCTCTACTTTTTTGTACTTGAATATCTCGTTGGGAGCGAAAAGCAAGTAGAACGCTATAATAAAATATAAACGATTGTTTAGAACAATCTTACATAGAATCATAAATATAAACACAAATCCAGATATGTTGACCATAAACATAAACATAAACATAAACTTGAATATCTCTTTGAGAGCGAAACACTTACGTGTCAATCATTTGTTTCAAATATGGATATGTTGACCAATCATTGTATAACGAGTCCAAATAATACACAGTTTCTCTCATAGGATTAATCGCAACCAATAACCAGTGTCCACTGTAAGATTAAACAATGGCCAAAAACGGAAAATTATAATAGATCAAGTTAGGATGAAAATCTAACCCGTTGCCAGTATTATATGGCAAAAAGAATAACTTCTCAGTATCTTTAATGGTCACGAATAAACCTAGTACATATGATATGACATCATCTGGTCTCGTTACAATCAACCCTGAATTGACAGTGTTGGGAGCTAAGAAGCCAAATCTTGCTTCTAATCCAAGCGGGCGCACAATGTTGTCATACATAAACCTTAAATTAAAACATGATTAACATTATACTATATTCATTAAAATGGGGGATTAAATTGTTCATTTAATTAAACAAAGTTGATCGAAGTATACCTGATGTATATACCGATAACACCGAGGCCTAATTCCAAATGCCTAAAAACTTGCTCCATATCCTCTCTACCAATTGCTTCAAGATATTCAAAACCAAAGATGTCTTCACTCATAGGTATAAGGCGGGTACCACCATCCGGAATATTTGTAATTCCTAAATATGTCCAAAGGCACGACCTGAACTGAGCAGTAGTTTTTTTGCTAGCCACAGTCTTCTTAGCAACATTCTTTTTTTGTGTGGAAATATTGCTAATTTCAGGCGCCTTACCCCTACTGAGTTATGCATTCTCTTTAGCATGAATCTAGTTATCATATAATTAGTTAGGGGAAGTATAAAATCACAAATTAGCTTTTCTCATAGCATAAATGTCATATAATTGTGTTACCTCAAATGATGCAATTGACTCGGTCTCCCGCCTAATCCCCTCATCTTTTGGAATGGATTTTGTGGGAGTCTAACATTGCCATGCAAACAAAATGTAAGTATAATTGCCATAAAAAATTTTAATAGTAAACAATTTTAAGCATACCTCACTATCTACGCAAACGAGGCTTGACGACCATGCAACAAACGATTCTATTGCATCTGCCACCAATGTTGCATCTGCCACATTGTCAGGTAGTGGTAACAACGCACCCCCCTCTAAAACGACATCGACAGATACTTTCAAAAATCCCTCTGGGAGCAGTCTATGGTGAAGCATTTCTCCCGAAATATTATACACTTTTCCCTTGCCAACCATCCGATAAGTCGGTGTCGACAAATAGAGTTAACACCCAGAAATGCCCTATAATTTAATAAATATGGTTATATAATTAATAAACATGGTTATATAATTAATAAACATGGTTTTATAATTTATAAAGATGGTATATAATTACCTCGGGAATATTTTGTCCAAAGTTACCATTGATACTACCTTTGTCACTAGTATCTTTAAATCCTTTAGCTTGATCGATTTCCTTTTCCTTTCTCAGCTCATAGACTTCTTGTTGTAACTTTTCCAACTTCTCCTGAAGTTCTTTATTGCTTTGAGATTTTGTATTTGACTTTTTTTAAGGATGTTGCAGTGATCCCAAATCCCTTATCCCTCACCTGATCATAATACTCACGAATATCTAATGCTCGTGAGAGTATTCTCCTGCAATCATTATCTTCGTCTGGAGGTATAGACTGGGAAATACTCTCCTGAAATTTATATAAATATTGTAATTAAAGAATGATATGTTAATAAAAGAATGATGTAATTAAATAAATAAAATTATGATGTAATTAAATAAATAATGTTATACTTACACATCTCTCGAAAATTTGTTGAACTTTTTCTTCAACAGCTCCATCCTTACACACACGGGCTTCCTTCCACAAAATATGCTCCGGAAGAGATGTTTCAGAACTATTCTCTTTTGTTAGCTACACATTAAGCCAAAAAACATGATAAAATATAAGCGTGTATATATTATAGATACTTTGTAATTTATAGATACTTACAATAGATTATTGTAAGCGTGCATATCCCATACGGCCTTTTTTAAAAGGATATGCTGGACTTGATGCTCGTTGTCGATTTACGACACTTAAGCTCTAAAATTTTTGGGTATTTCTTTTTGATTTAAAAGTTTCCCATTCTTCAGCTGTAATCAAATCAACATATTTCTTTGGAAGCTCTGCATCAACAAAAAATTTATCCGCATCCCTTAGAAACTTGTTTGACAAGAAAGCTCTAAACCCTATATGTAGTCTTAGATGAAGATGTAACTAATAACCAAAATCCACAATTCGATAGGAGGAACCACATGGTAGAAATCGAACAACCTATAGTCGAAATAACCAAAATTCCGCCGCAGATCCTTAGAGATGGTGATCAAGGTGTAATGATGGTAAATAGGAACCAAAATGCTAACGAACTGATACAACAAGTTTGACACCATAATTATGGCACAGAGAATATTATGACAGCCATGATCAAAATAATCATGATACAAAATGGAGTGAACTTGACTTTCATAGGCCAAATTTTACTTCCCCACTGTCAGAATATATCTTGCAAACGGATTTACCCCCTAGGTGGAAAGTTCCAAAGTTCACTAAGTTTTCAGGGGATACGACAGAATCAACTGTCGAACATATATCAAGATATTTGAAAGAAGCTGGGAAAATATCAAATAATGAGAGCCTTAGGATTAAATACTTCCCAAGTTCTCTAATAAAAACCGCTTTTACTTGATTTACCACCCTCCGAGCAAATTCGATCCACAATTGGAATCAATTGGAGAGATTGTTCCATGAACAATTTTACATGGGACAAACCAAAATAAGTCTAAAAGAACTGGCAAGCGTGAAAAGAAGATTCAGCGAGCCAATAGATGAATATCTAAATAGGTTTCGACTGCTCAAAGCCAGATGCTTTACATAAGTGCCTGAGCATGAATTGGTCGAAATGGAAGCAGAGGGCCTAGACTATTCTATTAGAAAGAAACTAGATACCCAATATCTGAGGGACATGGCCCAATTAGCCGATAGAGTTCGACAGGTTGAACGTCTTAAAATTGAAAAAGCTAAAGCAACTAAGACTCATCGAGGAGAAAAGGTAGCCTATGTCGAAATGGATGATGATGATCCAGAAACATATAGTAATCTTATAGCTGTCGAAGAGAGCGAAATAGATTTAGCAGAGTTAAAACATGGGCCTCAATACTCTTGTAGAGTGTTACTACCCTCATATGGGAAGAATCCTACCGAGTATGAAAAGAACAGTGATAGATTCCCAAAGAAAACGTATAGTTTCGACGTCACAAAATGTGATGAGATATTCAACTTATTAGTGAATGATGGCCAAACGATAGTGCCCCCAGGGGCGAAAATGCCTCCTTTAGAACAAAGAAAGAAAAGAGGTTTTTGTAACTATCATAATTTTTTGAGACATAAAACTTCACAATGTTTTCTTTTCAGGGATATCGTTTAAGGAGCGATCAAAGAAGGCAGGCTCAAATTTGCTGACAAACCCCAAATGAAAATTGATGCAGACCCATTGAGAGCTGATGCTTACTATGCTGAACCAGCAGGCATCAACATGGTCGAAACTTCGAAAGACTTCGTCAATATGCCACTCTTTGGAAGTTTTAATGGGAACATCTCCAGAAAGACTGCAGAAGCGGTTAGAAAGGCCACTGAAGGCCTAAACCAAAAGGATACTACAGGCCTAAACAAAGAAGTTACTGAAGACTCAAACAAAAGGACTACTGTAAGTTCTTATGTGGCTTCCATCAAGGGTTCGATAGAAGACCTTGAAGCCAAACTGCAAAAAATGAATATCGCTGCCAAGAGCAACGTGCAAGTCAACATGGTCGAAGTATCTGAGGCTAAGGCTTCATAGGAAGCCATGAGACAAGAGGAAGTGAATAAAACTGCATTTCCAAAAGAAAATGAGAATTTGGCTGATTTTCTACAACAATGCCCGAAGAAAAAGTCTGAAGATATGTTGTGTCCAAGATGCAGCTCCATCTTCGACAAAAAGGCTGCAGAACACATACAGGGCATAAGGGTAATGAAAGAGAAAAGGGCTACCAATGCCCAACCTTACATGGTTTCTGAAGTTAGATACGATCCTAGAAGAGGACTAATGAACCAGGTGAAGAGGCCATCAACTTTCAAGCCTCCGACAAATGTCCCCATGGACACTTGGATAAAGACATCACACAGGAAAAGACCAAATGAAGAGAAATGGTGAACATTCGATGTGCCAAGAGGGTCATCCTTGGCATATAGGAAGGAGTTCCAAACTACAACTAGAAACAAAGTGGCTCATGTGTCGAGAAACTATATGGGAAAAACCCTATGTCTCGCTCCCAGTGGAGAAGATTTCAAAGACGGTGAAAGGCCGAAAGGGAGGCCACAAAGGAGCCTCAATCAGAGTCAAGCACCAACATGCCACAAAGAATGGACAAAGGCAAACAACAAAATCCTTTAGAAAGGAAACCAATTTCCAGAAGATTGGAGTGGCCAGATCAAGGTGAATCAGATGACGAAGATAACTCTGAATCTGATGCTACTTTAGACATTATGGTAAATGTAATATCAATGCTACCCAGAGAATACGACCGCCAAGTCGAAGTCGAAGAGACCGACTGAGAAGTCGAAAAAGAGATGGCAAAACATAGGCCAATGTGTTATTATGTGATGAACAATGGTTGCATCGAGGAGTAAAATGCATTCTTTAAGCCACCTACTGAGGCGATGAAAAATCACTTAAAACCTTTGTTCATAAGAGAAAAGATAGGGGAAATAACAATCAACTAAATTCTGGTTGATTATGGAGCTACAAGAAATATAATCCGCCAATCTATGCTAAGGAAAATGAGAAAAGGAGATGGAGATATCAAACCCCACAACATGGTTCTGTTGAACTATGAGGGAGGTATTGGAACTACCATGGGGGTGATACAATTGAACCTCAAGGTGGGACAATACTTCAACCAACTATGTTCATGGTCATTTCAGCGAAGCCCAACTACAATCTACTCTTAGGTAGAGAGTGGATACATGGCATAGGTGCAGTGCCATCTTTTATGCATCAATGGGTCACGATTTGGCGCCCTGATGGCATTGTAGAGAATATAGAAGCCGACCAAAGCTATTACGTAGGTGAAGTTAATAACGTTGGAAAAAATAGCTTCAACAGAAACTTGGCTCATATAGGGCCATGAAATCCTCTGGAGTTCGATTTGGCGCCAGCACCAAATGCCTTTTGCTCCCTCTACCTACATTCCGACCATGGTTTCCAGTAGAATAGAGAAGACTTATCAAACATCGACTATGGAGGAGTTGATGACATACAGCCAACAGGCCAGGGAAGTGAATTTGGTGATGATGACTGAATCACAAGCTTTAACAAAGATTTCAGCATATGTAGCCGAAAGTAGAATGATAGCGACCTTAAAGGCTGAAGTCAAATACATGGCCATCAAGTCCAATGAGCAACTATTTCTTCCATAGGGTCCTGGGAAAGACTTTGATCCAGAGCCACCTAATGCGAAGGAGGAAGAAATACAAAACTAGAGGCTAGATGCTATCTATGATGATGAGCCTCTGGGTTTTGAAAAAGATTTGTTAGCAAACAATGTTAAAATGCTAGCGCAAGATCCTTTAGAAAAAATAGATATGGGCGAAGGATTGGCGAAAAGGCCAACATATATTAGCACGAAGATAGATCCAGAGCTCAAGATCAAAATGATCCAATTGTTGAAGGAATTCAAAGATTGCTTCGCATGGGATTATGATGAAATTCCTGGTCTCGACAGGAAAGTGGTAGAACTTCAACTACCAATAAGACCTAGGAAAAAGCCTGTCAAGCAAACACCAAGGAGTTTTGCACCTGAGGTCTTGTCGAAGATCAAGAAGGAAGTCGAAAGACTACTGAGATATAAGTTCATCAGAACAACCAGGTTTGTTGAATGGATTGCAAATATATCACATGTTATAAAGAAAAATGGTACCTTAAGAGTGTGCATCGATTTTAGAGATTTAAACGCTGCAACACCCAAAGATGAATATCCAATGCCTGTGGCAGAAATGCTTTTCGATTCTGCCGCTGGATTCGAATTGTGAGTATGCTTGATGGATACTTAGGGTATAATCAAATTTTCATTGCTGAAGAGGATGTGTCGAAAATAGCCTTTCGATGCCCTGGAGCTTTACACACTTACGAATGGGTAGTGATTCCTTTTGGCCTAAAAAACACAGGGAAAACATATCAAAGAGCAATGAACTCAATCTTCCATGATTTTATTGACACTTTTATGCAAATTTACATTGATGATATTGTTGTTAAATCTGTTTCAAGGAATAATCATATACACCATCTTCGACAATCCTTCAAAAGGATGACACGCTATGCTCTGAAAATGAATCCTCTAAAATGTGCTTTCGGTGTAAAAGTTGGGGATTTTTTAGGCTTTGTGGTCCACAAGAAGGGAATTGAAGTAAACCAGAACAAGACCAAAGCCATTTTGGAAGTGAAAGCGCCAACTAACAAGAAGGAGTTGAAATCTCTACTTGGTAAGATAAATTTCCTGAGATTTATTTCCAACTTAAGTGGGAGAACGCAAGCCTTCTCACCACTACTTTGACTCAACAAAGGAGGATTTGAGTGGGGGCAAGAACAACAAGAGGCTTTTGACAAGATCAAAGAATACCTCGCCAAACCATCCATTATGGTACCTCCT
Source organism: Vicia faba (assembly GCA_948472305.1). NCBI lineage: Eukaryota > Viridiplantae > Streptophyta > Magnoliopsida > Fabales > Fabaceae > Vicia > Vicia faba. The sequence goes on along the minus strand of OX451736.1, from coordinate 1,406,923,400 downwards.
TGTAGAAATAGAAGTATGAGATTGTACACAGCTGCATTTGGTAACACTTTAGGAAGCATGTTAGCTCAAGAGGATGAAAACGGTGTCGAAAGACCCATTTATTACCTCAGTAGAGTTTTAAACGATGCCGAAACTAGATATAGTGAAGTTGAAAAACTATGTTTATGTCTTTACTTCTCCTGTACAAAGCTCAAGCAATATATTAAACCGATTGATGTTTTTGTTTCGTCTCATTTTGATGTTTTCAAATATATGTTGTCGAAACCCATCTTGCACAGTCCAATTAGAAAATGGGAACTTTCATTAACTGAGTATTCATTAACTTTTATGCCTCTTAAGGCTGTAAAAGGTCAAGTGGTAGTGGATTTTATTGTTGACCACTCAATAAATGAGGAATCAATCAACTACTTAGAGATCGATCCTTGGAAGTTATACTTCGATGGTTCTAGTCATAAATACGGAACTGGGGTAGGGGTTCTAATTATTTCTCCAAACAAAATTCCAACAACATTCAAGTACAAGATCAAAGTTTCTTATTCAAACAACGAGGCTCTAATCGTAGGCCTTTAAATATCATTGGAATTGGGGGCAATTCGAGTCAAAATAATAGTCAATCATTTGTTGAAAAACTTTGAAAAGATCAACATCCGACATATACCAAGACTAGAGAATCAAGTGGCTAATGACTTAGCACAGATTGCATCCGAGTACAAAATTTTGAAAGAGAAATTACAACAGGTAATCGAAGTTAGAGGAAGAGTGACATTGACCAAGTTGTCTCCAACGGATTTGAAAACAACAAAGTTCGGGTACGCTGATAACGAAAACTTCGAAATTTCGTTCATAGATAATCTAACAGAACAAGATTGGAGAAAGCCTATAGTGGATTATTTGCAAAATCCCGTAGCTTCGACAGAACGAAAGATAAAGTACAGGGCGTTGAGTTATACCCTAATGGGAAACGAGTTATTTAAAAATACGCCTGAAGGGGTGCTATTAAAATGCCTAAATGAAACAGAGGCATACATAGCCCTTTCAACTACACATGCTGGGGCATGTGGAGCACACCAAGTGGGCCATAAAATGAAATGGTTATTGTTTCGACAAGGACTATATTGGCCCACTATGTTGAAAGATTGTGTTGAGTTTGCAAAAGGATGTTAGGAATGTCAAGTACATACAAGTATCCAACACATGCCTGCAAGCGAACTTCACTCAATTGTGAAACCTTGGCCTTTTTAGGGGATGGGCTTTGGATCTTATTGGAGAGATTCGACCAGCGTCATCTAAAAGCCAGAAGTACATATTGGTGGGTATTGATTATTTTTCTAAGTGGATTGAAGCAATTCCTTTAGTTAATGTAGACCAGGAAAATGTCATTGAATTCATTCAAAAGCACATTATATACAGGTTTGGAATCCCTGAGACAATAACAATTGATCAAGGGTCAGTCTTTATTGGTCGAAAAATGCAAGAGTTCGCTGCAAAAATGGGGTTCAAATTATTGACATCTACGCCTTACTATGCACAAGATAATGGTCAAGTCGAAGCGGAAAACAAGGTAATAATCAACTTAATAAAGAAGCATGTGGGAAAGAAGCCAAAAAATTGGCACAAGACTTTAGATCAAATTTTATGGGCCTGTCGAACGTCTCCTAAGGAAGCTACCGGAATAACACCCTTTCGACTAACTTACGGCCATGAGGCAGTACTGCCAGCAGAAATCTGTCTACAGTCAACAAGAATTCAGAAACATTAAGACATCCCTTTCGAAGTTTATTGGAATATGATGTTAGACGAATTGATTGATTTGGCCGAAGAAAGATTGAGGGCTTTGGATCTCTTAAAGTTATAAAAGAGGAGAGTGGAAAGATATTACAATAAAAGAGTCAAACCCAAGGTATTCATGCCTGAAGACCTGGTATGGAAAGTAATCCTCCCAATGGAATGAAAGGATAGAAATATGGGAAAATGGTCTCCTAAATGGGAAGGACCTTTTAAGATTATCCAAACGTTATCTGGTGGCGCATATGAGGTCACGAAGTTAAATGAAGACCAAAGGCTCTTGAGAGTAAATGGTAAATACTTAAAAAAGTATAGACCTGCACTTCAAGAAGTTAGAGTAACCAATACTTGATCTTAATCGAGTTAAAAATCCAAAATGGAAAATATATTATAAAGCCAAAATGGATGAAAGTCATTACAAAATATATAAGCATACAACAAAAAGTCGAAATCAAAACGGGAGGTTGGCCTTGATTTGGAGGTATTTTATCTTCTGTAGCTCCACACATAGGGCTTTCGACTGATGAAGAGTCTCGATCTTAACATCTAATGCTTGGGCTCGTTCGGCATATACTAATCCCTCGTTGAGTTCCTCTTGACTCTCTGAATCAGTGCTGACAGCGAGAAGTTCTTCCTTTCGTTTATCGTTGGCAGCAATCTTGGCTTATAGCTCTCTAATCTGAGCCTTCATAATGGCTATATTTTGATCAAGTTCTTCTACTTCTTTCTACCTAGCTTCTTGCTCCTTCGAAAACTCCTTCAACTTCGAAGTTGATTCAGCAACAGCACCCCAGGCAACAGCTACATGGCCATTGGCCTCCTCAATTTCACGAGTAAGAGTCCTTCGACGATTGTAGTCAGCTAAAACCTGATCGATGATGGAAATCAAATCTAAGATAACGCTGGAAATTTCAGGGGAAGCAGCAAGAAGGTCGACAACTCTTAAAGTAGTTTTCAAAAAGGAAGGAGACGTAGGTTCACCCTCTAAGGTCAGCATTAAATCTCTTTTGAAAAGTTGTTCCTTAACCTTTTGAAGTGCTTCTTCAATAGGAGATGTTGAAGTGGATTTTCCAGACGCAATTGAAGCACTCTGATCAGAAGAACTTTCTCTACCCTCAAGGATGGCAGTCAAGTAGCCAAGAGGATTTTGGCGTTTCAGCAATGGAAAATCTTCCTTGGTATGAGAGTCTGTCAAAGTGAACCTCTCGTTTACAATATGAGCCACATTGGCCAAGATAGGAATCTGCACAGGAACATCTTCAACACGCGCATAGTTTCCTGCTCCCTCTGTAAGGTTTTATCCCTCATCAGTCGCCAGAATATCTTCAGTCCGATTTCCTCTCGCTGGCATGTTTTCCTTCTCCGTTTCGATCACATCATCAGCCACCTCCTCTTCCACATCCTTCTGTCCATCATCATTAGCTTGAGGAGTCCCAGGATTCACATGCCCTTCACTAGGAACTTCTTCATTAGGATTCCCAACGGCTTTGTGCCCAAAAGTTTGGTTCACTTCGCTAGCAGAACTCACAAAAGATCCTTTTGGCTGTAAGTAGGATCACCCTCACTGTTTATCAAGGTGAAAGATTCTTCTACAAGGTTCTGCTTTGAAGAACCAGCAGTGTCCTGAAGATTACAAGATGGTTATCAGAACTATTGAAAAAGGAAAAAGAAGTCGAAGTCAACAAACAATCATAAGGGGTCGAAGTAACTACCTTAGACGGAATTTCAGCGCCAGGACTTAAGTTGCCGCTCTCACTAGGATTGTTCAGCCTAACAACTATCTCCTACTCCGTTGGTTCTCTGATGACGACAGGAGGAAGTCTCGACCAAATTACTTTAACCTTGACCTTGGTCTTTGGACAAGGCTCAGGAACGGGGGCTGCTTTCTTTAACTTTTTCCTTTTTAAGGGGACAGGAGGAGATTCCTCCTTTTCATCACTGAAAATTTCAATTTCTTGAATTTTCCTTTTCTGTAGATTGATTTCAAATGACCAGAAAGAAAGGAGTCGAAAGAATTAGCGTCAAAAGTAATATGTCGAAAATAAAGACATAACAAGAAGAAAGTGTTTACCTTTGGTGAAGGTTTCATAGAAGGATCTCCTCCTTTTGCACTTTCAGCGACTTTCTTGGTGACGGTCCTCTTGACCGCTAGAAAACGAACAAGGATAAATTAGGTATTGAATGATTAGATTGAAGACGATAAAAAAATTTGGTTAAAGAAGATTACCCTTTTTTATCTTGTCAGAGACTAGCAAAAATGCCTCTTGAAGGTAAGCAGCAAAGTCTTTTTCATCAAAATATTCTTTGTTATAATACTACTTCCACCAGTATTCAAAGAGAGGCGAACACAGGAAATTGAGATTAAAGTCGAATAGAGTTAGTACGGTTTGACCAATGTACCTACCAATATGACTGGTAGCAACATCCTTTGAGTAGTCTGCAGTATAAAACAACAAAAGCTTTTCTCGAGAGTAGATTGGTGAAGGGAGCGACTGGATAATACCAAATTATCGAGAGACAAGGTTCGGTTGATAAGAAATTAAGCTAAGTTGATTCTTAGAACTCTTGAATCTCAGAGGCATGATTCTCAGTCGAAGAAACAACTCCTAAATAACTACATATTCATCTACATAGTATCTTCGTCAGACAAAGGGTATGGTCGAATGAACCATTTCGGGCCAAACTTTCTACTAGCAAATGGAGCCATGGTCGAAACAAATTCCTTCCGCTTTGAAAACATCATTAGAAAGTTGGTGAACGCCTTTTGTAATTGTTGACCTTCGTCAGTTGGAGTCAACAGGACGAGTCTAGTCCCTTCGACCCTTCTATTCAGGACTTCTGGAGCCCTCTCGTTAATCTTATTCTTTTGCGGAAGAAAAGATTCAAAAGTGGCGTTTAGCCAAAGTTGCAGAAGACAAAAGGGGCCGGAAAGAAGTAAGCTCGCCTTATCTCCAATAACCTTAAGTTGAGTCACACTATTGCTGATGAACTCATACAGGTTGGCTAGAATCAACTCAGCCAGACAAAGAGGATAACCATGGTGAAGCTGTATTGCAAGAGTAAGCATTTTCTTAGTCACTTGAAGTGACTTAGTGCAAAAAATAAAACGAGATAACCACAAAGCCAGAAAAGCTATGTGCTCCACTTCAGAGACAGTGGTACTCGATTTGTCATGGAAAGGATTGATGAATACGGTATACGTGGGCTTCATGGCCGAAAACCCGATGGGATCTTCAGACAGATCCTCGTGATCAAAGTAGTCACCCGTTGGTCGAAGACCAGTAATGGCAGCTATATCGAAGAGAGTTGGAGTTACCATTCCACAAGGATAATGGAAGGTAAAATGAGTGTTGTCCCAGAAATACAGTGAAGCCACTAGCATGAGAGGGCAATAAGCTAGCCCAGTCTTCGACAACATGATCATGTTATAGATCCCCATATCTTTCCAGATTTGGGATTGTACTTATTCCATCTTACTCATCCATTCTGAGTATTCTGAAGTAAGACTAGGACAAGATCGAAAGATCATATTGCTCTTGTTCATGAACTGAAGGTTGATATCTTCCTTCGTTTGAGGATGTTGCTGGTTGGCAGGAGTTATATCTTCAGGATCATTCCTGAGTTTCTTCGCACAACCTATAAGCTTGATCCTAGGGTGAGTTGGAAAGAAGTTGCTATTCTGTTTTGGGTTCTCGAAACATGAAGACAATTGGCCAGACATAGCATACATCTGTCCAGAATGCCTAACAGGGATAAGCAACTGGGAGTAATAAGCATCACGCCACTCTTTGGCCATGGGTTCAGATACGACCCTTCGTTCCCCAGTAGAAACAGGTACAAAGTTAGTAGAGAAAACCTCTGGTTGTCTTTGAAGATCAGAAACATTCTTAGTTTTTGGATTGTTGGGTGCATTGGAAAGGAAGACCATGGCTGAAAGTAGTAGTGAAAGAGCGAAGAAGACAAAGTTGTTAATGTTTTTTTTTCTTTGCAAAGAAGTAAAGAATACTAGGAGTTGTAAAATAATTCCCAAAAGAAGATTTGTCTATTTATAGTGTTCAGGAAGGAGTGTTTTTTCCAAGACCATTTAATGCTGTAGAGTTAATGGGGCACGTGGCGAATGTTAAAGCAGTTATCGTATGATAAATGAAAATGTTTTCCATACTTTCCTAGGTTGTAGGGATAATGGCCATCATGGCAGCGTGGTAACGGCTGATTGACAGTGACATGTTGGGGAAAAGGTAATGATGACTCTGAATACCAGCAGGGGTTGGTAGAAGGCGAAAAGCACACAAGCGATTTTTATGGTAAAAAAGAAAGACGGATTACGAATGGGAATCTCAAAGAATAATCATCTCTCCTTGCGTCGAAACTGATATTCTTGGGGGGAAATTTGTTAGCTCCTAAATTCGACACCTACAACAAGTTGGCCTTATGGGCCAAAAATAGATTGAACAAGTCTAAGTTGGAAAAGTTTCGACAATGTAGAAAAGTACTTAGAGAAATTCTAAGTTAAAATAAGTCTTCGACCAGAAGGTTCTCAATCCCTTCGACTGAAGGGACTCCAAGGTCTTCGACCAGAAGGAAACTTAGTATTTGTCCCGGAAGATTTTTTAATCTGGAGAAAGGCGGGAAAAGCAGTTCGCTTGGTAGTTGAAGAAAGCAACGTGGAGTGAAAAGAGGGGTCGAAGCGCATACAGAAGACACTTGTCTTCATCCTGGAGCAAGGCAACTCCTCGACGATTACCTAGTTTTAGTATAAATATAAGAAGTTTATGTAGATTTCCGTGTGTTCAACTGGTCGTACAAATTATTCAATACTATTCAAGTACCTGCTGCGTGAGAAAGAATATTGAAAAAGGTACGTTTGAAACACCATATTTTACAATCAAAGTCTTTTATTTCTCTCTTTACATTTCTTGGCTCTTTATCTTGTTTACACTTTATCTACACTTTTACCCAAATTCCTGCACCTAACCTCTCCTTAACCCATTCTTTCTGTTTACTTTTTGCACTCAAACTCATCCCTTTCCCAGTCGAACTTGCGTTCTTCACCCACATTAACGTTTATGTCCAAACAACATCAAAAATTAACATATGTCCTAGGATCAAACTGATCGATCCTGCAAGTAACCAAAAAGTTACCCTTTTTGAAAGATCAGTAGTTGTTCACCAGAAAACACGGTGAACACTTCCTTCCTCCTTTGTTTACTTCATTCTACTAAGAAGATGGAATTTGGTTTAGGTTTTAGTGGAAAAGATGAAATATGGTATTTCATTTGTTAGCAAATAGTGCCCTGGTCGTGGCGTCTGCCCCGGCAGGGACAGGGACTTCGTGGAATTGGATGGCTGGGTAGTTCAGAGGAACTGGGTGATCTTCTTCAAGCTGAGGAGGGATTGGTGAAGATGAAGTCGTGGCTCCGTACCGGTAGTTAGAAGGTCCGGGGATGTTACCACCAGGGACCGTATTATGGCCGGTGATGCCGGTGTTGTCGAGGCCGGCATTATTGTCGGTGATGTTGTTGTTAACTTCGATGACACAAACGTTATGGTTGTCCTGAATTTAGTCAGCCATGACAGTCGAGGATTGTTAGCTTTTGTCTTTTTAAACGGTGAGAAGACGGGGAAGCTTGGTTTCCCACAGACGGCGCCACTGATCGTACCTGATCAGAGTTGGACCGTCACATCTGGCCTTTGGCTGGATTTGGAGGAGATAGGGGGGGGGGGGGGGGGTACCTGCAAGACACTCCGATTGCAAAGTGAGAGACGGAATGAGCAAACAAGTATGTATGTAGGTGTGAATGAATGAATACCTGACCCTCTCGAAATAAAGGATATTTATAGCCCTCAGCACTGGGTCAAGGTCTCTTTATTGGGACTGACAAGTTCTACATGAGTAGTGGGGACCTGCACGTGGCCCCCTACCTGGATGATGCTCTCCGCAAGACAGGGAGGATAGAGACGCGATCTTTCCGGGACCCTGAGGACTCCACGAAATCCGGAGAGGTTGAAAGTCAGCCCTACGAGGAGGGTGCTCGGGTAGAACGTGCGCTCGTCGGGGACGTTCCTCGCGGGCACCGACAGGAAGTAATCGTAGCCGATCAGATACCCATGATCGGAGTGTACTCGAAGGATATACTGCTCAGCATGATATGTTGACAAGCTTTAATTGGGCCTCATCGATGATTAAGTCACGGGCAGGCTCCGTCCAAAACAGAATTTATATATCCTTCAATACTATCGCCTGCTGCATTAATTTGCAGTTTCATCCAATTCACGAATCTATGTAATTTTTATTTTCATTTTGAGAGAACTTATCTCGTGATGTATATTATTAGTTAATGCTTTCTATATACAAGTGTGATGCTGTTGAATGACTGAAAATATATGATAATATAATTTTTCTCAATTTGCCAATTTTCATTGATATTACACTATGTAAATTTATTAGCTGTTATATTATTGAGTGGCAAGAAAGGAACAATTTGAAGGTTATATACTATTGTAGGGTCTTTCACTCACGTTTCTTTCATTACGAGACGGTTAAAATTAAATTAATATGATTACTTTAGATTGTTCATATTCTACTTTATGCTATATCAAGTACTCCCTCTTTCTGATAATAGTTGTATTCTTTTCTATTTTTATTTGTTTTAAATTATTTATCATTTTAGAATATCAATTTAATATTTAATATTTATTTTCATTAATTTACACTTATTTATTATATTTTAATTTATATAATTATTTTACTATCTATTATTAATAAGGTTATTTTAATAAATGAAATTCATTTTATGATTAAAATAAATATAATTAATCATTATTTAAAAAATGTGAAAATCTAAAAAAAAAAAACACCTATTGTTAAACAAAAGAGTATTTCTTTATGGACAATTTTCAAGTTCGGATATTTCTTATCAGAGTGCATACTATTATTTATGTGATATAAAATTACGGAAAATGATATATCATGATATTTACTAATGACATTAATGTAGGTCAAGGGACTATTTTGTTTCTTTGATTTTCATTTTCTAAATTATAATATTATTTTTATAATTTAAATAAATTAATCAAAATTATGTATGTAATTAATTTGAGTCAATTTTTTATGGTTGGTAATTTTTAATTATAGTGTCATTTCATTACAATTTATTATATTAGTTTATATCACTTTACTATTCTAAATAATTTATAAATAAATTCATTCATTTATCATCATTATAACACTTTATTTTAAATAAAACGCAAAAAAATTATGATCATTATAAAATATTGTTAATTAGCATTTAAGATCAGTATTTAATTTTTAAATTTGAAAATGTTTCAAATTTTTTTAGAAAAATAAATAAATTTTATTAGTTTAATAATAATAATATATTTGTCGAGTAGAATATTTTAATTTTAATTACGATTCTATATTTTATTATCTTAATTTCTCTTATTAATCCTATTAAATAAGTTGAATAATAACTGTAATATTAAAATTACTGATCAAAATATTGAATATTAACGAGAACATGAAATTACTAATCAAAATATTGAATATTAACGGGAATATTAAGTTAATATTTAAAATTTTAAATATTAACAGTAACATAAAGTTACTAATCAAAATATTGAATATTAACGTAAACAATTCAATTAATTATCGATTCAATTATTCATTCAATAATGCATTCAATTTCTATAACATATTTTTCCATTAGTTATGCATTCAATTTAAATTTTTGTCAATAATAATAAAAAATTGTGATATTACAATTTACAACAACAATACACGTGTGAACCACACGATTATTCAACTAGTTATTAATATATGTGAATATACATAGTTTGATTAACGATTGGCTTGTTAAATTATTTTGTTCAAAATTTTATTTTTGCGAGAATTCGAACTCGTGACCTCTAATATTATAGAAGTAAATGAATTTTATAATGTGCTACATAGAACTATAGGATAATGTAGAAATTTTTAAAATTATAATTAATGATGATGTGTTGTTACAATATTCTATACATTGAATTTAACATATTATATAGATTATATAGAAATCTGATTTTTTTGCAATGCTTGAAACACATTATGCTTGGATTTTTGTTTGACATCCATTTTATTTTACTTTTTAAAAGGAAAAAGTCATCTACTATAACATTTTCCTATTAAAATCAATTTTTTTTTAATTTTATGAATCTCTAACAACCATAGTGTGACCATTTATAATGGGAAGATGACATATATATATATATATATATATATATATATATATATATATATATATATATATATATATATATATATATATATATATATATATATATATATATATATATATATATATATATATATATATATATATATATATATATATATATATATATATATATATATATATATATATATATATATATATATATATATATATATATATATATATATATATATATATATATATATATATATATATATATATATATATATATATATATATATATATATATATATTATTTATTATTTAAAGAATGTTCCTGCAAACTTAATTCATTAGATTATATTTGTCAAACTCAAAAAAGTCAATTAAAAGAATAGGCTAGTGTATGCATACTTTATTTAAAAGTATTTGGAATGCACGTGGAAGAATATACAATTTATGAATCCTTTCATTAAATCAATTTAGGAATGTTTTGTTATACTCTATCAACATCAAGTTTTCACTTACTTAGGAAAAAAAAATTGATAAGGCTTTTATGATCAGACAAGTGAGGTTAAATTTCATAAACGTTATTCAATATAAATATGTTTGAAGTGTTACATCTAGGCTAATTGTCTTAACATTTAAATCTTGAGTATCACTATTTCCATATCTTCCATCATGATGAGATTTGGAATTTCTATAGAGTTTATTTTTGACAAATAGTTTGAACAAAATTCAATAACTTCTTTTGTGATGTATCGTTTAATGATCAAAACTTTTAGACAATGATGATTTTTCATATACCCGTTAAAATTCTTCATGTATCACTTTACCGAATACATCAAACTTAAATAAACTAGACCACAAAATCTAATCTCCCTTACTATATGAACAATTAAGTGAACAATTAAGCTTCTTTTGTGATGTATCGTTCAACGATCAAAATTTCTGGACAATGATGATTTTTCATATACCAGTTAAAATTCTTCATGTATCACTCTATCGAATACATCAAACTTAAATAAACTAGATCACAAAATATAATCTCCCTTACTAGATAAACAATTAAGTGAATTATAATTTCAAAAACTAATAGAAGAAAATACATCTCTAATTGACACGAGATAACTGTAGCTTCATATTCTAACTCATCTAAATTTTCAGGATCAATGACTTTACTACAAATAATATTGAAGAAAAAGTTCAATATGATTATAGTTACCCTTACACTTTTTGGTAAAATATCACAGATAGCCACCGGTAGAAATTGTTGAATAAATACATGACAATACATATATTTTAAGTCAATTAATTTGAGATTTTGAGTGACTCAAGTTTTTTTTTCCTTTTGATGAGTACCCTTTGAGAATTTTGATATCCTACAAATAATCGCAAAAACTTTTTTTTTCTTTTTTAGATAGAGTGTGACATGTTTAGGGAAAATATGCCAACAAAAATGAACATTTCATCTCAATAAAACAACAATAACACTAAATGTTCAATATCAACATAACAATTACAAATACTACAAAAACAACAACAACATTATAACCTCAGTCTCAAAAACAACAATAACAATAAGAACAATAACAACATTACTGGTATAGTCAAAGAAATATGTTGATTTGATTTCTGGAAAAACGATGAGAGAGTCAAAGAAATGTGTTGATTTGAGTTCTAGAAAAAAGATGAGCTTCCTTCCTCCTTTGTTTACTTCATTCGACTAAGAAGATGGAATTTGGTTTAGGTTTTAGTGGGAAAGATGAAATATGGTATTTCATTTGTTAGGAGAAGGAGATGAAGAAAGTACTATCTTCGGTAGTGCACCAAAAGTTTATAAAAAAATATAAAAGTGAATGAGAGTTAATATTCTCATATTGAAAAAAAATATTGTTTGGAATTTAGATTTTGTTGGACAATAAACTTCCACGATATAGTTGAGTTCTATATTAATTAATTAAAATTATGAGTAACATTTTCTCTCGATTGAAAAATATCGAGATATTAGATGATTTATATTTTAATGAAAAAGTTAAGTAAAATAAGGGTGTTATTATAGTTCTAAATAAAACATAAAATTGTAGGATTTGAAAATCGCAGTTCAAATTCTGAGCGATATATTTTGTTGGTTGAACCAAAAAAATTGAGAGAATAGATGATTTATATTGTAATTAAAAAATAAAATAAAATAAAGATGTCATTTTGATTCTAAATAAAACACAAAATTGTAAGAAATAGGAATCGAAACTCAAACCTTGAGCGACATTTTCTATCGGTTGTACCAATAAACTAAGGGAAAATATTTGATTTTTTTAAATAAAAAAATTAACGGTCGCGCTACAAGGCTTTTTACCTTTATTTTTAATCATATCATGTGAAAACTTTGTCATGAAATATATTATTTTTAATAGTGTGTCTACGAACAAATTTTTCATTAAAATGAAATCTTCTTGATAAGGCTAAGTAATAAAATTTGAAATTAAGAAGAAATATATTATGAAATCAAAATTATTGGAACGATGTGAAAGAAAGAACATTATTCTCTTCTTAATTGAAAAACTTTATCTTATGTCTAAACCAGTAGCAGTTTGAGAGACTTTGACCTTGTTTCTATGGTGGAGTATTTTTTTGTGTTCTCATGTAGGACTCTGTTTTTGTTTTTATCGATTGTGGTTAAAATGGGTTAAAATCTAGTTGATGTCTCCATGTAGGTGGTGGATTTTTTGCTGGTTTTTTGAGTTGTGTTTTATCCTTGTTTTCTTTGTGTTATTATTTGTTGTTTTAGTGTAATCAGATAAGTAATTTTTGTGCAATATGATATCATTGTCCTTTATAGTTTGATGGAGGTTTTTTACCCTTCTTTAGTTACCATTTAAAAAATAAATGAACAAATAACTATACACTTAAGTGTTTAGGTTTTATTGGAGCATGAATTATCATATCATGATTTGATCCCGGAATCATTTGGTATTTAGTAGTTTTCGGATGTTTCGTCTTTAAATTCGTGAATTCTAAAGCATTTTTTTAATTCTTGAGACACGTTATGCTTGGAATTGGGATTTTACATCTACTTTTAATTAAAAGGAAAAACTCCACTACTAAAAACTCGTACCAATTAAAATCTGTTTTTTTTTTTCTTTTTAATTTTATGAATCCCTAACAACCATAGTGTGTTTTTAATTTGATGAAGCTTCCTTGTAACTTAATTAATTAGAATAAAATTTGTCAAACAAAAAAGAATAGGCAAGTGTATGCATACTTTATTTTGAAGTGTTTGGAATGCACATCTAAGCACATGTCATTATTAGAATATTACATGAGTTATTCATACACTTGGTTATTATCTAGACGTGTAGCTTGATCCAAACGGTGCCAGTTTGTGACTTTGGACCTGCATAAATCTTTCTTCTGCCCATCAACTCTATTTCACAGCAAACGTGTTATATATTTTTTTAACAAGCAGTCCAACAGAAACTTTTCTAACAAGCATCCTTAATAAGTGGAATAAATAATGTTTAATCTAACATCCTTTTTAATAATAAAACATTATTATAAACGGTTTATCAGCAATAATCATATTCTCTTAAAGAAACAACTATTATTTATTATCTTTATTATATTTTTATTTATTGAAATAATAACACACAATTTTTAATAATTTTTCCTTAAAACAATAAAGTATCAAATGGGCTAATCTAGAATTTGTTTAATAAACCCAAGTAGTCTTAGGAGAATCATCGCCGGTCAGGAGGACCTCGGGGTCACCCTTCGATCCTCTTCTTGGCAAAGACTGATCCTTCCAAACGATCTCGCATCTGGCAGGGAGCATCCACGACGAGCAGAAACACCCCACAAGCATCTTCCATATAGGACTTACAATCAATGTCTCTGAATATCACAGAGTCTTCGTGGCTCCGGAAAGACCGCATCCATATCCTCCGGATCATACGGAGGAAGTCATCCAGGTGGGGGACCACATGCTGGTTCCCACTACTCACGTAGGACCTATCAGTCTCCACTTTGGACCTGCTTAACCAGCCAAATGAGAAGACCTTGGCCCAACGTTGGGGCTATAAATACCATCTCTCTTGAGATGGTCAGATATTGAAGATTTCTCACTCTCTTAGTTGCTTACATCATTCTGTATCTCATTTTGGCATCAGAGTGTCTTGTAGGTACCTCTCCACCTCACTCTCAAGTTTTGTTCGACGTAAGCTATGACGGTCCATTATGGTCAGCTACGATCATAATTTATTATTAAAATCAAAATAATTAATCATTATCTTAAAAAGTGTAAAAATCTCAACAAAAAAATACATATTGTGAGACGGAGGAGTATTTTTTTATAGACAATTTTCAAGTTCGGATATTTCTTATCAAAATGCTTACTATTGTTTATGTGATATAAAATTACGGAAAATGATATATCATGATATTTACCGATGACATTAACGTAGGTAAAGGGACTATTTTGTTTCTTTGAATTTCATTTTCTAAATTATAATATTATTTTTATAATTTAAATCAATCAATCAAATTATGTATGTAATTAATTTGAGTCAACTTTTTATGGTTGGTAATTTTTAATTATAGTGTCCTTTCATTACAATTTATTATAGTAGTTTAAATTACTTTACTATTCTAAATAATTTTTTAAAATAAATAAATTCATTCATTTATCATCATTATAACACTTTATTTTAAATAAAACGTAAAAAAATTATGATCATTATAAAATATTGTTAATTAGTATTTAAAATCAGTATTTAATTTTTTAAATTTGGAAATGTTTTAATTTTAAAAAAAATAATAATAAATTTTGTTAGTTTAATAATAACAATAAATTTGTTGAGTAGAATATTTCAATTTTTATTACGATTTTATATTTTACTATTTTAATTTTTCTTATTGATCCTATCAAATGAGTTTAATAATTGTAATATTAAAATTACTGATCATAATATTGAATATTAACGGGAACATGAAATTATTAATCAAAATATTGAATATTAACGGAAATATGAAGTTAATATTCAAATTTTTTAATATTAACGACAACGTAAAATTACTGATCAAAATATTGAATATTAACGTAAAAAATTTAATTAATTATCGATTCAATTATTCATTCAATAATGCATTCAATTTCTTTAACATATTTTCCCATTATTATGTGTTTAATTTAAATTTTTGTCAATAATAATAAAAAATTGTGATATTACAATTTACCACAACAGTGCGAATCATAGGATTATCCAACTAGTTATTAATATATGTAAATATACATAGTTAGATTAATAATTGACTTGAAAAATTATTTTGTTCAAAATTAGATTTTATTATGTCTTTGCGAGAATTTGAACTCGTAACCTTCAATATCGTAGAAGTATTGTATTTGACATTTTAAAAAATAAAATAAATTTTATAATATGCCACGTAGAACTACATGATGATGTAGAAAATTTTAAAATTATAATTAATAATGATGTGTCGTTACAATATACTATACATTGAATTTAACATATTATATAGATTATATACAAATCTGATTTTTTTGCAATGCTTGAAACACATTATGCTTGGATTTTTGTTTGACATCCATTTTATTTTACTTTTTAAAAGGCAAAAGTCATCTACTATAACATTTTCCTATTAAAATCAATCTTTTATTTTATGAATCTCTAAAACCATAGTGTGAACATTTATGATGGGAAGATGACATATATAGTATTTATTACTTAAAGAATGTTCCTGCAAACTTAATTCATTAGATTAAATTTGTCAAACTCAAAAAAGTTAATTAAAAGAATAGGCTAGTGTATGCATACTTTATTTAAAAGTATCTGGAATGCACGTGTAAGAATATAGTACAGTTTATGATTCCTTTTATTAAATCAATTTAGGAATATTTTGTTATACTCCATCAACATCAAGTTTTTACTTATTTAGGAAAAGAAATTTGATAAGACTTTTTATGAGAAGACAAGTGAGGTTAAATTTCATAGACTTTATTCAATATATATAAATATATTTGAAGTACTGCATCTCATCTCGATTAGTTGTCTTAACATTTAAATCTTGAGAATCACTACTTCCATATCTTTCATCATGATAAGATTTGGAATTTCTATAGAGTTTGTTTTTGACAAATAGTTTGAACATAATTCAATAGTTTTGTTTGTGATGTATCGTTCAACGATCAAAACTTTTGGACAACGATGATTTTTCATATATCCGTTAAAACTTTTCATGTATCACTCTACCGAATACATCAAATTTAAATAAACTAGACCACAAAATCTAATCTTTCTTACTAGATGAACAATTAAGTGAACTATAGTTTCAAAAACTAATAGAAGAAAATACATCTCTAATTAACACGAGATAATTGTAGTTTCATATTCTAACTCATCTAAATTTTCAGGACCAATGACTTTACTACAAATAATATTGAAGAAAAAACTCAATATGATTATAGTTACCCTTACACTTTTTGGTAAAATACCAGAGATAGCCACCGGTAGAAATTGTTGAATAAATACATGACAATATATATATTTTAAATCAATTAATTTGAGATCTTTAAGTGACAAATTTTTTTTTCCTTTTGATGAGTACCCTTTGAGAATTTTGATATCCTACGAACAATCGTAAAAACTTTTTTTTTCTTTTTTAGATAGAGTGTGACATATTTAGGGAAAATATGTCAACAAAAATGAATATTTCATCTCAAAAAAATAACAATAACACTAAATGTTCAATATCAACATAACAACTACAAATACTACAAAAACAACAAAAACAACAACAACATTATAACCTCAGTCTCAAAAACAACAACAACAATAAGAACAATAACTACATTACTAGTATAGTCAAAGAAATGTGTTGATTTGAATTCTGGAGAAACGACGAAAGAGTCAAAGAAATATGTTGATTTGAGTTCTAGAAAAACGATGAGTTTCTTTCCTCTTTTGTTTACTTCGTTCCACTAAAAAGATGGAATTTGGTTTAGGTTTTAGTGGAAAAGATGAAATATGGTATTTCATTTGTTAGGAGAAGGAGATGAAGAAAGTACTATCTCCGGTAGTGCACCAAAAGTTTATAAAAAATATAAAAGTGAATGAGAGTTAATATTCTCATATTGAAATAAAATATTGTTTGGAATTTAAATTTTGTTGGACAATAAACTTCGAGGATATAGTTGAGTTCTATATTAATTAATTAAAATTATGAGTAACATTTTCTCTCGATTGAAAAATATCGAGATATTAGATGATTTATATTTTAATGAAAAAGTTAAGTAAAATAAGAGTGTTATTATAGTTCTAAATAAAACATAAAACTGTAGGATTTGAAAATCGAAGTTCAAATCTTGAGCGATATATTTTGTTGGTTGAACAAAAAAAAATCGAGAGAATAGATGATTTATATTGTAATTCAAAATTAAAATAAAGTAAAGATGTCATTTTGATTCTAAATAAAACAAAAAATTACAAGAAATAGGATCGAAACTCAAACCTTGAGTGACATTTCCTATCGGTTGTATCAATAAACTGAGGGAAAATATTTGTTTTTTTTTAATAAGAAAAAGAAAGGTCGCGCTACAAGACTTTTTACCTTTATTTTTAATCATATCATGCGAAAACTTTATTATAAAATATATTATTTTTAATAGTGTGTCTACGAACAAATTTTTAATTAAAATGAAATTATCTCGATAAGGCTAAGTAATAAAATTTGAAATTAAGAAGAAATATATTATGAAATCAAAATTATTGGAACGATGTGAAAGAAAGAACATTATTCTCTTCCTAATTGAAAAACTTTATCTTATGTCTAAACCAGTAGCAGTTTGAGAGACTTTGACCTTGTTTCTATGGTGGAGTATTTTTTTGTGTTCTCATGTAGGACTCTGTTTTTGTCTTTATTGATTGTGGTTAAAATAGGTTAAAATCTAGTTGATGTCTCCATGTAGGTGGTGGATATTTTGCTGGTTTTTTGAGTTGTGTTTGAATGTTTTATACTTGTTTTCTTTGTGTTATTATTTGTTGTTTCAGTGTAATCAGATAAGTAATTTTTGTGCAATATGATATCATTGTCCTTTATAGTTTGATGGAGGTTTTTTACCCTTCTTTAGTTAACATTTAAAAAATAAATAAGCAAATAACTATACATTTAAGTGTTTAGGTCTTATTGGAGCATGAATTATCATATCATGATTTGATCTCGGAATCATTTGGTATTTAGTAGTTGTAGGGTGTTTCGTCTTTAAATTCGTGAATTATAAAGTATTTTTTTAATTCTTGAGACACGTTATGCTTGGAATTGGGTTTTTATATCTACTTTTAATTAAAAGGAAAAACTTCACTACTAAAAACTCGTACCAATTAAAATCTGTTTTTTTTTTCTTTTTAATTTTATGAATCCCTAACAACCATAGTGTGAACATTTATAAGGAAACGGTGACGTATATATTAGAGAGTAATTTAGTATTTGTCATATATAGGATATTCTCTTTAGTCACTATGTGACATTCTTATCTTTGCTCTTTTTGTGTATAAATATGTGTACTAGGTTTACATTTAATACAATCAATTTCCTTCAATCATTAGGGGCAGCTTTTAGCATTTATTCCTTTTCTCTCTTCTTCCTCAATTTCATCACCTTGCACTAACAAATTGGTATCTAGAGCTCTTGGTTTGTTCTGAAATTCTGGGAAACACGAGTGATAGCGAGCTGTGTGTTTGATTTTTGAATCTTGAACAAAAATCTGAAACAGAATCACACTGATTTTGTGGGTTTGAGAAACACTGAGTGAGAAATCTGAGATCTGAGTTTTTGTGCAAGGTTTAAGATGAATGGAGGCAGTAGTTTGAACACTAAACTTCCAGTTTTTGATGGCAAAAACTGGATTAGATGGAAGATACAAATGCGTGTGTTGTTTGGTGCTCAGGATGTTCTGGATCTTGTTTCTGAAGGTTATGTTCCAGTTGCAGCAGATGCTACTGAAGAACAAAAATCAGAAGAAAGAGCTGTGAGGAAGAGGGATCAGAAAGCTTTGTTCTTTATCCATCAGTGTGTGGATGAAAATGTGTTTGAGAAGATTGTTGATTCGACGACGACGAAAGGGGCATGGGATATACTGACTAGATGTTATGGTGGTGACGTATCAGTAAAGAAGGTAAAACTTCAGTCCCTGCGAAAACAATATGAAAATCTCAGCATGAAGAACAGTGAGAAAGTTTCTGAGTACATCTCCAGAATGATTCTGATCACTAATGAGATGAAGGCTTGTGGAGAAACACTTTCTGAACAGGTAATCATAGAAAAGATTCTGAGGTCACTTACTCCTCAGTTTGATTACATTGATGTTTCAATTGAACATTCTAAAAATCTGGAAACCATGAGAATAGAAGAGTTGCAAAGCAGTCTAGAAGCGCAAGAGTTGCGTCTAACTGAAAGAACTTCTGAGAGGGAAGTGGAGCAAGCTCTGAAAGCTTCTTTTTTCAAGAAGGACCAGAAGCAGAATAGACATGGTGATAAATTCCAGAAGTCATAAACCTCAACTTCTGATGAAAAGAAATATCAGAAGGGAAAGGAAAGGTATGACAAGAAGAAGGTTCAATGTTACTGTTGTAAACAGTTTGGTCATTTTGCCAGAGACTGTAGAAATAGAGGAAGGAAATAAGAAGAAGCAAATATAGCCAGAGAAGATTCTGATGATGAACTTGTACTACTGATGGCTTCTGATTCTGATGGAAACTGTTCAGGAGATTGGTGGTATATTGACACTGGCTGTTCAAACCACTTGACTGGGAATAAACAATGGCTGATAGACTTTGACTCCAGAAGGAAAACAAAGATCAGATGTGCTGATGATAAGTACCTTAATGCAGAAGGTATGGGAAATGTTAGAGTCAGAGTGAAGAATGAAAAAAACATTCTGATCAAAGATGTTTGGTATGTTCCTGGAATTAAAAGCAATCTGATGAGTGTGGGTCAGCTTATTGAGAAAGGTTTTTCAGTGGTTATGAAGGACAACCTCTTGACGTTGTATGATTCTAATCAGAAGTTGATTATGAAGTCTGAGCAGGGAAGCAACATAACATTCAAGGTGAATGTAGAAACTTCTGAAGTGGAGTGTCTTAGTGCAGAAGGCACTGAAGCTGACAGTAAGTTGTGGCACAACAGGTTAGGGCACTTGAACTATAGAAGCTTAGGGCATCTAACTTCTAAGAAGCTCGTACATGGTATTTAGAAGATTGTGAAGCCTCAGAAGTCATGTGAGATATGCATGAAAGGCAAGCAACCCAGATTGCCATTTGCAACAGAAGTAGCCCCCAGAGCAAAGCATGCTCTGGGAGTAGTACATTCTGATGTGTGTGGACCATTTCCAGTACCTTCACTTGGAGGAAACAAATATTTTGTGTCTTTTGTGGATGAGTTCACAAGAATGACACGGGTAACACTCATCAAGTTCAAGCATGAAGTGTTTACTGAGTTCCAGAAGTTCAAGGTGAAGGCTGAGAAGCAGAGTGGTCAGAAGCTGAAGATTCTAAGAACAGATGGTGGAGGTGAGTATAACTCTACAGAGTTCCAGAAGTTCTGTGAGGAGAATGGAATAGAACATGAGATTACTGCTCCATATACTCCTCAGCACAACGGTCTTGCTGAAAGAAGAAACAGAACTTTGCTTGATATGACCAGAAGTATGCTGAAAGAGAAGAAGTTACCTCACATGTTATGGGGAGAAGCTGTTGCCACATCAGCATATGTTCTGAATAGGTGTCCAACAAAGAAGCTGAAGGAAACTGTTCCTTTAGAAAAATGGACTGGAGACAAGCAAAGTGTTAGCCATCTGAAGGTGTTTGGTTCTGTATGTTACAAACACGTTGCAGAGGCTAGAAGACGAAAACTGGATGATAGAAGAAAACCAATGTTACTGGTGGGGTACCATAGTACAGGTGCCTATAAGCTTTATTGTCCAGAAACCAACAAAGTTGAGATCAACAGAGACGTCATTGTGAAAGAGTTAGAAACATGGGATTGGAACAAGCTTCAATCAGATTCTGGTGTAGCGCCAACACCAGGGTTAGTTTCTGAAGATCCTTCAGAAAGTTCTGAAGACGAGTCAGAGTCAGAAGATGAAGACTCTGAAGATGAGTCAGAATCTCAGGGAGATTCTGATAGTGGATCTGATTCTGATCCAGATTCTGATGATGATCCAGAATCTGGTGGTGATTATACTTCTGGAAGGGAAAACTCTGAAGACATGGGGTCTGGAGAACAAGTTTCCAGAAGTAACTCTGAAGGTGGTAATTCTGGACAAAGTCCAGAAGCCAGCACAGTTCCGAGTTTTGGAGAAGCTTCAGAATAAGATCAGAGGCCACAGAGAATCAGACGAATACCAAGTAGGTTTGCATATTTTAGCATGTTGCATGATACTGAAGTAAATTCTGAAGGAGAAATCGTTCAGTGTGCCATGCTAGTAGATTCTGAACCAATGGGTATTGAAGAAGCGCTCAAGAAGAAAGTATGGTTGAATGCCATGAAAGAAGAACTTGAGGCTATTGAAAGAAACAAGACTTGGAAGCTGACAGAACTTCTAAAAGGAAAGAAAGCCATCAGCGTCAGATGGGTTTTCAAGGAGAAGCTAAAGCCAGATGGATCAATTGGAAAACACAAAGCGATACTAGTGGCCAGAGGTTTTCTTCAGAAACCTAGACTAGATTACTTTGAGGTGTTTGCGCCTGTAGCTAGACACGAAACAATCAGACTGGTGATTGCTTTAGCTGCAAACAGAAATTGGCCTTTGATACATCTAGATGTGAAGTCTGCATTTCTGAAGGGTCCATTACAAGAAGAAGTTTATGTGTCACAACCTCCTGGATTTGTGAAAAAGAATCAGAAAGGGATGGTATACAGGTTAAATAAAGCTCTGTATGGACTGAAGCAAGCGCCCAGAGCTTGGAATTTGAAGATTGATTCGTTTTTCAAGGAACAAGGGTTTCAGAAATGTGAGATGGAGTATGGTGTTTATGTTCAGCATACTTCAGAAGGTAATATGATTCTAGTCTGTTTGTATGTTGATGACATATTACTCACAGGAAGTTTTGAACAAGAAACAGTTGAGTTCAAGAAAGTTCTGATGAATGCGTTTGAGATGACAAATCTTGGAAAAATGAGTTTCTTTCTAGGGATGGAATTTATATATTATGAGAAAGGAATCATCTTACATCAGAAGAAGTATGAACTGGAGCTTCTAAAGAGATTTGAGCTAGCAAATTGCAAGGTTGCTATCACACCTGCTGATACGAATCAGAAGTTGGATTCTGATTCTGATGGAGAGGATGTGGATGCTACAACCTTCAAACAGATGGTTGGTTCTATGAGGTATTTGTGTAATACCAGACTTGATATTTGCTATGCAGTTGGAATGGTCAGCAGATACATGAGCAAACCAAAATGGTCTCATTACCGAGCTGCTGTCAGGATTCTGAGGTATGTAAAAGGAACTCTGAAATATAGAGTGTTATTTCCTTCTGGAGGAAAGATCAAATCAGAACTTCTGAGTTATTCTGATTCTGATTGGTGTGGAGATAGAGTTAACAGAAGAAGTACTTCTGGGTAATTGTTCAAATTTCTGGGAGGTCCAATTTCTTGGAGTTCCAAGAAACAGCCTGTTGTGGCTTTATCAACATGTGAAGCTGAATACATTGCAGGTGTTGTAGCTGCTTGTCAAGCAGTTTGGCTTCTAAATCTGCTGCATGATCTGAAGGTTGAAGTTGAGGAACCTCTGAAGCTGATGATTGATAATAAGTCTGCAATTAATCTTGCAAAGAATCCAGTGCTACATGGAAGAAGCAAGCACATTGAGACGAAGTATCACTTTCTCAGAAGTCAAGTGCAGAAAGGAGTCTTAGAAGTTCTGCACTGTAGCACTTAGAAGCAGCTGACAGATGTTCTGACAAAGGCGATAAAAACAGACCAATTTTTTCGCTTGAGAGATGAAATTGGTGTTGTTAACTTCTGATAAGTTACTAAATTACGGGATGGTATTAGAGGGTAATTTAGTATTTGTCATATATAAGATATTCTCTTTAGGCACTATGTGACATTCTTATCTTTGCTCTTTTTGTGTATAAATAAGTGTACTATGTTTACATTTAATACAATCAATTTCCTTCAATCATTAGTGGCAGCTTTTAGCATTTATTCCTTTTCTCTCTTCTTCCTCAATTTCATCACCTTGCTCTAACCGTATATAGTATTTTTAATTTGATGAAGCTTCCTTGTAACTTAATTAATTAGAATAAAATTTGTCAAACAAAAAAGAATAGGCAAGTGTATGCATACTTTATTTTGAAGTGTTTGGAATGCACATGTCATTATTAGAATATTATATGAGTTATTCATATAGGTTATGGTTTTGACGTGTTGTTAAATAATACTAGTAGTAGTTTATGTTGCATAGCGATAGAATAGGCTTATAAAAGGGCATCAGAAGTTGGTCTTTCCAAGCACACCCAATCAAATCTCATTGCAAAAAAACAATTAAAGTCACAATGTTTCAATCTGATATCGAAGCCGTTGTGAAGCCTAACATTACTCAACCTGTTATCAATGCCGTTGTGAGGCCTACCACTTTCCAAGAGTATATTGGAATAAATGATGGTTTTGGAAAAAATGTAAATGGTTTTCCATCTGAGATCATTGACGATGACATCCCAAAATTCCACTTCATTCTGGGATTTGCCAATGACACTTATGTTGATGGAGCAGGTACAGGATTCTTCAAGCGCGCTTGGAACTTTGATGACTTTAGCCCAACAAAAGTGGCCAAACTCAAGAAAAAGCATAAGAACGTGAAAGTGGTAATAAGCATAGGAGGCAAAGGTGCTGAATTTCCATTCAATCCTCAGGATGACAGTAGTTGGATTGATAATGCCGTAACATCAATCAAAGAGCTCATCCAAGACTACGAGAAATATACTCCACGTGTCAGCGACGATAACGTAATTGATGGTATTGATATTAATTATGAATACATCAATAACAGTTTCGGTAAGATGAATCAATTTAGCACTTTCATAGGGCAAGTCATACAACGCCTTAAGGATGATCCCGATGTTTCCAACTCCATGAAGGTGGTGTCCATTTCTCCCACAGACCTTGTCAACCTCCAATACCTCGCATTGTACACTAACAAGCCAGACAATATTGATTGGATTAACTACAAGTTCTACAATCAGTATTTTCCCTCAGAAAATGAATTTATAAACTTCTTTAATAATCTAGTTAATGATTATGATGCGGCGTTTAAACTCGTGGCTGGATTCAGCAGTGATACAAGTACTCCAACTCCAACGAGTCAACAAGCCTGTATTGATGGATGCAGAATCCTCATTGAACGTGCATCACTTGCTGGAGTTTTTGTTTGGAATGGTGAAGCCTCAGCCCCCACATATTCTCTAGAGGCAGAGCTTCAAAAGCTCTACACTAAAGAGTGACTACTTACTAGCTTCCTACCCAGCTAGTACTTTGTGTTTATTTCACGGGTCATACATACTATAATTAATAGCAGGGCCTTATGAGTCATGCTATGTATAGTATGTCGCATAATCTAAATAAGACCTCTGATCATTGTGTGCTTCTTTTAATGCTTATGTGTTTCTTTATTACACTTTTCTCACTGTTTTCTTTCTTTAATTATTATGTCTTTGTTGTGAGACTTGAATTGCTTCTTTTGTATGTGTCATGAACTATATGTACTATGTACTGAGTTATCAATAAGAATCAAATATTATTGTTTTCATGAACTATATATACATGCCTCTTGTCTCGCTTCATATTTCACCCTTTATACTCAAGTTTCGATTAGTTTTAAAAAAATGTATACACAAAACCACTTCAACATATACCCTTTGTACTATTACGATGAAATAATAGCACTCTTTTAACAATGCTTGTATATCTAAAAAGTGATATTAAAAAAAAATAGCTCTTAGATAAGCTTTGAATAAGATCATTATCAAACTTATATTATTGTACCAGTGATTAAGCTCTAGGTTTAGGTTTAGGATAAACAGGGTTTTAAGTTTTAATTAACAAGACTCGCTATGATTTTAGATTGCATGCCTACGTATCCTCTTATGATGAATCAGAGTCCCAATTCGTAGTTCGTATGGGTTGGTGTCTTTTAGGGGTTTGCAAACATATTTTGAATCACTTCGCACTCGGTCGGGAGTAGTGATTGCGGAGATTTTGACTGAGTGCGCAGTAAGTCAAAATTAGTTTGAAACTCATTTGCAAAAAAAGACTATTGATTAGCTTAGTTTGTTCGCGAAAATAGTTTCATGCTTGGTTTGTGTTTTTTAACTGTATTAATGGCAAAAATCCTGATGAATGCATGATAAAAAAAATTTAATGCAATATATGAGAAAATAATATATGTACATGAGTTTTTGAGAAAATAATTTATTTGCATGATAAATAAATAGTATTTATATGTAATATTAAATAATAATATAATAGTAAATATGTAAAATAATAATAAAAATTAATAGTAATAATAATAATTATAAATAAAAAAAGAAATAAATAATTAATAAAGTATAGTATAAAAGAAATAATAAAAAAATAATAATAATTTAAGTAAATCTGGGGGGGGGGGGGTATTTCTAGTTGACCAGTAAATAAGGGGGGTGATAGTAGTAAGCTGAGTTAGGTCCAGAACGGTCCAGGCAGGGGGGGTGCAAATTGCTTCACAGCTTATTCAACAAGGGTAAAGGGGGGGTGTGAATAACAGCGGGCCTAAGCCCAACGCGTTTGGAAAGGGGCCAGGTGGATCAAGTGTATGAGGGAGTATGAGACTTACTGTGAACCTGGCCTTATGGTCGTCCAACTACGATCACACAGTTGAGATGGAAGAATGCATGGTGATTATGATACACGCGCGCGTACTGGATCGTTAGCATAATAAAGGTCGTTCTACATTATTTCATTCATTTTGTCTCATAGTTACTATAATTTTCCAGAATAACCTTACCCTTTCTATTCTTTCTCCCTTGTTAACCTAGTTACCACCCTCGCCCTTTTCAAACCCTAACATAAATTAACACCGCGGAGACACTTATCGCCTTTGCTTCCCTTTTCCACCTCAAATCAAAACCCTCCACAACCCAAATACAAGAACATCAAAAAGCTAAGCGTATTTACCCTCTGTGCGATTTTCTTTTCTGAATCTTTTGCGTTTCTCGTGGTGATCTGATCCCTTGTTCCTCTTTGTTTCGCAGGTCCTGATGATGGTTGAAGACGATGGTAATGGATGACGGAGGAGGAGCGAGGCGAACAATGGTGGTTCAAGGGTGATTCCTCCGGATCTTCAACGCGAGGGTTCATTTCAAGGTTTCTGTCTCCAAATTTTCTCCCCTTTTCTCCGAATCCCCAGTTTCTGCCTTCCTCTTTTCTCTTATATAGTTAGGGATTTAGGATTTGTCGTTACAGTTAGCTTCAATTAGGGATTAGGTTTTAATACTATGATTGATTTAGTTTTTTTTATAATTCGCGATTGGATTTTGTAAGATACGAGATGTGGATTTTCTGTAGTCTTGTAATATTAATGTAATGAGATTTTGTAAAGATTTTTCCAGATTTTGTGTTACATTAAGAAATGATTCTGAGATTTGATTTTGTACTGTATTGGGGATTAATTCGTTTAGATTTGAACTGGTTCTGTAATCAATTTGTTGTAATGAAGATTGAATGTACATATTTTTGTTTTGTATAACCTTAAGAAATTCTAGGCCTTGATCTTTGGATATTTGCATAATTTTTAATGAAGATTTGATTTGGAAGATTTGATTTGGTTTACTACAATTTAATTCACTGATTTTTTTCTGTTGTAGTTCTTGATTCTGTTTATTAGATAAGGATTTTATTTATTAATTATGTGAAGAGATTTGATTTGGTATCAAAATCTGTACAATAAGTGTTTTATCTCCACGTTTTCTACTTGATTCAAACAGTGCCAGTTTGTGACTTTGGGCCTGCATACTTAATCTTTCTTCTGCCCATCAACTCTATTTCACAGCAAACGTGTTATATATTTTTCTAACAAGCATCTTTGATAACTGGAATAAATAATGTTTAATCTAACATCCTTTTTAATAATAAAACATTATTATAAACAGTTTATCAGCAAAAATCACATTCTTTTAAAGAAACAAATATTATTTATTATCTTTATTATATTTTTATTTATTGAAATAATAACACACAATTTTTAATAATTTTTCCTTAAAACAACAAAGTATCAAATGGGCTAATCTAGAATTTGTTTAATGAGCCTGTTTTTTTATAATTGTACCCCCTATTCTTTGCTATTCCTAAAATAAAAATGGGCCAACCTGAAATGGGTATTTGATTCGAAATTTTCACCTCTTCTTTTTACTAACGACAATAAGTTTAGAGTGGACTTTAATATACTTAAGACTGATCCTCCCAGACGATCTCGCATCTGGCAGGGAGCATCCACGATGAGCAGAAGCACCCCACAAGCATCCTCCTTATAGAGCTGACTATCAATGTCTCTGAATATCACAGAGTCTTCGAGGCCCCGAAAAGACCGCATCCATATCCTCCGGATCATACGGAGGAAGTCATCCAGGTGGGGGATCACATGCTGGTTCCCACTACTCACGTAGGACCTGTCAGTCTCCATTTTGGGCCTGCTTGACCATCCCAATGAGGAGACCCTGACCCAACGTTGGGGGCTATAAATACCATCTCTCTTGAGAGGGTCAGGTATTGAAATTTTTTCACTCTCTTACTTGCTTACATCATTATGTATCTCATTTTGGCATCAGAGTGTCTTGCAGGTACTCCTCCACCTCACTCTCAAGTTTTGTCGACGTAAGCTATAACGGTCCATTCTGGTCAGCTACGATCACAATTTATCATTAAAATAAATATAATTAATCATTGTCTTAAAAAGTGTAAAAATCTCAACAAAAAAAATACATATTGTGAGACGGAGGAGCATTTTTTTATGGACAATTTTCAAGTTCGGATATTTCTTATCAAAATGCATACTATTATTTATGTGATATAAAATTACGGAAAATGATATATCATGATATTTACTAATGACATTAACGTAGGTCAAGGGACTGTTTTGTTTCTTTGAATTTCATTTTCTAAATTATAATATTGTTTTTATAATTTAAATCTATCAATCAAATTATGTATGTAATTAATTTGAGTTAACTTTTTATGGTTGGTAATTTTTAATTATAGTGTCCTTTCATTATAATTTATTATAGTAGTTTAAATTACTTTACTATTCTAAATAATTTTTTTAAATAAATAAATTCATTCGTTTTTCATAGACTTTATTCAATATATATAAATATATTTGAAGTACTGCATCTCATCTCGATTAATTGTTTTAATATTTAAATCTTGAGAATCACTACTTCCATATCTTTCATCATGATAAGATTTAGAATTTCTATAGAGTTTGATTTTGACAAATAGTTTGAACATAATTCAATAATTTTTTTGTGATGTATCGTTCAACGATCAAAACTTTTGAACAATGATGATTTTTCATATATTCGTTAAAACTTTTCATGTATCACTCTACCGAATACATCAAATTTAAATAAACTAGACCACAAAATCTAATCTCTCCTACTAGATGAACAATAAAGTGAACTATAGTTTCAAAAACTAATAGAAGAAAATACATCTCTAATTGACCCGAGATAATTGTAGCTTCATATTCTAACTCATCTAAATTTTCAGGACCAATGACTTTACTATAAATAATATTGAAGAAAAAGCTCAATATGATTATAGTTACCCTTACACTTTTTGATAAAATATCAGAGATAACCACCAGTAGAAATTGTTGAATAAATACATGACAATACATATATTTTAAGTCAATTAATTTGAGATCTTTGAGTGACCAAAGTTTTTTTTCTTCTTTTGGTGAGTACCCTTTGAGAATTTTGATATCCTACAAACAATCGTAAAAACTTTTTTTTTTCTTTTTTAAATAGAGTGTGACATATTTAGGGAAAATATGTCAACAAAAATGAATATTTCATCTCAAAAAAACAACAATAACACTAAATGTTCACTATCAACATAACAACTACAAATACTACAAAAACAACAAAAACAACAACAACAATAAGAACAATAACAACATTACTGGTATAGTCAAAGAAATGTGTTGATTTGAATTCTGGAGAAACGACGAAAGAGTCAGAAATATGTTGATTTGAGTTCTAGAAAAACGATGAGTTTCTTTCCTCCTTTGTTTACTTCGTTCTACTAAGAAGATGGAATTTGGTTTAGGTTTCAGTGGGAAAGATGAAATATGGTATTTCATTTGTTAGGAGAAGGAGATGAAGAAAGTACTATCTTCGGTAGTGCACCAAAAGTTTATAAAAAATATAAAAGTGAATGAGAGTTAACATCCTCTTATTGAAATAAAGTATTGTTTGGAGTTTAGATTTTGTTGGACAATAAATTCCGAGGATATAGTTGAGTTCTATATTAACTAATTAAAATTATGAGTAACATTTTCTCTCGATTGAAAAATATCGAGGTATTAGATGATTTGATCTTATTGGAGCATGAATTATCATATCATGATTTGATCTCGGAATCATTTGGTATTTAGTAGTTGTAGGGTGTTTCGTCTTTAAATTCGTGAATTATAAAGTATCTTTTTAATTCTTGAGACACGTTATGCTTGGAATTGGGTTTTTATATCTACTTTTAAGTGTTTAGGTCTTATTGGAGCATGAATTATCATATCATGATTTGATCTCGGAATCATTTGGTATTTAGTAGTTATAGGGTGTTTCGTCTCTAAATTCGTGAATTATAAAGTATTTTTTTAATTCTTGAGACACGTTATGCTTGGAATTGGGTTTTTATATCTACTTTTAAGTGTTTAGGTCTTATTGGAGCATGAATTATCATATCATGATTTGATCTCGGAATCATTTGATATTTAGTAGTTATAGGGTGTTTCGTCTTTAAATTCGTGAATTATAAAGTATTTTTTTAATTCTTGAGACACGTTATGCTTGGAATTGGGTTTTTATATCTACTTTTAATTAAAAGAAGAAACTCCACTACTAAAAACTCGTACCAATTAAAATCTGTTTGTTTTTTTTTTTCTTTTTAATTTTATGAAACCCTAACAATCATAGTGTGAACATTTATAAGGGAATGGTGACGTATATAGTATTTTTAATTTGATGAAGCTTCCTTGTAACTTAATTAATTAGAATAAAATTTGTCAAACAAAAAAGAATAGGCAAGTGTATGCATACTTTATTTTGAAGTGTTTGGAATGCACATTTAAGCACATGTCATTATTAGAATATTACATGAGTTATTCATATACTTTGGTTATGGTTTTGACGTGTTGTTAAATACTACTAGTAGTAGTTTATGTTGCATAGCGATAGAATAGGCTTATAAAAGGGCATCAGAAGTTGGTCATTCCAAGCACACCCAATCAAATCTCATTGCAAAAAAACAATTAAAGTCACAATGTTTCAATCTGATATCGAAGCCGTTGTGAAGCCTAACATTACTCAACCTGTTATCAATGCCGTTGTGAGGCCTACCACTTTCCAAGAGTATATTGGAATAAATGATGGTTTTGGAAAAAATGTAAATGGTTTTCCATCTGAGATCATTGACGATGACATCCCAAAATTCCACTTCATTCTGGGATTTGCCAATGACACTTATGTTGATGGAGCAGGTACAGGATTCTTCAAGCGCGCTTGGAACTTTGATGACTTTAGCCCAACAAAAGTGGCCAAACTCAAGAAAAAGCATAAGAACGTGAAAGTGGTAATAAGCATAGGAGGCAAAGGTGCTGAATTTCCATTCAATCCTCAGGATGACAGTAGTTGGATTGATAATGCCGTAACATCAATCAAAGAGCTCATCCAAGACTACGAGAAATATACTCCACGTGTCAGCGACGATAACGTAATTGATGGTATTGATATTAATTATGAATACATCAATAACAGTTTCGGTAAGATGAATCAATTTAGCACTTTCATAGGGCAAGTCATACAACGCCTTAAGGATGATCCCGATGTTTCCAACTCCATGAAGGTGGTGTCCATTTCTCCCACAGACCTTGTCAACCTCCAATACCTCGCATTGTACACTAACAAGCCAGACAATATTGATTGGATTAACTACAAGTTCTACAATCAGTATTTTCCCTCAGAAAATGAATTTATAAACTTCTTTAATAATCTAGTTAATGATTATGATGCGGCGTTTAAACTCGTGGCTGGATTCAGCAGTGATACAAGTACTCCAACTCCAACGAGTCAACAAGCCTGTATTGATGGATGCAGAATCCTCATTGAACGTGCATCACTTGCTGGAGTTTTTGTTTGGAATGGTGAAGCCTCAGCCCCCACATATTCTCTAGAGGCAGAGCTTCAAAAGCTCTACACTAAAGAGTGACTACTTACTAGCTTCCTACCCAGCTAGTACTTTGTGTTTATTTCACGGGTCATACATACTATAATTAATAGCAGGGCCTTATGAGTCATGCTATGTATAGTATGTCGCATAATCTAAATAAGACCTCTGATCATTGTGTGCTTCTTTTAATGCTTATGTGTTTCTTTATTACACTTTTCTCACTGTTTTCTTTCTTTAATTATTATGTCTGTGTTGTGAGACTTGAATTGCTTCTTTTGTATGTGTCATGAACTATATGTACTGTGTACTGAGTTATCAATAAGAATCAAATATTATTGTTTTCATGAACTATATATACTTGCCTCTTGTCTCGCTTCATATTTAACCCTTTATACTCAAGTTTCCATTAGTTTTAAAAAAAATGTATACACAAAACCACTTTAACATATACCCTTTGTACTATTACGATGAAATAATAGCACTCTTTTAACAATGCTTGTATATCTAAAAAGTGATATAAAAAAAAACTAGCTCTTAGATAAGCTTTGAATAAGATCATTATCAAACTTGTTACAATACTCTGCAGAAAAGTGCAGTCTAAGATACTAACTTGTTACAACACTTTTTATTTTGATAACAGCTCTTTTTTTCTGATAAAAAAATTTGTGATAAAGATTGAAATACAACGCATCTCAAAAACCAGTCCAGGGAGCCTATTGGAATTCAGGATTCTAGAAATTTAGGAATTCTAGTAGATTAGATATGTATTTCTCGTCGATATCGAAATTGAACAAATATACACTATAAGTTTTTCATAACTATTGGAAGACAATAGTTTATTACGAAACCTCATTCACTAGTATAAAACAACAATATAATTTATAAATTTACATCCAATATACTAAAAATGGATGTAAATAAAAAATATGGTGGCAATTTAATAAATAACATATCATTTAAAAAAAAGTATAAATTAATATGTATTTACATCCATTTTTAAACGGATGTAAATTTGTCAGACATTTCTCTCCGATAAATATACACCCTACAATAACAGGTGTAAATTTTATTAAAAAAACCGCTGTAAATTTATATTTTTTTACCAGTGATTAAATACTAAAGGTGCCCCTCAAGGACTATGGATGGTGAACAAGTATACAATAAGTATATTGCATTTTATAGGATTACAATTAGAGCTTGGAACAGTTTTATTCAATAAGCTTAGATATAGTTAGATCTAGCCACCGATTTGCTAAATTGTTAATTGACTTGTTAATTTGTAATCTTAGTTGCAGTGTAATATAATTTAAAAACTTCAGACACTTTCACCTTATTTTAGATTGATTTATGGCCAAAATAAAAATTATATTTTTATTAAGATTATAATAATGCCCATATATAATAGATTTTAAATAATATATAGTATATTACAAATTTAGAATCATAAATTATGGTTAACACAAATTAAATAATAAAAATAAATAGATAAAAATTAAAAAAAATAAGTAATATTGAATAATAAAATAACACAACATATAATATTAATAAAAATAAATAAATAATAAATAATTTTAAAAATATATGTATGTGGTTCAATTTAGTTTGAGTTTGTTTTTTAAATCAATCTTAAATCAGATCTGAACAAGGCAAGTTTTTTTCAAATGACATCAAACCAAATTAAATAATATTTAATTTTTTGTGGTTTTTAGTTTTTTCAAATCGACTTTTAGTTTTATTTTAATCGATTTGGATTTCAACATCCCTAATGATGAACACATGAAAGTATTTTATATCTGGCTTTCTTTCCCTCCATAGCTCATGATGTGTGACCTTGGTACCTAGTTAACTGATTATTGATGACACTCTGTCATTGCATGTATTTTGTCGAAGAAGTTAAGAGAAACAAATTAGAGATGATCAAATTTGAGGAATTAATAATGGCCAAAGAATCATGCAAAAAAGACAAAGTATGAAGTAGGGCCTTAGAGAAATTTGGCTAAAAAAGGAGCCAAAAAGCGAGTAAGTTTCTGGAAAAATCGCGCTGGCACTACTACAAATAAGGGAAAAGACAACGCTTTTTTAGGCTTTTAACAATGCTGCCTAAAGCAGCGCTGCTAAAAGAAAAGACAGCGCTGTTTTTCAATGTAAAAGAGCTTTTTTATGCCCACTTTAGACAGCACTTTTTTATATACCCCTTTAGCAACGCTTTTGCTTTAGACAATACTTTATTATTTTTTAAGTTAGGCTTTAGACATCGCTTTCCTTTAAAAGCGCTGTCTATTCCCCCACTTTAGACAATGCTTTCCAACTTTAGGCAGCGCTTATTTTTGAGTTTTTACAGCACTTTTCTCTTAAAGCGCTGTCTATTGGTCACAATATTTTTAAAATAAAATACCTATTTTGACTTGCAAAAGCGCTGTCCAATATATATATAATGCATTGTAATCAAAATTTTAACCATATTTGAACCAGGTTTTTACCATATTATGCACCATATTTGGTAGCTCCATTCCAATAAAACATGCATATATAAAAATTACACATATATATAAATTGATGATATATACAACAACAACTACAAAATTTATGATACAAGTTAAAATTCTACAAGTTAAAAATCCTAAAATTCAAAATTGATGTTACATCTGTACATCTTACTATCTTCGAGAATTCTCATGAAACAACAACAACATGAATATCTTAGCTCTATCTTCTTCACATGCACCTATAAACTTGGAAAAAAAACTAAATGATCGAAATTCATAACATGATAATATTAATGTTGCACTTTATTCGAATTTAATTTATACTCAAAACTCAAAAGTTCTCATCAAAGGAAATAAGACAATATACCTTAGCTTATAAAATTCTCAACCCGATATGAATTGACACCATTCCTCCATAAGTTCATCCAATTGATCTTTTGAGTAATGTGCACAATTGAATTACTCAAAGTACTACATATATAATAATATAACATAGTATGTGATTTAGTTAAAACAATATGTCATTTTATGAGAAACACAAAATATGAAAATAGTATGTAATTCCTAAGTTAGAAATTCATACCGTGGATGGAATCTCTAATGGATCCAAAAGTATAGTTTCTTTCATAAACCTCAACATAAAATAGTTGTAATCTATACCGTTACGCTGGTGAGGACACTACACATGGAAAGAAAATACAAATATATATCAGGATATATCCCTTAAATTGTTTTATCAAGTATTATCACTAATGTAATCAAAACTGAATATCTCTTTGTGAAAATATACCTCTACTCTGATCCATGTAACGTTGTTGGCTCTACTTTTTGGCACTTGAATATCTCTTTGGGAGCGAAAAGCTAGTAGAACGCTATAATAAAATATAAACGACTATTTAGAACAATCTCATATAGAAACATAAACATAAACACAAATCCAGATATGTTGACCATATACATAAACATAAACATAAACTTGGATATTTCTTTGGGAGCGAAAAACATACGTGTCAATCATCTGCTTCAAATCTGGATATGTTGACCAATCATTGTATAACGAATCTAGATAATACACAGTTTCTCTCATAGGATTAATCGCAACCAATAACCAGTGTCCATTGTAAGATTAAACAAAGATTAAACAATGGCCAAAAACGGAAAATTATAATAGATCAAGTTAGGATGAAAATCTAACTCGTTGCCATTATTATATGGCAAAAAGAACAACTTCTCAGTATCTTTGTTGGCCACAAACAAACCAAGTACATATGCTATGACATCATCTGGTCTCGTTACAATTAACCCTGAATTGACAGTGTTGGGAGCTAAGAAGACAAATCTTGCTTCTAATCCACACGGACGCACAATATGGTCATACATAAACCTTAAATTAAAACATCATTAACATTATACTATATTCATTGAAATGAGGAAATAAATTATTCATCTAATTAAACAAAGTTGATCGGAGTATACCTGATATATATACCGATAACACCGAGGCCTAATTCCAAATGTCTAAAAACTTGCTCCATATTCTCTCTACCAATTGCTTCCAGGTATTCAAAACAAAAGATGTCTGCACTCATAGGTATAAGGCGGGTACCACCATCCGGAATATCTGTAATTCCTAAATATGTCCAAAGGCACGACCTGAACTGAGCAGTAGTTTTTTTTGCTAGCCACGGTCTTCTTAGAAACATTCTTTTTTTATGTGGAAATATTGCTAATTTCAGGCGCCTTACCCCTACTGACTTGTGCAATCTCTTTAGCATGAATCTAGTTATCATATAATTAGTTAGGGGAAGTATAAAATCACAAATTAGCATTTCTCATAGCATAAATGTCATATAATTGTGTCGTACCTCAATTGATGCAATTGACTCGGTCTCCCGCCTAATCCCCTTATCTTTTGGAATGGATTTTGTTGGAGTCTAACATTGACGGCCATGCAACAAATGATCGTATTGCATCTGCCACCAATGTTGCATCCGCCACATCGTCATGTAGTGGTAACAATGCACCCCCTCTAAAACAACATCAACCGATACTTTCAAATAATGTTATACTTACACATCTCTCGAAAATTTTTTGAACTTTTTCTTTAACAACTCCATCCTTACACACACGAGCTTTCTTCCACAAAATATGTTCCGGAAGAGATGTTTCAGAACTATTCTCCTTTGTTAGCTACACATTAAGCCAAATAACATGATCAAATATAAGTGTTCATATATTATAGATACTTTGCAATTTATAAATACTTACAATAAATTGTTGTAAGCGTGCATATCCCATACGCCCTTTTCTGTATGGATATGCTGGACTTGATGCTCGTTGTCGATTTACGACACTTAAAATCTCAAATTTCTGGGTATTTCTTTTGGATTTAAAAGTTTCCCATTCTTCAGCTATAATCAAATCTGCATATTTCTTTGGAAGCTCTGCATCAACAAAAATTTTATCTGCATCTCTAAGAAACTTATTTGACAAGAAAGCTCTAAACCCTCTATGTAGTTTCCCGGCCAATTTGAGAATATAACCTCTCCTGGTATCCTCAATGTTGAACGACTTCTACGAAAATCATACACAACGTGCGTTAGTATAAGTAATTTAGAGATATAATCGTCATTAAAAACGAATAACATCACATATGGTACCTGTATCTCACTCCATATTTTATCTTTAGCGTCGTCCAACACTCTTGCTCTCCAATCTTCACATGTAATTGGAATTTCTCTCCTTACCACTGAACCGAGATAACTCGTCAACATTGAACCGTTAGGCTCAATTAGTTGGCCTTCTTGACTTTAATGCACATCATACTTTATGCCTTGGTCTCTATCCCGAACTATTCTATTCATTATTGTTATTCCTCGTCTATATTCCATTTCCGTTTTACTAACGACCTTATCTCCATCATGTACAGAATCATCACGTGGGTGATCCTCGTTAGTAGCCATCTAACCCATAATAAACATAAACATAAACCCAATATAAAATTCCATAGTCATTTAAATATATATAAAATGACAATGCCAAAAATTAACATAAACATAAACTTAAACATCAACACAAACATAAACATAAGCATTTTAATATGCTACCTCTTTCACTAACATCTCTTTCTTTTCTTGGTTGGAACATGAATTACTTGTTTTTTAACAATGCGGACAGATGGATTTATCCAAATTCCCTCGTTATGATCATTTTTGATATATGATTCATCCGCTATAATATTCTCATCTTGATCATTTAAAATATACGACTCATTCTGTCTAATACATGACTCATTCTCATCATCAATATCACCTTGGTCTACACTGTTATCATCAACCACTTTGTTAGATAAAAGCACTATAGACCATTTTGTACTCGCCGGGTCAGTAACATAGAACACTTGTTTAGCTTGAGAGGCTAGAATAAAAGTCTCATCTTTGTACCCCTCCCTATTAAGATCCACTTGCAAAAATCCTGACTTATCCATTCGTATGCCACTACTACTTATCCACTTGCAACCAAAGATAGGAATCTGAAACTTCTCGTGATCAAACACCCAAATATGCTCGATAACCCCAAAATATGACAGATTTGCATATTTGGGGTTTAAGTCCTTCATACTTGAAATGTGCATTGCTTCAGCAAGCACAGTGACACCACTATTTTGCATAGTACTTTTATCATCTTGTTCTATGGTATAAAATGTGTATCCATTAATTGCGCACACGTTATAAGAAAACACATGCAAACTTGGACATATGCCAAACATCCCAACCTTTCTGTTATTGAAGCGGGATCTGAATGAAGCTTTAAAAAAATTTGATCCCTAAACCATGGTATAAAACTTTGATTGTGCTCCCGTACTATACAATTTTTATTTCTATTCTGATTTAATCCTCGGAGTACATCCTTGTGCATTTCAACATATGGCTCAACCTCACTGTCATTGTGCAGAACATACAAATGCCCTTGATCCCGTTCATCTTTTGATATTGTCACAATTTTATTTCCAATTAATCTTTTACTTTCCTTTTTTTCAAAAATATGACTTTTGGGGAGTCCAATGGATTGAACTTTG
This sequence comes from Vicia faba, assembly GCA_948472305.1. Classification (NCBI taxonomy): domain Eukaryota; kingdom Viridiplantae; phylum Streptophyta; class Magnoliopsida; order Fabales; family Fabaceae; genus Vicia; species Vicia faba. Next base: position 1,406,885,367 of record OX451736.1, on the reverse strand, counting down.
GACAAATATTTAGTACAAAACTCAACCGCTTCTTTAACAATGTATCGCTCAACAATACAACCCACTGGGCAACTTCGGTTTTTCATGTACCCTTTTAATACTTTCATATAACGTTCATCAGGGTACATCCATCTCATATAAGCTGGTCCGCACAACTGTGTCTCTTTCACAAGATGGACAACTAGATGTACCATTATGTCAAAAAATGAGGGAGGAAAATACATTTAAAGCTCATACAAAGTAATAACAATTTCTTTTTGCAATGTTGGTAAAATCTCAAGATCAATCACCTTACTACAAATTGACCTAAATAAAAAACACAACTTAGATATCGCGCTCCTTACTTCATCTAGGAAAATAGAACGTATACCTATTGGTAGAAAATGCTCCATTATAACATGGCAATCATGTGTCTTTAAACTCTTTAACTTGAGGTCTTTCATTGACACGAGTCTTCTAATATCTGAAGAGTATCCTTCTGGAACTTTAACTTCACTTAGAAACTTACACAATATCTTTTTCTCCTTTCTAGATAGAGTAAAAGCAGCATGCGGTAGATATGTTCGGCTTCCTTTCTTCACAGGTCCTAGTTCAGTTTGTATTCCCATCTTTAACATGTCCTCCATTACTTTAAGGCCATCCTTTGACTTTCCTTTAATATTGAGTAACGTACTAATAACACTTTCAAATACATTTTTTTCAATATTCATAACATCGAGAAAATGTATCACATACAGACACTTCCAATATGGAAATTCAAAAAAAAATTGATCTCTTCTTCCACCCACCTTTGACAACCGTATGCATAAAAGGATTGCCAAACTGAGTACACACATCTTTCACCTTTTCAAAAATTTGGTCACCTGACAATACAGGTGGAGCTTTATGTTGTTCGGTGTCTCCATTGAGTGCTTTTCTCCATACACGGTAATGATGTTTAGAATGTAAGAATCTACGGTGATCGAGAAACACATTATTTTGACAAAGTTCCAAACGCGTCATATCGGTTCCATCTTTACAGGTAGGACATGCACGTTGACCTTTAATGTTATACCCAGATAGATCCCCGTATGCTGGAAAATCACTAATTGTGCCAAACAACATCACCCTCAAATTGAAACTTTGTTTCCTATATCCATCATAAACCTCCACCCCATTCTCCCACAAAATCTTTAAATCTTCGATCAAAGGTGTCAAGTATACGTCTATGTCATTCTCTGGTTGTTTAGGCCCATAAATTAACATAGATAACATCATGTACTTACGCTTCATACATAGCCATGGAGGTAGGTTATAAATCATAAGAATCACAGGCCATGTGGTATGTGAGATACTTTGAAGACCATGCGGGTTCATTCCATCAGTAGATAAAGCGAAGAGAAGGTTTCTTGGTTCTTCTCCAAATTTAGGATAATCATTATCAATTTTCGACCACTGTGGTGAATCTGCTGGATGTCGATACTTTCCATCAATAATTCTTTCATCTGCATGCCAAGTTAGGTGTCTTGCATCGGTTTCATTATGAAACATGCGCATAAATCTCGGAATTATAGGAAAATACCATAAGACTTTTGCTGGAGACAATTTTTTCTTATATCGAGACAAACCGCATTTAGGGCACTCATTTAACGATGCATATTCGTTTTGAAACAAAACACAATCGTTTGGACAAGCATGTATCTTATCATAGCTCATGCCAATAGAGCACAACATTTTTTTGGCCTCACAGGTTCAATTAGGAAGAACATTATCGTCCGGGGCCCGCCTTTAAGTTGTACAACTTTAATACCGCAGAAAGTCTTGTGAATTTAGTGAAACCTTTATACAACGGTTTCTCTACATCGCTTACCAACCTCTCAAACATTTTGGGACAATCCTGGAGATCTTCTTCAAGTGCATCTGCAATCTCTTCGACTCGATCAAAATCGTATGTATCTATGTCCTTGTCGTCTGAAGCATAGGCCGTACTACTTTTTTCCCCCGATTCAATGTTGTCGTTACATTTTTCACCGTGAAATATCCAACATGTATAACTTCTATCAATTCCATGCATTAGTAAATGTGGTTTCAATCCATCTGCGTCAACCCGAGCCACATAACAACAACCCAAGAAAGGACACTTCATTCGACTGGGGTCTTTGGCGTGTTCAACAACAACCTTAACGAATTCCAATACCCCATTCTCATACTCTTATGACAATCGATCGACAAACATCCATTTTTATCCATTTTTTTCTACTAATTCAAGTAAACAAAAACACTATAAACGGATTATTATCTTTTTGTTTGAATTAAACGAATTATTTCTAGAAATATATTTCTAGAGTTAATAACATGGACTACAAATAAATATATCTATATAAAAATAATTGTGTTTTTTATTGATCGATATAGATAGAATTTGAACTTGACTTACCAAAGAAAGAAAAGGGGTTATTGGTGTCGACGGCGGATGATGCAGCTTTGATGTTCTTCGAATCGGTGATGGTCTTCGACTAACTACACCAATACAAAGGGATCATCAAAAACAAGTTGTATATATAGGTTCAAAATACTAGTAAAAAAATACTTGTTCATGGAGAATATAAACATGATAAACAATTCAGAAACCAATTAAAATAACAAAAAAACCCATCATCATCTTTTTTATTCCAAAACAAAGAACCAAAAGAAAATGAAATAATGCTAAATGATAAAAGTGTTGCTGTTATATATCAAGCCCTACCAAGAACCCAAAAATCAAAATGCATACCTATAACTCAGTTATGCATATCTATAACTCAGTTTGGACATTAATAGGAGGATAATGTATTAGATGTTAGCATAGTACATTATCAATAGGAGGATAACTCAGTTTGGACATCAATGGAGATAAAGACATTTTCAAGAAAGAACCTACCTTGAGAACCGGTCGGTGTGGGTGGAGGACAACCAAGAGAGACGGTGGAGGACTGAGGGAGGCTGGTACGACAGCGACGTAAAAATGATTTATGTTCGTGAGAATGAGAGGGAAAGGGTTTCTGCTATCGTTCGTGAATCTGTGAAAGAGAAACAGTATACACTGATTCTATTTTTTATTTTTCATTTATAAGGCTTTAGACAACGCTTTCTAAAAGTGTTGGCTAATATGGACCTTTAGCAGTGCTTTTGAAAAGGGCTGGCTAATAGGGTCCTTTAGCAGCGCTTTTCTAATATTTTTTTAAAAAAATTTATGACTTTAGACAATGCTTTCTTAAAGCGCTGTCCAAAGTGGTCCTTTACCAACGCTTTTGATAAAGCGCTTTCTAAAACAATACTTTAGCAGCGCTTTCTAAAAGCGTTGTCAAAGGTCACATTTTTAGCAGCGCTTTTACTTATTACTTTATACAGTTTCTGTGTTTTTTTTAATTCACTTATAGCAGCGCTTTTGTATAAAAGCGTTGTCTAATATGCGCTGTTAAAAATCATTTTTGGCGTAGTGTGGTTATCACACGCTATTGCGTGCGTGATGGAGTTGAAAAAGTTGCGTCGCGCATACGATGATGTTCATGACATGTGCTATCACGTGCATGATAATGCTGAAAAAGTTGTATCGTGCAGACAATGTTGTTCATGATGTGTGCGATTGATCCTTTTTCTTGGCAATTTCGAACACGTTCTGGTACGATTTGAAGGCTTTAAAATGGAAATTTTGGCATATTTCTAAGGGTCCTACGATTTTAGACTGCAAGTGACAAAATAAAGTATCACAAGTGAGATTTTGAGGGCATTCGAAGCCATTGAAGGCTAAATATTCAAAAAATTTCTTATGCAACATTCTTCTTATTATTTAGTATTTTAATTGTATCAGTATGAGTAGCTAAATACTCTTAGGATAAATTTTGTCTGATGAACTTATTTGAACTTGTTGGGACATATGTCTAATTTGATATTGCATGATTAACCTTAGTTATATTTCTATTTAATTGCTTGTTTTATTTAACGCGCATTATTTGAGATGTTCTGTTAATGGATTCATGAACATATAGAGAATAATAACCCTTACTATGTGCGTTTAGGGAAATTATTGTACTTACACTAGTTGAATAGGAATGAGACCTCTAGTAGTAGCATTAAAATTTATGTTATGTTACATTGCCTAATTTCACTTACGTCAGTTGATCGAATAAGGATATAAGACCTCTAGTAGTGGCATTAGAATTAATGTATCGTATCATCCCTTGATTTCACCTATGTCGGTTGAATAAGGATATGAGACCTCTAGTAGGAATTAGTGAGCTATACACCAAGGGATTATGTATAGTGGTCTTGTTAATTTGATTCGGAAATATAACGATGTTCCATTCATGTAATGTATTAGACATCAATAGGAGTGAAATAAGGGATTACTGGAAAAATCTTACCGCTTTCTCATAATTGTTTGAACACTTTTATTTACTCGCTCACAAACTCAGAAACCCCCCATTTGTTTTCTAAACATTGCATAATATTTGTCTATCTAAATAGAGGTCACTATGAAAACGATCATATTTATTATCAATACACTTGGCGAGAAGTCATCATTTATTCGATTGTTAACGTACAAGCAATATTTATTTCTTCATCCAAAAATTAGTATGGAATATTTTTGGGATGAATCATAAGTCTAGTAATTTTGTCCAAGGTACAATTCTTTCTCTCAAAAACACCTTTTGTTAGGGTTTGGTTTTAGCAGAAAACTCATGATCTTGACAAGACACACATAATAACAATGTTTGATCTTCATCATCGATCTTGACATTGATATTTTCAAGACCAATAATCAGCTTTTTGAACATATTCAACTGCCCAGCAAGGACTTTGTTTCTTCACTCATTTTGAATAAATACAGAGCTTGCTTCAAGTAGAGGCGATTTACAAGTTTAGAAATTGATGATCATTTTTTAGCTATTGATGATCATTTTGTTTTGAACTCATAATGGACCAATTTTAGAAACCTAATTTGAATTGTTCTTGTGTTATTGGTTTTTACTTGAGGACTTTTAGTGTCCAATGATCATGATCATAGGATGATAAGTTCAATGAATTGTTCTCTAAGAGCATGAGAACCAATTGACTCTACCTTGTGTTATGCCTTTGTCTTCTATTTGATCATTCTTTGCAAGTTCAAATTGATTTGATCTTGTATCTTGTAATTAGGGAACACACTTTGTGCAACCATAAGGATTCAATATTTTCTCTCTTTCCCTAATCTCTATCATATGATAACAGATTTGAGTCCACTCTTATGGACAATTCAAATACTCAATCATAACTTCTTCCCACCTTTCTAATTTTGAAGTTTGATTTATCTTTCTTTTTGAGTTCATGATGTCTTGTTGCATTTTCTTTTGAAGTGTCATGGATATAATTTTTAATGAAATTCTTCTGACCTCTAGGGTATTTTCACTTCCTTTATCTTTCTCCTTGATTATTTGATATGTATTCATTTGCCAAGTCACGATGATGACCATTTAGGAATTATATTGTGCTCTTATGCACCTAATTTTGCATTTGTTGTGTGGTCAGGCTTATTAGAAGCTCATGGTAACATCTTGATGTTTGATCTTAGGATCACATAGTCTCTCTTCACCTCACTTCTTGATGCTTTTATAACCCCTTAGTTGAGCATGTCATTTGCCAACTAGCTTAGGGATATTTAAAAGTTATATTCTCTTTACTTGTTTATGTTTTTTAGTCATGTCCAATGTAATAATACTTAGTGTTTACTACAGACCATAACAATCAAGCACATCACCTCTTTCTCACTTTATTAAGCACATAGTTGTTTATATTTGTCTATGTTCATGGACTACATTTCTATTTGTTTTTACAAGTTTCTTGATTCTCTTTTGTACATAAGTTTTGGAGCCACTATGTCTTGACCATTTTTGTTTGAGGTTACTTATGATACAAGTATCTTATTGATGCTTCATGCTTCGTGTTATACCCTAAATTTCGCCTCTAACTTTTTCAGTCGCACTTTCATATCATATTTTGTCATTTGGTCACAATCATTAATAAATAGCTTCATTCATCACATTTGCATCCTATCTTTAAAGTTTTCTCTTGTGTTATTGACTAACTTCTAATCAAAATACAAAAAATATTTGTCTTTGTCTTTTCATATTTGTGTTTTATAGGTACCGAGTCGAAGCATATGGCAAATAATGTTTTCCAGTATTATTTCCCTAAAATATCTATTTGTAAAGAAAAAGAATTAAAAATATTTCATTTTTTTTTCACTGTACAATTGATTGCTCCTAGGGTGCAATCGATTGCACAAAGTGCATTATGCATAATTTTTGAAAAAATATACTGTGCAAATTGATTTGCACTGTAGTGCAATCGATCGCACAACGTGAAAATTTGAAAAAAATCAGCAATTTCAAGCTTGTCAAATTTTGCCTCCAATTTTCCTCTAATTTTTGAAAGAATTATCATTAATTCAAATTTTGGCTCCAAGAATCAATTACCAAATTACCACTAATCCCAATCCTAAACTCTACAAATAGGGCCCTCATTTCATTTAAATTTCAAGCTTTTGATAGCTAAAATCACTTTGCTAAAAAATCTCTCAATTCTCTCCATCTACCAAATTCACTCAAAGCTCAATTTTCAAGAAAAGTTAGTAAGATTTGCATTGAAGCTTACTAATATTTGAGCTAAACCTTCATCCAAACACTTTTTCTTTATCAATTCTCTACATCCAAGCTTGGGAAATTTATTCCCATGGTTGAATTGAAGAAAATTCTTGAAGTTGTGTTGATAATTCTAGATCTACATTTGGTAAGTTATATTTTCCATCTTTCACAATGTGATCTCTTGTTGATCTTTGGGTTGATTCATTGAGCATTATTTTGTGATTCCAATGGTTCTATTTTCTTATAATTTGATGGAACTTTCGTGCTCAATTGAATCCATGATCATAAGGTGTTTGATGGAAAGTTTGAACAAGGATTTGGTCTTTTAAAATGTTATTTTGTTGTCTGTAACAGCGTGCAATCGATTTCTGTAACAGTGCAATCGATTGTACTAAGTGAATTTCACACAGATTTTTGAAAAAAACACCGTGCAAATAAAGTTGCACTGTAGTGCAATCGATTTGCACAAAAATAAAATGCATTTTTTTGCCTTTTTTGGGGATGTTTTGATCCAAAATGCGTTTTCTACTCATCTTTTTTGATTGTTGGTTTGGATTGCAATTTCAAATGTCCAATTTCTCTTTAAATTCAATGTACTTTGTGGTGTAGATGAAGTTGGATAAATGTTCATCAATTCAAATCTACCAAAAAGTGAATTATTTAATTCATTTTGGATGCTTTGGATTAATGATATGTTTAGTGCTTTAATCCATCTAGATGAGTGATTGAATTTAAAGATGAAAGAAATTTGAGGTAGTGATCCAAGTTAGCTTATCATTCCCCTCCCTCTTCATCTTATCCCTTTCTTTTTTAATTGTGCTACATGTTAATGGATGATGATCTCTATATCATTAATCCAAACATGATGTACATAGATTGCTATTGACCGGTCTCAAAATAGGTGTGACTTCTACATAAGTCCACTTACGATTGCTTAACATAGCACTAAATTTTGTCCTGATTCGAATAAAGGATCATTCGTGGCCCAAACCTATGTTTGCAAGCCCAAGTATGTTAATTTGATCTCTTTGATCCAATAACCTTGAGATTCATTGTGTGGAGGCTTTAGTTCTACCAATCCTCTAATGGATCTACATCACTTTTGGTCAACGCGGATAACTTAAACATCATTGATCATTAAATGTTTCTTTTGAGGATTCCAAAATGGATTATATACTTGACAAAAAGCAAATGCAACTTGTTGTGTGGAGGCTTTGGTTCTACCAATCCTCTAATGAGTTCCAAATGCAAGTCTCAAGATGGTCATCCAACTAACCACTAATTTCTAACAATTGACTTTATTTTATGCTCTTTACTTTATGCTTTTATTTTTATGCTTTATGTACCATTTACTTTAAGCATTTACATTTTATGCCATTTTTTATTTTGCTCACTTGAGCATTTACTTTTATGCTATTTTCATCTTTGCTCACCTAAGCATTTACTTTTATGTCATTTTTATTTTGCTCACTTGAGCTTTTCTTTTCCTTTTAAAGACACTTAATAATCAACATAAACCATAAAAAACTTTAATGATACTTGGACTACTTGGTTACTATCCTTGGCATTATGGAGTATTGGACTTCTTGGACTTAGGATTGGAGACCTTGGCCTATATTGGAGACCTTGTGACCTTAATGGATATTTTGTTTGGAACTCTTGGGGTTTACCTCAAGACATTGGCTTGTTTGTTTGTTTTGAGTGCAGGTTATTGTGATTACACACATTGTTTGTAATCTAGAATTCCTCTGTATACAACCGTTACTCTGCCCAATTTTTGTGAAGACTTAATACACTTGAAGTTTGGTCTTCTCAAGAGGTCTAGTATCTTTGCTTGCTTGGTTTCAATCCAAATAATGGGAATTATATCTTGACCCATAATATCAAGTATTGGCTTCTTGTTGGTTAGACGTTTCTCTTCCTTATCTTTTACCTTATGCTTTAGGATAGTCCCTTCATCTGCTCCCATCTTCTTTAATTTTCAAAACCTTCTCATCTTTTTCAAAATATTCTTTTTTTAAAAACACAAACCACTTTCATAATAAAACTCGACCTTGTCGAGTGCCTTCTCTTTTAAAACGTATTTTCTTTAAACAAACTTCAATAGATTTAATCATACTTTGACATCTTCCAAAATTAACAAAAACAATTCAACTCATTCAAACCTTTTTGTGCGCTCGAGCACCTTTACCCTTCAAAACTTTTTTTGAGTTGAGACATGATTCATTGATAGTCGAGCAACATTCTCCTATCCCTATGGTTATAAAGGTGTGTACTTTTCCACTTGAGTACCAGAGGTGTTCTCAAACGCTCACTCTTGTTGATGCAAAGTCCATCTTTCTCACACCTTGTAGGCGGTAGCCGAGATTTCTCTCCTAACAATGACGACTTGTCTCCTTGTTTAAATGCAATCAACAAACAAGTATTTTCTATCCGAACTATAGTGCTCTGACTTTCCCATTGCAAGAGGGAGTACGTAGGCACTAAGTCTTACGACCCAAAGCGAGCAACTAAAATAATAAAAAAAACAATTCATTTTATTTTGTTTACAAATACTCATTCATTATTTTCATTTAGCAAGTAAACCTTTACATGACACTCCTTTTGAAAGAAACCAAACAAAGTGGATCCTGCAGAATACCATAGATGCTTAGGGTATTAACACCTTCCTTTTGCATAACCGACCCTCGTACCTCGATCTCTGATCTTTTTGGCTTCTGTTCGCTTTTTTCCCATTTCCCTTTGGAAATAATAAAGTACGGTGGCGACTTCATTATGTTGAGTTAAGTCAATTGAGGCTTAATCTCAAATATTTACAACTACATTTCTTTTCCTATCATCACTGTCGCAATTTCGTTCTCTCTTAGCTCTGATTTTCGCGCGCGACAGGAAAGTGGCGACTTCACTGGGGACAGATTGACCTATTGCTGGTCCATTCCTAAGTGGGTCAATCCTAGCTTTGTTTGTTTCTTTTCTATGAGTGTGTATACATTGTTTTACTTGCTTCTTATTACTTCCCATAATGTTGTATATATGTTTGTCTGGATTTTCCTGGTTTTCAGGGGCTTGGTGATTTCTTATAAGTCTTCTACCCGGACTTTGGGAAAACTTAAGATAGGACGGGCGGTATAGTCATGTTAACTTTGAGGGAGTAATCCCAAGAAAGGAGACATGAGATCCCCCACTCAGTGGAGGCCCCTTTGATTGTAGTGTCGTTTATTGAGTAATCAAGAAGACGTACTGCTTTCGACCTGGGAGCCTACTGAAGCTGCGGACCGTAGATTACCTAACCCATCTTGGCGTTTTAGGTGTAGTGCGGAAGCTACGACGGAGTAATTCGAAAATAGTTGTCACGTGATACTATGCTCGGACAAGTTTTTCCTGAGATTATTGCTAATTACCGAGTTAATCAGGATGTTGGTAATATCCGAAGGAAGGATGTAGACTCTGGGAACTTCTTAGAACCTTGTTCGGCAGGTGATAACTATTAGTCCATTCCTTATGGGTTGTACCTTTGATCATGCGATCATGTTACTGTGTAATGCATTGCATAACATTACATATCATTTGCATCCTCCGCATCATTTTTCATACATCTAGGTTGTTCAGGATCTTATTCCCAATTGCTTCTTTCTTCCAGTTATTCGTCTACCGTCAAGTTGATTCCTCAACACAACTACGAGACTAGAGATGGTGTCAGATTGAGAATGGAAAACCATGAACAACACAACATGGAAGTAAAAATGGAAATCGATGAGTTGAAGTCAGGAATGGCCAAACTTACTGAGATGATGCAAGTCCTGATTTCCAGAGGAGAGCCACCTCAAAGGACTGTGATATCTGAAATCCCAACTACTGCTGTTGACACTTAACCTATCCAATATACATCTACTACATGGCCTGAGTTTGGGTTACCTCATAACTACTCTCCTCCTGTTGCAATTACTTCAATGGTTGGCCAGTCTTCCAGAGCCGATTTTCAAGCTCCAATTTTCACTGAATCTCAGCCAATCGTTCATACTGCTTCTCGTCAACCTGCTGCACAAGCTGCTTTTGGGAACCCTCTCTTTGAGTACCATGCTGACAGTCCTCTAAGTATGAGTCAGGGAAACTTTGGTGAGTTGGAAGAGTTCAAAGAACAGTATCAAACTTTAGAGAAGAGACTCCGAGCTATGGAAGGTAATGATGTCTTTGGTATTGCTACTGAAAATATGTGCCTAGTTTCTGATCTGGTTATGCCTGTAAAGTTCAAGACTCCCGAGTTCGAGAAATATGAGGGGCATACTTGTCCAAGAAGCCACTTTGTGATGTACTTTCGAAAGATGTCTTCTTACACCAAGATGACAAGCTGCTTATCCATTGTTTCTAAGATAGTCTGAGTGGAGCTTCATTGAAATGGTATATGGGACTTGAGAAAGGTCGTATCCAATGCTTCCAAGATCTTGTTGATGCTTTCATAAATCAATATAAATACAACCTTAACATGGTACCTGATCATCGCCAACTACAAAATATGTCTCAGAATGAGAAAGAATCTTTCAAATAATATGCTCAACGATGGAGAGAATTGGCATCTCAAGTTGAACCACCTCTCGAAGAGAAAGAGTTAAGTGGTTTGTTCATGGATACTTTGTCCCTTTTCTTTTTGGAGAAGATGGTTGGTGGTGTGTCCTTCAGCTTCCAATACCTGGTGACTATCGACCAAAGATTAGAAGAAGGAATAAAGAATGATAAAGTGTCTAAAGCTGCTGAATCTTCTAATGGTGCAAAGAAATACCTTGGGAACTTTCAGAAGAAGAAAGAGGTAGAAGCCAATGTTGTCTTGACTGAGAGAAGAGGATCTCGCCGTAGGCCTCAATACATTTATCAACCACAAGTAGCGATTGTTACTCCTGCAGTTAATGCTCAACCAGTTCAGGTTTCTCAACAACAGAATATTGCACAGAATCAAAATCGTAATAGGGCTCAATTTGATCCCATCCTTATGACATACACTGATTTGTATCATGTATTGGTGTATAAGGGCTTGATTACAACTAGGCCTCTGATTTCTCAAAAGAGGCCTACAGTCGGGTTCACATCTGACCTTCATTGTGAATTTCATCAGGGAGCTGTCGATCATGATTTAGAGAGCTGCTATGCATTGAAAAACAAAGTGCAAGAATTGGGGAAAGCAAATATTCTCATTTTTAAAGAGGCAGATCCTAATTGTGATACGGTGGGAGAACTTCCTATGTTGTTTTTGCGTTTGATCGCAATTGTTGCAGATAGCAAGAGTCGCCACTGACTTTTCTTTTATCTAATAAGGAAAGGCTGAAAAGAACAGGAAAGACCTTTAGAGATGTTTTCTTGAGTTCGGGGGGTAGATTACAAAAAGGGAAGGTATTAGCGCCCTTTTCATCCGTAGTTATCTACGGGCTCTTAGTTGCTTGCTAGATCACTTGCTTTTGTGTTCTTATGGTGTGGGTTTTTTGAAAGTATTTTGAAAAATATCTTTGTAATGGTTCTCATCTCTATAAGAACGCATGCAAAGTGTTGTTTCGAAAATAGCTCAAAGAGGTGTTTGTGGAATGTGTTTTTTGAAAGAGATTTTGAAAATGTGTCTTCTTTGTAATGACTCCCATTTCTATAAAAACGCGTACAAAGTGTTTGTCTTTTGAAAATGTTTCAAATGAGTGTGTTGGTGTATACAATGTTTTTTTTTGTGAGCAAGCGAGCAACTAGGAGAGAATCTACCTACTCAAAAAGGTTTTAAATGCTCTTTTCCTCCTCCTTTAGATGTTACTATCTTATCATTGTTTTAGTAAGAAGCCCCATCATTGGATGTGAAGGGACGAGCGTGAGACATTTGTATAGTCATAGAAGGAAACCTATAGAGCGTTTTAGAAATAATGTTTAGGGACTAGATCATTTACCGAAGGCAACATCGAGGGTCATCGAGGGACTACGATTTTTTATCGAGGGTCTTTTCTAAAACTCCCATGTTCAAGGGACATGACTTATTTTTTTGATAGGAAACAAGTGAGATTACCATAAGGGGTGCATGTGTGCAAAGTGTATTTGATTGCATGCATTTAGTCTTTGGTTGTCTATTCTTCGTTTTTATCTTTCCATATACACCTAGTTACTAGCAATATATGAAAGCAATAAAAATGCGAGAAAGTAAAGTCCTACGATATTACATCATTAAGGGGATGGGGTGTACAAATTTACAATGGAGATTGCGAGAAATTAAAGTCCTAGTTATCTATTACAACAATATTGAAATAATGTACAAGAAATGTAAAAATGGAATAATCTTGTTTTTGTTAAGAAAAGAAATAAGTTTGCTAAAGAAAACATTTTTGATTTTTGAAATTTTTGAGTTTTTAGAGGGATAAAATAAAGTATGTAGATATAAAAATGTTTTTTTGGTGTTTTTAGTTATTAAAAAGCTAAAATAAGACGAATAAGAGAAAAAGGAGACAGAATCAACACATTGCTGAAACGAGAATGAACAGAAGTTCTGACTCTGATACGCTGCAAGAGAGAAAATATTAGTAGGAAAGTGGAGGGTCAGAAGTTCTGGGCTTGGGTACACCAAGTTCTGAGGTTGCTGAGAATAAAGGAAAACCTAGAAGTTCTGATTGTTGAAGGGGTTCAGAAGCTATAGTGTAGCTGGGAACCTAGAAGTTCATATATCACTGACAAGTCAGAAATTCTGGTTGCTTGAGAGAGTGAGATGGTAATGTTGTTGGGGTGAGGATATCTAGAAGTTCTGATCTAGGAGTATCATTTGACATATAAATGGGTAAAAATGTCAATAAATGAACCTAAAAAGATTCTGGGGTTAGAACCCAGGACCCTTAGCTCTAATGTCTTATGCGTAGGCACTGTCAACAACTGGGGTGGATGTACATCCGGTATTTGAAGCAAAAGCATAAACATGTATTACAAAGTAGACTCTGATGACAAATTTCATCTCTTTCTTCAAGCTAATCAGAACATCTGCCACTTGGTCATTTCTTAACAGAACAGAAAACATAAATATAGCAATTATGGCAGGTTTTCAACATGGTTTTAGAAACATAAAAAATGTCAAGACTCTAAACCATAAACAAACAAGTATCTGCTAATCCTAGTTTCCTTAAGAAGTTCTGAGATGTTGTTCTTCCTACTTAGGCAGACAAATACATGAAACCTCAGAATATGTATAACATCAGAATCAGGATGTCTACATTGTATTTTGGACATGCAAGTTTAACAATGCTTAAGTGATATGACGAGAGTCAGCAGAAGCTTGCCTTTCAGCTGGAGAAGGTCATGTGAACTGGAGCCTGGTTTTGACTACTTGTAAAGTTCTGATCAGCTACCTCACGTGCTCAGTAGACGGGAATAACCTTTATCTTGGGTGCTGAATGGCTAGAAAATTATGGAACAACCAAGGAGCAAATTTCTAACTTTTTGAGGTGGAGATTGATGAAGAACGTGTTACAGTTTGAAAACAGAAGTTAGGATGGCTTATGGATGTATACCAGAAGCTGTATGGATGATTTTGGTCAAGAAACGCTTGAGGGAAATTGGAGTTTGAATGCAAAAATAAAAAACTAACAGGTTTTGTATTTGTGTTTGCAGTTTCGGATTCCTGGAATTTTTAGCATGGTTTCACAGCTTTTTATTTTCAATTTTTCCCCACCGCCCCCCTTCACAGTTGCAAATGAAGTTCAATTTATAGGCAAGAACTTTGTAGCTTGGAGAAGTCAAAAGTACCAACATCATGCTAGCGTGCTGGCTTGTTCTTGAAGCAAGATAAACAAGTATGGTGGTTAGAAGCTTTTAGCCGTGCCTAAGCTGGATTTTTAAGCATGAATTAAGGAAAAGTACCCTTAGAGGCCAAAGAAAAGCATGGGCCCAACATACTTTTGTACAAGAGTTTGCTTTTTCAAGGATAACAATGTACTTCTATGTCACACGTGGGGAAATCCTTTGGATAAAAACTCAAAAGTGGCTGTGAGCATTAAATGATGATGAGATTTATCAAACCTTAAATCCTGCAATATGAGATTATGCATCATAGTTTAATTCTGGATCAGAAGTTTAGCATCAGCGCAACTTAGAACCAACATCCAACTTCTGATCCTTTAATCTCTTTGCTCCAGCATGTTCTGAGCGAGTTCTCATACTTTCCAAAAAGCTTATGACATGCTTTGTAAGCCCTCTTTGAATTTCTCTTGCAACTTCTAACGGAATCTACGTGAAAACTGGCCCAGAAGTTGTAAACAAATTCTGATTTGAAAATACTCAGAATTTATTAAGTGTTTAAGTTTCAAGGACGTGTCTTTAAGGACGTATAACTTGAAATCCCAGCATTTATAGAAGAAATTATGTTCTACAATGTTTTAGATCTTATTTAGATCTATAACTCTTGTGTCATAATTTCTTTCAGAATCGCCTTGCATCATGGTGATAATCTGTCCAGAAGTTCTGAATTTATCATATTTCTTAAATACATGACAAAATTTCTAAGTATTTAGAATTTTGACTTTTTCAACATAAATCTTGACTTCTGATTTTCTTGATGAAACAAACCTCATGCCTTGATGAAATATGATTCTTGAAACTTAATTTTAGTCCAAAAGTCAAAGTTTGACTTTTCAGTGTGCGAATGACCATTTTGCCCTTGTGAATGACTTTCTTGAAAAATTTGTAATTCAAGGCTTGGAATTGGATGGAAGCAAACCCGAGGGTCTAGGATGATCCTTTGAGACCTGAGATGGAAAATTTTGGGGTACAACAGCTGTCCCTGTTCAATCTTCTTATGCTTGAAGAGTTAGATTGGCGAATTTGCCATTCGTGACTTGAAGGTGAAAGATGATTGAACACTAGAGTGCCCAGAAATTTGCACTTGATGATGTCATGGTTGATTGTGTAGGGAATGGGCTTAAAATATGCCATCCGAAGGTGGTTGTTGATGGAAATTAGACTAAGTCTAAACTTGACTTCGATTGGAAAAGAATCAGAATAAATCTTGGAGTGATTTATCTGAACTAGAAGAAATATCTACCAGAGAGAATCAGGACGAACCGTTGAGAGATTTAAACTGAACCAATAGAGGTCTTGAATAATCTTTAACTGGGAAGAATAAGGATAAATCTTGGAGTGACTTATCTGAACCAGAAGAAATGTCTACCGGAAAGAATCAAGATAAACCGTTGAGAGATTTAAACTGAACCAGTAGAAATGTCTACTAGAAAGAATCAGGATAAACCGTTGAGAGATTTAAACTGAACCAGTAGAGGTCTTGAATAATCTTTAACTGGGAAGAATCAGGATAAATCTTGGAGCGACTTATCTGAACCAGAAGAAATGTCTATCGGAAAGAATCAGGATAAACCGTTGAGAGATTTAAACCAAACCAGTAGAAATGTCTACCAGAAAGAATAAGGATAAACCGTTGAGATATTTAAACTGAACCAGTAGAGGTCTTGAATAATCTTTAACTGGGAAGAATCATGATAAATCTTGGAGCAACTTATCTGAACCAGAAAAAATGTCTACCAGAAAGAATTAGGATAAACCGTTGAGAGATTTAAACTGAACCAGTAGAAATGTCTACCAGAAAGAATCGGGATAAACCGTTGAGATATTTAAACTGAACCAGTAGAGGTCTTGAATAATATTTAACTAGGAAGAATCAGGATAAATCTTGGAGCGACTTATCTGAACCAGAAAAAATGTCTACCAGAAAGAATTAGGATAAGCCGTTGAGAGATTTAAACTGAACCAGTAGAAATGTATACCAGAAATAATCAGGATAATCCATTGAGATATTTAAACTGAATCAGCTGAAGTTTGAAATAATCTTTAACTGGGAAAAATCAGAATAAATCTTGGAGAGACTTATCTAAACTAGAGAAAGATGTCTGCGGGAAATAATCAGGATAAATCATTGAGAGATTTAACTGAACCAGCAGAAGTTTGAAAGGAGTATTTGTCATGTAGATAATCACCCCGACATGTTTCTGGAATTGATCTATAAGTGATTTGTTCATAGACATTTTCCTTGTCTTGTTGACAGTAACTCTCTGCGATTTGATCTTTCCTGAAAAAGATAAAGAGTTAGTTGTATTCCATGATGTATGAAATACATAGTGCAATGAGATTGTGATATATGCATTTGGGTAATTGATGATTATGATGTATGGCTGCGATGTACACGCATGTAATTTGTTCTGCTGCTATGTTGTTTGGATTAGGGACAATAAATTCCTGACTGCTGCTGAGGATGAGGAGTGTAAGTCTTCATGTTCTGTTTGAAGTTGAAGTTGTAATGGATGGGTTTCCATAACCAGAGAAATAAACTTTTTTGGGGAAGAGAAACATGGTGTCTTGATTGTAGGCCTTATGAAATCCTGCTGAGAAATCCTGAGAAGCTGAGTGACTTTTGCGGGGGAATCTTTGAGGTGGCAACTGGAAGTTTTGTCCCCTCTGGGATATGAAGGTAAAAGGCACCAACAGACTACATGTTAGGGATATGATGAAGATCCTGTAGCGAGATGTTCCTGCTTCTGCCCCTGCTGGAGAAAATACCTGTGGGGAATTTTGTAGAATGGCTCACAAATGTTGTCCTGTTTCTTAAACCCATTAGTAATTGTCTTTCTGGATTGGTTTTCCCCTTTTTTACGAGTTCATTTATAAACAGTAATTACATTTAAATGCATATGCTCAAAAATAAATGATAGACGTTTTTGTAAACAAAATAAGAACATTAAAAGAAGAAATAGATAATTTTGCACTTCCAAAAGAATATCTTTGTATTAACTTGAATAAGTGTTTGTACAAAGAGACGTACATCCTAGTAAGAGAATGTCGTCGTAAAGAATGAAAATTGATACCAAGAAAACAGAAGATATGTGAAATAATCCCAAAGGGTTCCCATTCTGCTATAGCCTTCATGTCTTTGAGCGTCTCGTCCATTTGCTGCTTTGTACGAAGCTGGTTGGATTGATTAGTACTGTTTGAGTTTGACGATTGATGAAGATTCGTGGTAAGGTAATCTAACGGGACATAGTCATACGCTTTGAATCCCTAACTTTTTCTTGGACTGCCCTTTTGGGTTTTCAGTCCATCGGGATAACCTTTTTTGCCCAAACCGCCCTTTCAGGTTTTCAGCTTGTCGGGTGTACATATTTTTTTGTATTTTATCCCTAATTTTTGCCCGAACCCTTTTGCTTTGCCGGGATGCCCTGATTTTTTCCTAAGTCAGTCAACCTAACAGGTCTTTGTTTATGCGTAGTATCTTTTAACTATGTCTGTGTTTACAGGGTGTGGAAGATCCTCATCGTCTATACTGGTTAAAATCATTGCCCCACCGGAAAATATGCTCTTGATTACAAATGGCCCTTCATATGTAGGAGTCTATTTTCCCCTGGGATCACCTTGTGGTAGTAGGATATGCTTGATTACCAGGTCACCAGCTTGATATGCCTTACGTCTGACCTTCTTGTTAAAGGTCAACAACTTCCATGCCGTATACCAAGGAGAAAGGATTTTCCCCTATTGATGTGCGCGTTGTGGTACGGTAACCGTGGAGAGAGAATGATAACATCTCATGCTAGTCCTTGTAGGTTACTGTCATTTTTCGTATGATCTTCTAGATGTTTTTATTAGCGGCTTCTACAACGCTATTCATCTTCGGCCGGTAAGGAGAAGAGTTATGATGCTGGATCTTGAATTGCACGCACAGTGCAGTGATCATAGTATTGTTGATATTTTTACCATTATCTGTGCTGATTCTTTCTGGAATACCGTGTCGACAGATAAGATTCTGCTTGATGAATCGGGCCACAACATTCTTGGTGACAGAAGCAAAAGATGCTGCCTCAACCCATTTCGCGAAGTAGTCAATGGCAACCAAGATGAAGCGGTGTCCATTAGAATCTATAGGTCTGACTTATCTTATCATGTCAATGCCCCACATCGCAAATGGCCAAGGAGCAGTTAGGATATTTAGAGGCTGTGATACGGTGGCAGAACCGACTGTTAAATACTGGTTTGCATTTTGCGTTTTTTGTTCGCAAAATGTCGCGGTAAGCAAGAGTCACCATCGACTTTTATTTCATCAAATCGGAAAGGAAAAAAGTATAGAAAAAAAATCGTTTTTCGAGATGTTTCTGAGTACGGGGGGTAGATTATAGAAAGGGAAGGTGTTAGCACCCTTTCTATCCATGGTTTTCCATGGGCTCTTAGGTACTTTTTCATTTTTTAAATTGCCTGTGTGTGCTTTGTTTTGAAAAGTTTTACTTCGTGATAACCCTTGTATCAGTCCTCAAGGGTGTGACGAGGTTGTTTTGAAGATTTGTTTGAAAAGTGTAAGTGCGAAAAGTTTGATTTGAGAAAGTACATAAGATTCTACCTACTCGAAAAAAGATCGTTTCTATTCTTGTTTCCTTTAGACAGTGTTATCCTACTATTAGTGAGAAGGTAACCCTAGTCGTTGGATGTTTGAGGGCCTATCCAAAGGGACGTAATGGTCATTGAAGGCAACATGTAAGGGTACCTTAGTATTTCGAATGGACTATCATCATATATTCGTAGGCAACATCGAGGGACAAGATCATTTCTCATAGGCAACTTGAGGGACGTTAAGGGACTATGATCTTTATGATGACTTTTAGATTAACGGTCTTTTGCTAAGATATCCCTACGTTCGAGGGACATGACCATTGTTTTCCGAGGCAACCAATTGGGGCAAACCTTAGGAGTGAGCATGTGCATGTGTTTGATTTCAGTTATTTAATCTTTGCACAATTAAGGTGATCTACTATTTTAATTTTCAGTTTGTCTTTCCATACAATCCTATTAACATACATCTAAGCAGTTTATAGTTTGCGAAAATAAAATACGGAAAGTTTAAAGTCCTAACTATTACAAGGCTTTTGCAGATACATAATTATTTTGGACTGAAAATAAAAAGGCGGAAATGTAAACCTAAGCTATTACAGAGCTTTGGGGCAATTACATAATAATGAAGAGTGCGGAAAGAAATCCTAAAATTATTACATCCCGGAAGCAATTACATAATTAGAAAAAAAAATGCGAGAAAAGATAAATATACGCTATTACATTGATAATGCGACCTATACAATTTTTCTAGAAATTAAAATGTAATAGAATAAATAAAAAGAAAGTAAGGAAGAATTAAAACCTAAAATTCTAAGTTAATGTTTTTGGTGTTTTTTGTAGAAAATAATTTGAAGTTAATTACAAACCTAATTCTAACTAATTTTAATAAAAAAAAGGTTAATTAACTTAATTTATTAATAAATGAAAAAAATCCAAAAATTCAGCTACTAACTAAAACAAAAACCTAATCCTAATTTGTTAAAAAAAAAGGTTAATTAAAGGGTTAATTACAAAGATCATAAAACCTAATTAATTTTAATTAATAAAAAAAGGTTAATTTTGAAAAAAAGGTTAACTAAAAAAAACCTAAAACCTAATTAATTTTAATAAAAAAAGGTTTTAAAAAAAGTTTATGTCTAATGATTAATAAAAAAGATTAAGTTTGCCAAAAAATAGATAGGGGAAGAAACATCAATGAAAAATAGAGTTAGAAAATAAAAATAATGCAAAAGTCATGGGTGGTTATTGAACCAAAAATTAATTTAAAACCTTAAATTAAATTTAAAAAAAAACCTAAAATTAATTATTCAAGTTTATTATAAAAAATCAAAGGTTTGTGAAAAATATTAGGTTTTATGAAAAAAGTTTTAAACAGATGGTTGCCTTAACCTCCTCAGGATGTCTGCGTTGCCATACATTGGTGGTTGTTATGTTTTAGCCATCAGCTTCTGTTTTGGCCATCAACGTTTTGTAATAATCCTGCATGAGATCCTGTCTAAATCTGCAGTATTGAATCTCATGAACACATTAAATAAGTTATTATATCATGAAATACAAAGAAAATAAATATATAAACATTTTTTAATGTTAAAACCGATATGGGTTGTACGAATGCTTCTATGCCCTTTTGATCATGGAGATCAAACCAACCTTACCCTTACTGGAGAAGTAGTGAGATGAATGCTTCTATGCCCTTTTGATCATGGAGATCAAACCAGCCTTACCCTTACTAGAGAAGTAGTGAGATGTGGGTTTGTAACAGGGATGACTTGTTTGTAGTGAGATGGGGATTTCTAATAAGGATTTCAAGATTTTAGGATTCTTGAAAGAATTTGATATTCTGACAGGGTTGTGGCAAAGTTTTTTTTCTCATCTCCCCCCTTTTGTGTGAAAAGAATGAGATTATATAATGGAAATTAGAGCAAAGATATGGGCTTTGAATGTGCAATTGGGCCTCCAATGTTCACTTGAGTTCGTCATGTTCCAGGCTAAATTGCAGGGGCTTAAGTGCAATTTTTGAAGTTGAAATCTGAAAACAAAATGTAGCCGACATCGAGAACTAACTCTTGTCCAAAAATGGGCTCAATCGGATAAACGGTGAATTAGTTATAAATTTTTGAAGTTTCGGCTCAAACAAACTTATTTTGGGCTCTAGTGTCGACTCTAACACGTTCTTCAATAAAAAACTGGTATTGGTCGGAGCATAATCCGGTCTCGACTTTTGAAGAAAAGTTGTAGACCTCTGAGTCAATGACCTTGTGTAAAAAGATAGGCCCGATCTGATAAAAATTGACCGAGTTATGAATTTTTGAAGTTTCGACCAAGATGAAATAATATTCAGCATTCAGGATTTTCGACGCGTCACGCGTACTCTGAGCAAAAAACGAAGGCCTTTTGGATACCGTTCTGTTGTACCCCAAAATTTGCCCTCCCATATTTCTCAAAAAGACATTTCAAGAAAGATCCTCAAGTTGCTCAAGGTAGTCCAAGGGTTGGCCAGAAAAGCTCTCTCCTAAGGCAGTCTACCTCAAATTAGGGTTTCATGTTGCATCAAGACACTTGAGTCCAAGGGACCCCAAATGCTCAACATTTTCCTAATATGTTCTCAAGATCATCCATGTCAAATTTCAAGCCCTATAGAGAAATTTTGCTCATTCAATTGCTCAAAGGCTTGAAAATCGACTGTGCTAGGGCAAAAGTCAACTGTGACCCCGATACAGTCAAAACTTCAATATTTTTAGTCAACATTCTCATTTTGAAGGATATTTCATCATTTGATCAATTTTTGATCATGATTCATCAAGGATTGCTCATAATTCATCAAGACTCAAAAGTTGCTAAATTAGGGTTTTGTAGGAAAAGTCAACTCAACTTTGACCAAGCATAACTTTCTCATACTTTATGAGAAATGACCCATCCAAAGCTCATTTTGAAGAGGATGCAATTCCCTACAATCCATCTTCAGATCCCATGTTCAAAATATGCACTCACAAGAAGTTATGAATTTGGACATTATAGGTCATTTTGAAAAGTCAACAAAAACACCTTTTTTGTCAAAGCTTCATACATGAGCATGGAATATCAAATTAAGATGATACCAAAAGGGTTGATTAGAGGACATCTCAAGTTTTCTAAAAAGTCCAAGAACACCTCCAAAGGGTCAAAATTGAGGAAGTTATGCATTGATGAAGTTGACCTTTTTTGCAAAATTGCCAAAAGTCAACTATGCCCAAAACTTCAAATTTTGCCAAATGGGCCCAATCTTTTTCACTTGTTTTGAGTTGGAAACATAGTCCACGAGCTCTAGCCATTGTCACTTGTCCTTATCATGTTTTTATTATTTATTATTTATTTTTATTTAAATTAATTCAATTTAAATCAAAACAAATCATATAAAATCCAAAATATTGAAAACAAAAGATTTTGTGCTTGTTTCAGGTTTCAATTACAGCTAGCATCAAATCAAATTCGTGCAAGGCATTAAGGTGGACAAAAAGATTGGATTTAGGCCATTTTTGGAAAGATTTAAAGGTGAATCAAATCAAGATCAAACTCATTGATGGAGGAAGATTGGATGCATTCTTTCAACCCTAATGAATTCCTTGGTACATATAGAACGGGTACAGACTCAAAACTAGGTTGGAAGCAGGCGCAAGAGGCATGAAAAAACATGAAAAATCAAGAAAAAGTGAAAACACGAATTCACACTTAGAGGCCAATTCAAGACTCCTTGGAAATTCCACTTGCTTCCTGGGATCCTCAGCAAGCTAAAGCAATCCAAAGCAAGCGTTTCCAGCCCCTGTATCACGCGGTAAGTCCATCACGACCTTGCTTGTTTCTTGAATTCGGTTTTCATGATTTAGGCACTATTAGCATGAATTAATCATATATTCTTGATCCATGGTGTATTTGTAAGCTTCCTGTATTGATTAATTGCATTTATATGGCCTGTGTGAATTTCACCATTGTTAGGGTTTTGGATTCCATTTTAGGTTTTTTGTATGCAGGTGAAATTAGCCTTGATGAAGGGTACTATCATGTTCAGAAGGATGAGAGGAATATAACCATAACATTAGGTGTCATTTATATGGCCCATGGAAGATTTGGGAACGAACCAGGCTTATAGCAACGGACAAACGTCCGTAGGTAAAAGTCTGGGACTTTTACCCACAGAGAGGGGAAGAAGATGACCTATGTGTCACCATTCCATTGGCCCATTCAAACTTTCTGCGCGCGTTTTTTTTATCCTCCACTAATGCTTGTTTTTTGTATATTATTATTGTTATATATTCCATGTACAACAAATCCAAAGTGGTGCAGTGGTGAGCGTAGCGTGGGAAATTGCTCCAGGACCTGGGTTCGAATCCCAGGTCCCCCACTTTTCTCAATACTATTTTCTTTCAGGCAATTACATGCGTGCACAAGCCAGGAGGCTAGCATGCTCCCTCATCATCTATCATGCCAAGTGTCCTGAGGCCAGATCCAAGGGCCATGATGGGAGGAACACCAGAGGCAAGGTCAAAGCAATCCCAATGGATCCAGGAAGTCAACGTGGACTTCCATCTTTGGGCCCAGAATTCTGATGTTGGCACCCCCTAATTGCATGCTCAATATATTTTCTCTATTTTCTTTTATATTATATTTTATTTCTTTTAATTTATTTATTTATTTTACTAACCAATTAAATTATTTTCTTTTTATCAAAAATCACAAAGATATCTTTCTATCCAATTAAATTTAGGATAGTTATTTTTTATATGAAAAAATTAATTAATTTAATTAGGTTTGACTAATTTAGATAACTTTAATTTCTTTTTGTACATAATTAAAAATAATTAGAATAAATAGGTTTTATTACTAACTTAATTATATTTTACTTTTTTCCCTAAAATAATCAAAAACACAAAAATAGGTCATGTAATTATTTTTTATTAATTAAATTAATTGCGTGTTTAACTTAGAAAACTAATTCTTTTCTCTAAAAAAATATTAAAAACAACAAAAAACAATTTTCTTTAAATTAGGTTAGAAGGGTCAAAACCCTAATTTCTCGTCGATCTAATTTTCATCGCACGCTTTATTATTCTTTTTATCCATATTGATGTAACTGCCTACAGTTTGCAATAGTTAATTAGGACGTTTATTTAATTTATCGTTTTATTTTCGAAGGGTTTGTTTTTGGCTATGTAAATACCCGAAGCCTTGTAATAGCGTAGTTTAATTTCCGCATTTTAAATTCCGCAAATTATTAACTGTTAGGTGTATGATATTAGGATGCACGACAAAAATGTATGTAAAGCTTTAAAACGGTTAGATAACCCTAAATGTGCAAAGATAAATAAACTGAAATTGAATCACTCGCACATGCGCACTCCTAGGATACACTCCCATTTGGTTGCCTTCGGTAAACGGTCATTGAGTATAGGATGCTTTAGTGGTCGTCCTTTTGTCTAAACAAAGATCAAAGTCCCGATTCGGAAAAGTTACCTCGGAATGGTTGCCTCGGAATTGTTGCCTCGAATAATTGATCTAAGACATTAGGGTTATTACTAAGACGTCCTAACATTGCTTTAGTGACCGTACGTCCCTTTCGAATTGACCCTCAAAACTCCAATGACGGTGCTACCTACTCGTTAATAGTGGGATAGCATTGTCTAAAGGAAACGAACATAGAACGATTCTTTTTTCGAGTAGGTAGATTAATTCTTAGATACTTGCTCAATCCAAACAAATTTTTCACACTTACACTCCTTTACAAACAAAGTTTTCAAAAACACTTCATTACACTCTTGAAGACAGAAACAAGAGTTAAATCGAAGTCAAAATAAAAACTTTTCAAAGCACACAAACACAAAGAAAACAATTTTGAAAATGATGAGCAAGTACCTAAGAGCCCGTAGATAACCACGAATAGAAAGGGTGCTAATACCTTCCCTTTCTATAATCTACCCCCCATACTCATAAATATCTCGAAAAAGGAATTTTTCTGTGCTTTTTTCCTTTCCTTGTTGGATAAAATAAAAGACGGTGGCGACTTTTGCTTACCGCGACATTTTGTGAACACAAACGCAAAACGCAAACCAGCAAATTCCTTAAAAAAATAGGGAAACACGTCCCGGTTCTGGCCACTGTATCACAGAACTAGCGAATCTGCTGGGGAGTTAATAAGTAGGGTGTACCTTAGGATTAGTTCATCATATTGTTTTCAATTGTTTGATTTGTTTGCTTTATCTTTGTGGGCTTTGTATCGGAGTTACTATAGATCCTAACTCGGATCTGGGGGACACCTTTTAGGTAAGTAGCAATAGACTGAGGGAACTATATGGCGTAGACCGATACGGTTGAAGCAGTAGCTACGTTGGTGTGACACATTAGTTGGTACCGATATCCATTATGGAGCAACAAGGAGAGTATGGGGCTGCTAATGAGTCATTAAGCATCAACTGACCTTAGAACCTATGATTGACCAACTTGGCCATAGAAAGTAGCAGTATGCTACACTC
The DNA here is from genome assembly GCA_948472305.1 of Vicia faba. Taxonomy (NCBI): domain Eukaryota; kingdom Viridiplantae; phylum Streptophyta; class Magnoliopsida; order Fabales; family Fabaceae; genus Vicia; species Vicia faba. The sequence goes on along the minus strand of OX451736.1, from coordinate 1,406,859,839 downwards.
ATTGAGACCATACTCTCGTGATGGATTCGGCCGCAAGAAAAGATTACTAAACTGGAACTATGACCGATTGAGGATGGTCAGTGATATTGAGAACCTCTAGAACCTGGTTACTATTACTAGGACAGGTTGAACCAACTGAACTTCAAAAGGGTAATACCTAGACCCCATGCAAGCCTAAACCTAAGGTTAGTTGTGTGACTTGTGTGCTTTAAACTTGAACTACTTGCACATTTTTGTTATCTAACAACATGAGTTCCTTGCAGGTTTTGTTTACAGTCCTTATCCAATAACTTGGATTTCTTGCCGGATTTACTTGTTTACATCACCTCGTACTTTTGCTTAAACGCATAGCATACACATCATAACACATTCCTTAACATTTCCTTAACCATTTCAAGGATCTCAAGTGTTTGTGATGCAGGTTATGGTAAATCATACGTCTAGCAAGGGGCAAGGGGATTTTTTTCCTCTAGCCAATGTCGTCTATAAATAAAAACATGATAACTTGAGTCAATGGCTATGACCCAATCGATATGGCGAGCTTGACTCTTGAAGAAGGACTCTTAACAACATGAAGTTTCCTCAATCAAAACTGCAAAATTCAACTAAATTCTAACAGTTTCTTGTTTACCCCGCGAGATCCTTGAAAACATTGCATACATATATCATACATATCATTGCATAACAGGTCTCCCAGTACAGGTCTCTCATGTTCTTGCTGTTTATTTCAGAAATGGCTCTCCAACAAGACAACAGAGATCTTCAAGAAACTCAGTTCTGGGAAATATTCCTAAACCTATCCAAGGGGCAGGAAGAGTTGAAAACACTCCTCGTTGGGTTCTTGGTCAAGAAAAGTCCTGTAGACAATAAGGACGAGCGGCTGGAACAACTGCAAGCTGAGGTAGTTACAATAAGAACCCAGATGTTGGGGCAGATGGCTCTTATCCAAGGCTTAGCCCGGGAATAAGAAGAGCTAAGAATCATTATCAACCAGCTTCATCAATTCAAATACAACTGTATGAAGAAAACAATCGAGGCTGGGGACCAAGTCATTGATCAACCTCCAAGAAGACAAGGGTTTGGTCTGGTGGAGAATGGAACTCTCCAATTTGCTACTACCTCACGGGTCCAACAACAACCTCGCCAAAACAACGGGTTAATCAAAGTAAGCCAGATACACCCAAGAGGCAGTTTACCAAGCTCAACATGTCGCTGTCTCAAGCGTTACAACACATGTTGAGGATGAATCTGGTGACGTTAATAGGACCTCATATGAATCCCAAGACTTCTTCACCTAACTACAATCCTGATGCAAGGTGTGCATATCATTCCAACATCCCGGGGCATGATACTGACGACTGTTGGAAGTTAAAATACAAAATTTAAAACCTGATTGATGAAGGAGCATTTGAATCTACAAAAGATGGTCAACTGGAATGTTTCTGTCAATCCTCCAAGGCTCACCATTTGAAGTGACAAGTTCTGACAAGAGAGGCTTTTGTTCATTAGAATTTTCAAGTTGTAATTTTCTTTTGATTGGCCGAATGTTTATTCATGTCAAACTTTGTTACTTTATCAATGCATTGCATATGTCTGTTTTGAATCCATCCATTCGTATTCACTATATTAAAATTTCTTTCATTTCTGTGATGTTCAACTCTCGATTAAAAAGCTCTAAGCATTTAGTGGGAGGATGACGAAAATTATATCAAAATCTCTGCAGTATGCTTTTGAACAGACCCTGCTGATGATGTACAGGCGTTGTTTCAAATCCTAAATAGTAGAGTTATAAGGAAGATAATCTCTACTCAACCCCTTTGAGCCAAAGAAGTAGGAGTTTTTCTTTTTACACAAATTAAAACCCTTACTCACAACCTGGGGCTGGGTAGTTTTCTCAGTTAATCCCGGTGCACAATGAATGGCATCAAAGACGTTCTCCCAAAACAAAAGACGGTGATGTTTCCTTATAATCGTCAAGACAGGCAGTCATTACCTCTCAAAAATAAAAGCCCATTAAGTCAAAACCTATGAAGGAGACTTACAAAAAAAACTGGGGCATCCCACTGACTGTAATCACAAAATAAATAGTTCAGGAAAAAGACAAGGATAATAAAATCAAAAAGAAAGAGATCCTACAAACACTCAACAAAAATGACTTCCTGTTCAAAATAAATTGTCAGTATCCGAACCATCACTGGAATATCAGAGCAAAGACTCAAACGGGATCTAATGCACGATTAGCTGAGTTTAGGATCGAAGAACATCACGAAGAACGGGTGGGTACAAATACATTTTGAGCCTTTATCCTTTGTTTCTTGAACCGTGAACCATGCCACGTTATAACCCTTAAAAGTCCTAGCTGAAGCATGGGTTAGTTCGAAAGCATATTGTCGCAAAAGGTATCCTGACTCCTGTAGGACTTGCTGTAAATCCTGAGTTGACATCACATTTTACAAAATTTGCCTGTTTACTGAAAAATGCATTTTCAAAAATTCAAGACAGACATAAGCTTTATATTCTTAAAATAACATTACTCGCATATGACTATTTGTTCAACAGCAGAGAAATTCGCATGACGAATATCTAGTGAACAAAAACCTTCTCAATAAAAAGGATCACCTCAAGTGGAAAATCACTTCCAACCAAGGGGCACGACAGGGTCATTGTCCATCATCTGGGGCAGTCAAGTCAAGATTCAAGGAATCTCGCAAAGATGCCAAATAGCCAGGGGCAAATCTCCATGTGAATCACTCGGGGCATTGGACATGAATTTCAGCAATGAGGCTTGTACGATCAAACAAACATCTTCTGGTATCGTGGCAACACAACACTACCGACAGTGATAACTCCCTACACCCTGAGAGCCTGGACATAGTCAAAAAATACTGCGCATGAACAAAGACCCGCTAGGTTGACACACCTAGGAAAAACAAGGGCGTCCCAGCAAACCAAAAGGTTCGGGGAAAATTAGGGATAAAAACAAAAAAAATATTTGTACACCCGGCAAGTCGAAAACCTGAGAAGGAGGCTTGGGAAAAAAAGGGTATCCCGGTGGACTAAAAATCTGAAAAGACAGTCCAGGCAAAAGTTAGGGCTTAAAGCATACAACTATGTCCCGTTATCTTGTCACTTTCCTAACAGTAGAAGACTTATCATTTCGATCGGTAGTTACCAAGAACCTCATAAGTTGGGATGACACTCAATCCATAAGGCCTCCGTAGGCATTTTCTCCAGCAGGTACAGGGACAGAAAAGTCTTGATGCGAAGTCATCATTATATCCTCAGCATGCGTCCCAATAACATTCACTCCCCGCAGAGTAAGAAAAAGACAGTGGTGTTAATTCTCCCCAGCTGAGGCTCGCAACCGCGAATGAATCGTCAATATTCTCCCCAAGCAGAGTTTATCTACCATCAGCCCTGGAAAATTATCCCCAATGGAGTTTGGAAAATCATCCCCAGTGGAGTTTGGAGACTTATCCCCAGTAGAGTCTGGAGGATTGTCCCCAGTAGAGTCTAAAAGATTATCCCCAATGAAGTCGCAACTGGAAAATCATCCCCAACGGAGTTCATTCCTTTTACAAACAGAAACTCAATCCCCAACAGAGTTTATCATCACCGGCAATGATGATTCATCCCCAACCGAGGTTATTTCTCCAAATTAACAGGTCCTCTAGCAGAATATGTCCTCCCCACAGAGTCATTTCCTCATCAGTTTATTCCCCGACAGAGTTGTCCTCTCCTACAAGCTTATTCTCACAATCATCTTCATTCACTATCCCCAGCGGAAATGAAGAATTCAACTCTTTTCCCCAGCAGCAATCTGGGATTTATTTTCCTCAGCTAAAAACATCACATTTCCATACATCATGACACATGCATATACGCATCATACAAATACAATCTCATTTATTTTAAGAACATCATTGCTTAATACATATCATGCATTATATACAGCTAACCTTTACCTTTCAGGAAAGATACAAACAAATTCTAAATAAAATTCAAGCTATAAAGCCCGGGTATGACTGGATAATAGTTTAATCCCCAGTTGAATACGGACGACCGAAGCTCCTAAAATTCAACTTTCCTCTTCAATAAAGATGATTCCTCAGTCGAATACGGACGGACGAAGTTCCTAAAATTCAACAGAGATGATTCCTCAGTAGAGTACGAACGACCGAAGTTCCTAAAATTCAATAGAGATGATTCCTCAGTCGAATACAGACGACCGAAGTTCCTAAAATTCAACAGAGATGATTCCTCAGTAGAATACGAATGACCGAAGTTCCTAAAATTCAACATAGATGATTTCTTAGTCGAATACGGACGACCGAAGTTCCTAAAATTCAACAGAGATGATTCCTCAGTAGAATACGGACGATCGAATTTCCTAAAATTCAAACAGAGACGACTCACCAGCAGAATACGGGAGACCGAAGCTCCTAAAATTCTGTTTCTCTCAAGACAGAGATCAGCATTCCCCAGCGGAATTTTCCTTAACGACAGGTATACAAGCTCTCGCTAAGGAATCTCTTATGCGATCGACACTCCTTCAGATGGCATCTTTAAGACCATCCCCCTCGTCAGAAATTTCCAAATGACATCTGTAAGCCCATTCCGGATATCACGAGACAATTACCACTTCATGCGAGTGTAAATTTCTGGGCACTCTAGTGTTCAATCATCTTCCACCTTCGGACCATGAAAGGCACGCAAGCCAATCTACATCCTCAGGTTTAAGAATATTGAACAGGGGCAGCTGTTGTACCCCAAAATTTCCCCTCCCATATTTTTCAAAAAAACATTTCAAGAAATATCCTCAAGTTGCTCAAGGTAGTCCAAGGGTTGGCTAGACAAGCTCTCTCCTAAGGCAGTCTACCTCAAATTTGGGTTTCATGTTGCATCAAGACACTTGATTCCAAGGGACCCCAAATTCTCAAAATTGTCCTAATATGTTCTCAAGATCATCCATGTCAAATTTCAAGCCCTACAGAGAAAGTTTGCTCAGTCAATTGCTCAAAGGCTTGAAAATCGACTGTGTTAGGGCAAAAGTCAACTGTGACCCCCATACAGTCAAAACTTCAAGATCTTTAGTCAACATTCTCATTTTGAAGGATATTTCATAATTTGATCAATGGTTGATCATGATTCATCAAGGATTTCTCATGATTCATCAAGACTCAAAAGTTGCTAAATTAGGGTTTTGTAGGAAAAGTCAACTCAACTTTGACCAAGCATAACATTATCATACTTTATGAGAAATGACCCATCCAAAGCTCATTTTGAATAGGATGAAATTCCATACAATCCATCTTCAGCTTCCAAGTTCAAAATATGCACTCAGAAGAAGTTATGAATTTGGACATTATAGGTCATTTTGAAAAGTCAACAAAAACACCTTTTATGTCAAAACTTCATACATGAGCATGGAATATCAAATTGAGATGAGACCAAAAGGGTTTATTAGAGGACATCTCAAGCTTTCTAAAAAGTCCAATAACACCTCCATAGGGTCAAAATTGAGGAAGTTATTTATTGGTGAAGTTGACCTTTTTTGCAAAATTGCCAAAAGTCAACTATGCCTAAAACTTCAAATTTTGCCAAATGGGCCCAATCTTTTTCACTTGTTTTGAGTTGGAAACATAGTCCACGAGCTCTAGCCCTTTCCACTTGTCCTAGTCATGTTTTTATTATTTATTTTGATTTTTATTTGAATTAATTCAATTTACGTCAAAACAAATCATATAAAATCCAAAATATTGAAAACAAAAGATTTTGTGTTTGTTTCAGGTTTCAATTACAGCTAGCATCAAATCAAACTCGTGCAAGGAATTATTAAGGTGGACAAAAAGATTGGATTTAGGCCATTTTTGGAAAGATTTAAAGGTGAATCAAATCAAGATCAAACTCATTGATGGAGGAAGATTGGATGCATTCTTTCAACCCTAATGCATTCCTTGGTACATATAGAACGGGTGCAGACTCAAAACTAGGTTGGAAGCAGGCGCAAGAGGCAGAACAAAAACTTGAAAAATCAAGAAAAAGTGAAAACACGAATTCACACTTAGAGGCCAGTTCAAGACTCCTTGGCCATTCCACTTGCTTCCTGGGATCCTCAGCAAGCTAAAGCAATCCAAAGCAAGCGTTTCCAGCCCCTGTATCACGCTGTAAGTCCATCATGACCTTGCTTGTTTCTTGAATTCGGTTAGCATGATTTAGGCATTGTTAGCATGAATTAATCATATATTCTTGATCCATGGAGTATTTGTAAGCTTCCCGTATTGATTAATTGCATTTATATGGCCTGTGGTGAATTTCACCATTGTTAGGGTTTTGGATCCCGTTTTAGGTTTTTTGTATGCAGGTGAAATTAGCCTTTATGAAGGGTACTATCATGTTCAGAAGGATGAGAGGAATCTAACCATAGCATTAGGTGTCATTTATATGGCCCATGGAAGATTTGGGAACGAACCCGACTTATAGCAACGGACAAACGTCCGTAGGTAAAAGTTTGGGACTTTTACCCACAGAGAGGGGAAGAAGATGACCTATGTGTCACCATTCCATTGGCCCATTCAAACTTTTTGCGCGTGTTTTTTTTATCCTCCACTAATGCTTGTTTTTTGTATATTATTATTGTTATGTATTCCATGTACAACAAACGCAAAGTGGTGCAGTGGTGAGCGTAGCGTGGGAAATTGCTCCAGGACCTGGGTTCGAATCCCAGGTCCCCACTTTTCTCAATACTATTTTCTTTCAGGAAATTACATGCGTGCACAAGCCAGAAGGCTACCATGCTCCATCATCATCTATCATGCCAAGTGTCTTGAGGCCAGATCCCAGGGCCATGATGGGAGGAACACCAAAGGCAAGGTCAAAGTAATCACACTGGATCCAGGAAGTCAACGTGGACTTCCATCTTTGGGCCCATAATTCTGATTTTGGCACCCCCCAAATTGCAAGCCCAATATCTTTTCTCTATTTTCTTTTATATTTTATTTTATTTCTTTTAATTTATTTATTTATTATACTAACCAATTAAATTATTTTCTTTTTATCAAAAATCACCAAGATATTTTTCTATCCAATTAAATTTAGGATAGTTATTTTTTATACAAAAAAATTAATTAATTAAATTAAGTTTGATTAATTTAGATAACTTTAATTTCTTTTTGTACATAATTAAAAATAATTAGAATAAATAGGTTTTATTACTAACTTAATTATATTTTATTTTTTTCCTAAAATAATCAAAAACACAAAAATAATTCATGTAATTATTTTTTATTAATTAATTTAATTAACTAATTAATTGCATGTTTAATTTAGAAAACTAATTCTTTTCTTTAAAAAATATTAAAAACAACAAAAAACAATTTTTCTTTTAATTAGGTTAGAAGGGTCAAAACCCTAATTTCTCGTCGATCTAATTTTCATCGCGCGCTTTATTATTCTTTTTATCCATATTGATGTAACTGCCTACAGTTTGTAATAGTTAATTAGGACGTTTATTTCATTTATCGTTTTATTTTCAAAGGGTTTGTTTTTGGCTATGTAAATACCCGAAGCCTTGTAATAGCGTAGTTTAGTTTCCGCATTTTTAAATTCCACAAATTATTAGCTGTTAGGTGTATGATATTAGTATGCATGACAAGAATGTATGTAAAGCTTTAAAACGGTTAGATAACCCTAAATGTGCAAAGATAAATAAACTGAAATTGAATCATTCGCACATGCGCACTCCTATGGTACACTCCCACTTGGTTGCCTTTGGTAAATGGTCATTGAGTATAGGATGCTTTAGTGGTCGTCCTTTTGTCTAAACAAAGATCAAAGTCCCGATTCGAAAAAGTTGCCTCAGAATTGTTGCCTCGAATAATTGATCTAAGACATTAGGGTTATTACTAAGACGTCCTAACATTGCTTTAGTGACCGTACGTCCCTTTCGAATTGACCCTAAAAACTCCAACGACGGTGCTACCTACTCGTTAATAGTGGGATAGCATTGTCTAAAGGAAACGAACATAGAACAATTCTTTTTTCGAGTAGGTAGATTAGTTCTTAGATACTTGCTCAATCAAAACATAATTTTCTCACTTACACTCCTTTACAAACAAAGTTTTCAAAAACACTTCATTACACTCTTAAAGACAGAAACAAGAGTTAAATCAAAGTCAAAACAAAAACTTTTCAAAGCACACAAACACAAAGAAAACAATTTTGAAAATGATGAGCAAGTACCTAAGAGCCCGTAGATAATTATGGATAGAAAGGGTGCTTATACATTCCTTTCTATAATCTACCCCCCGTACTCAGAAATATCTCGAAAAAGGAATTTTTTTGTGCTTTTTTCCTTTCCTTGTTGGATAAAATAAAAGACAGTGGTGACTCTTTTTTACCGCGACATTTTGCGAACACAAACGCAAAACGCAAACCAGCAAATTCCTTAAAAAAATAGGGAAACACGTCCCGGTTCTGGCCACTGTATCACACGTTCGAACTTGGTGCCTCTTGTGAAAATGTAATCAACTCAATTTGTGAAATTTTGGCGTCAGAACCAGCTCGATACGATGAAAATCAACCAAGTTATGATTTTCTCAACATGACGCAAATAAACTTCTGTCACAAATTTTCTGTATAAAAATACTTGATAAATCCGCATTTTTGAAGACCTTATGTTCAAAATTGGCTTCCATCCGTGAGAGATGGAAACATAGATAACATCAAGACGGAATTTTGGCCACCGGAAAGGGTTCAAATCGAGCCACGATCTTCAAGTTATGAATTTTTTAGCACGTAAAAACTGCAATTTTATCATACTTTTTCACCATATTTCTTCGAGAAAACTCGCACATTCGGAGACCTTCTTTAAAGAATTGACTCTTGAGACGAACCTAAATTTGAGAATACGTTATCAGAGATATATTGGTGAAATAACACCTGAATATGACGCGCCGGGTTGGACTTGTGAGTCTTTGAACCCTGAATCATTGCAAAACGACGAACCGATCTTCAGCACGAAAAATACTTTGAGAATATCCATTGACGAAATAAACGTCACTTGTAACCTGAAGAAGCTTGATAAGTATACCTTTATTCCATAACCATAAAACCAATAATATGCGTGTATCAAAAGAGGGCAAATTTTAGGGTACAACAGCTGACCCTGTTCAATCTTCTTAAACCTGAAGATTTAGATTGGCTGTCTTCCTTTCGTAATCTGAAGGTGGAAGATGATTGAACACTAGAGTGCTAAGAAATTTGCACTCGTCTGAGATGGTGCTGAACTATGTAGGTAGTATCGGGAATGGGCTTACAGATGCAATTTGGAGGAGATGACTGAAGGTCACCGGAGATGGGCTTAAAGATGCCATCCGAAAGATATGACGGAGAATCATCGGAGATGGGCTTAAAGATGCCATCTAGAGGATGTTGATTTCCCGAGATATTACTTTGATGAGAATTCTTGTTCCTATCATTGAGGAGGAATCTGCGGAGGAATGTTGGTCTCGGTCTTGGGAGAAATAGAATTTTAGGAGCTTCAATTGTTCATTACTCTACTGGGGAATCATATCTTAGTTGAGGAGGTGACAATGAACTGCTATATGGTCGTGCTCCAGGATTTATAGTGATTTGCTGAGGAAAATAAGACTGACTGCTATCTGGTCGTGCTCCAGGTTTTACAGTGACTTACTGGGGAGATGAGATTAAACTTGCTATTTGGTCGTCCTCCAGGCTTTGCAATTTCTCAATTCTTTTCTGGTCGTGCTCCAGGCTTCAGAAGGAATTAGGTGGTTATCCGGTTGCATCCGGGTTTCAACTTGAATTTAAGGCATACTAATACCCGTTCGATTTTCGGGCTTCATAGTAATTGGCCGAGTAAACTGCTATTTGGTCGAATTCCAAGCTTCGCAGTACCTTATATTGTTATCTGGTCGTGTCCCAGGCTTCAGTGTCCTTTACTACTATCTGGTCATGTTCCTGTCTTCACAGCGTCTTATACCGTTATCTGGTCGTGCGCCAGGCTTCACGGTGTCTTATACCACTATCTGGTCGATTCCAGGCTTCATGGTATCTTGTACTGCTATCTAGTCGATTTCTAGGCTTCACAGTAACTTGATGGGGATTAAGCTATTTTCCGGTTGATTTCCGGGCTTCAAAACTTGAACTTGAGCTATACCACTATCTGGTCGATTCCAGGCTTCGTAGTATTTTGGTGAAATCAAGATTTTATCCGGTCGATTTCTGGGCTTCATAGCTTGAACTGGAATCGAAATCTTAGTATCGATTTGACTGAACCAGGGAAAACTTGTGAGAACTTCAACTGGGAGAGAAATCTTAGTGTCAATTTGACTGATCCCAAGGGAGGTCTTAGATTAACTTTGACTGGTATAGAAATCAGGGGAATCTTAGTGGCGATTCAGCTGACCCAGACGAAAGTCTTAAAACATCTTCAACTAGAATAGAAACCTTAGTGTCGGTTTGACTGAACTAGAGAAAACTTGTGAGAACTTGATTGCGTCTTTCTCTGAAAGGTAAAGAGTTAGTTATATGTAATGTCATGATGTATAAAATGTATTGAGTAATGATGTTCTCAAAATAAATGAGATTGTGCTGTATAATATGTATGTGCATGCCATGATGTATGGATATGTAATGCCATTGTGATACTCTCTAGCCGGAGAGAATAAATCCTGGACTGCTGCTAAAGAGTATAAGGAGTTGAGTTCTTCGTTTCTGCTGGGGATAGTGAACGAAGATGATTAGCTGGAGATTGACATCCATTCTGCTTGAGAACATTCTGCCGGGAGAGACTTTGTCTGAGAACAACCTGCAAGGTAAAGACTTTGTTGGAGAGGAGATACTCTGGTGATAGATCATGCTGATTTGGAGAAATACACTCCACCGGGGATGAATTTCCGTTGCTGGCAATAATAAATTCTGTTGGAGATTGAATTTCTGCTTGTGAGAGAAATAAACTCTGCTTGGGGAAAATCTTCCCGACTCACTCGCGATTGTGAACCTCAGTTGGGGAGAGTTGTGTCCTATTCGGGAAAGCTAACATCACTGTCTTTGGATACTTTTTACTCTGTGGGGAGTGTAGATGTTACTGGGACGCATGCTGAGGATATGACAGTGACTTTGCATCGAGACTTTTCTTCCCCTGTACCTGCTGGAGAAAGTGCCTGCGGAGGCCTTGTGGATTGAGTGTTATCCCAACTTATGAGGTGCTTGGTCACTTTCGATTGAAATGATAAGTCTTCTACTGGTAGGCAAGTTACGAGATAACGGGACATAGTCATACGCTTTAATCCCTAACTTTTGCCTGGACTGTCTTTTCAGATTTTCAGTCCACCGGGATACCCTTTTTTTCCCAAGCCGCCTTTTCAGGTTTTCGGCTTGCCGGGTGTACAGATCTTTTTTGTTTTTATCCCTAGTTTTTTCCCGAACCCTTTTGGTTCGCCGGGATGCCCTTATTTTTTCCTAGGCTAGTCAACGTAGCGGGTCTTTGTTTATGCGCAGTATTTTCTGACTATGTCAACGCTCTCAGGGTGTAGGGATTTGTCACTGTCGGTAGTGTTGTGTTGCCACAATACCAGAAGATGTTTGTTTGATCGCACAGGATTTGTTGCTGGAATTCATGCCCAATGCCCCCAAGTGATTCAGATGGAGATCTGCCCCTGGCTATTTGGCATCTTTGATAGATTCCTTGAATCTTAACTTGACTGCCCCAGATGATGGACAATGATCATGTCGTGCCCCTTGGTTGGAAGTGTTTTTCCACTTGACGTGATCCTTTTTATTAAGAAGGTTTTTGTTCACTAGATATTCGTCATGCGAATTTCTCAGCTGCTGAACAAATAGTCATATGCAAACAATGTTATTTTAAGAATGCAAAGCTTACGTCTGTCTTGAAGTTTTGAAAATGCAGTTTTTTTTAGAAAAATAGAATTTTGCAAAGATGTGATTTTAACTCAAGATTTGTAACGGACCTTCAGGAGTCAGGATACCTTTTGTAACAGTATGATTTCGAACTAACCCATGCTTCAGCTAAGACTTTTAAGGGCTATAATGTGACCTGGTTCACCGTTCAAGAAACGAAGGATAAAGGCTCAAAATTTATTTGTACCCACCCGTTCTTCGTGATGTTCTTCGATCCTAAACTCAGATAATTGTGCATTTAGATCCTGTTTGAGTCTTTGCTCTGATATTCCAGTGATGGTTCGGGTACTGACAGATTATTTGGAATAGACAGTCATTTCCTTTTTTGTTAAGGGTTTGTAGGACCTCTTTCTTTTTGATTTTATTATCCCTGTCTTTTGCCTGAACTGTTTCTTTTTGTGATTACAGTCAGCGGGATGCCCTAGTTTTTTTTCTTAAGTCTCCTTCATAGGTTTTGACTTAATGGGCTTTTATTTCAAGAGATAATGACTGCCTGTCTTGACGATTATAGGGAACCATCATCGTCTTTTGTTTCAGAAGGACGTCTTTGATGCCATTCATTGTGTACGAAGCGGCATATTGTGACTAAATGCGCCTCTAAATTAACTGAGAAAACTACCCTGCCCCAGGTTATGATTAAGGGTTTTAATTTGTGTGAAAAGAAAAACTCCTACTTCTTTGGCTCAAAGGGGTTGACGAGGGATTATCTTCCTTATAAATCCACTGTTTAGGATTTGAAACAACGCATGTACATCGTCAGCGGGGTCTGTTCAAAAGAATACGGTAGAGATTGTGGTATCATTTTCATCATCCTCCCTCTAAGGCTTAGAGTTTTTAATCGAGAGTTGAATATCATAAAAGGAAACAAGAACACATTTTTGAAATAGTGAATATGAATGAATTGATTCAAGACAAACATGTGCAATGCATTGATGAAATAACGAGGTTTGATATGAATAAATGTTCAAACAAATCAAAAGAAAATTACACATTGAAAATTATAATGAACGAAAAGTCTTCTTATGAGAACTTGTCACTTCAGATGGTATGCCTTGGAGGGGTGGGTGAAGAACTCAACCTGACCGTCTTGTGCAAATTCTAGCACTCTTTCATCAATCGGGTCTTGAATTTTATTTCTCAACGTCCAACAGTTGTTGGTGTCATGCCCTGGACTATTAGAGTGATATGCACATATTGCATCAGGATTGTAGTTAGGAGAAGAAGTCTTGGGATTCAGATGAGGTCCTATCAATATAACCATATTCATCCTCAACATGTGTTGTAAAGCTTGAGACATCGGCATGTTGAGTTTGGTAAATTGCCTCTTGGGTGCATCTTGCTTACTCTGATTAATCCGTTGTTTTTGGCGAGTTTGTTGTTGGACCCGTGATGTAGTAGCAACTTGCGAAGGTCCACTCTTCACCAAACCAACCTTTTGTCTTCTTGGAGGTTGATCAATGACTTGGTCCCCGGCCTCGACTGTTTGCTTCATACTGTTGTATCCGTCTTGATGAAGTTGGTTGATGATGGCTTTTATCTCTTCTTGTCTTCGGGCTAGGCCTTGGATAAGAGCCATCTGCCCCCGCATCTGGGTTCTCATTGCACCTACCACAGCTTGCAGTTGTTCCAGTCGTTCGTCCTTATTGTCTTCAGGAGTCTTCTTGACTAAGTTCCCAACGAGGAGTGTTTTCAACTCTTCCTGCCCCTTGGATAGGTTTAGGAATATTTCCCTGAACTGAGCTTCTTGAGTTTGAAGATCTCTGTTGTCTTGTTTGAGAGCCATTGCTGAAATAAACAGCGAGAACATGAGAGACCTATAATGGAAGACCTGTTATGCAATGATATGTATGATATATGTATGCAATGTTTTCAAGGATCTCGCGGGGTAAACAAGAAACTGTTAGAATTTGATTGCAACTTGATTGAAGAAACTTCGTGTCGTTAAGAGTCCTTATTCAAGAGTCAAGCTCACCATATCGAGTGGGTCATAGCCACTGCCTCAAGTTATCGTGTTTTGATCTCTAGACGACATTGGCTAGAGGAAAATAAATCCCCTTGCCCTTTGCTAGACGTCTGATTTACCATAACCTGCATTACAAACCCTTGAGATCCTTGAAATGGTTAAGGAAATGTTAAGGCATGATGTTATGATGTGTATGCTATGCGTTTAAGAAAAAGTGTGAGGTGATGTAAGCAAGTAAACTCGGCCAGAAATCCAAGTTATTGGATAAGGACTGTAAACAAAACCTGCAAGGAACTCATGTTGTCAGATATTAAAAATGTGCAAGTAGTTCAAGTTGAAAGCACACAAGTCACACAAACAGCCTTAGGTTTAGGCTTGCATGGGTTTTAAGGTAGTACCCTCTTGAAGTTTAGTTGGTTCAACCTGTCCTAGAAAAGTAACCAGGTTCTAGAGGATTTCAATATTACTGACCATCCTCCATCAGTCATGGTTTCAGCTCACACAATCTTTTCTTGCGGCCAGAACTATCTCAAGAGTATGGTCTCAATGAGTGTAGTATCGAGTATCAACCAGTTCTCAACTTTACACCGAGGTCGGCTATCTCACTACTTTCTAATGGCCAAGTTGGGCGATTAAAGGTTCTAAGGTTAGTTGATGCTTAACGAAACCACACAACGGCCCCGTATTCTCCTCGTTTCTCCATAAGGGATACCGGTACCAACCAATGTGCCACATCAACGTAGCTATTACTTCAACCGTATCGGTCTACACCGTACAGTTCCCTCACAGTCTATTGCTACTTACCTAAAAGGTATCCCCAGATCCAAGTTAGGATCTATAGTAACCCCAAACAAAACCCTTAAAAGTAAAGAAAACAAAGCAATCAAGAGAAGCAATTATGATGACCTAGATCCTAAGGTATACCCTACTTATAAATCCCCAGCAGAGTCGCCAGTTCTGTGATACGGTGGAAGAACCGACTGTTAAATACTGGTTTGCGTTTTGCGTTTTTTGTTCGCAAAATGTCGCGGTAAGCAAGAGTCGCCACCAACTTTTATTTCATCCAATCGGAAAGGAAAAAAGTACAGAAAAAATCCTTTTTCGAGATGTTTCTGACGGGGGGTAGATTATAGAAAGGGAAGGTGGTAGCACCCTTTCTATCCATGGTTTTCCATGGGCTCTTAGGTACTTGCTCATTTTTTAAATTTCTTGTGTGTGCTTTGTTTTGAAAAGTTTTACTTCGTGATAACCCTTGTATCAGTCCTCAAGGGTGTGACGAGGTTGTTTTGAAGATTTGTTTGAAAAGTGTAAGTGCGAAAAGTTTGATTTGAGCAAGTACTTAAGATTCTACCTACTCGAAAAAAGATCGTTTCTATTCTTGTTTCCTTTAGACCGTGTTATCCTACTATTAGTGAGTAGGTAACCCTAGTCGTTGGATGTTTGAGGGACTATCAAAAGGGACGTAATGGTCATTGAAGGCAACATGTAAGGGTACCTTAGCATTTCGAAGGGACTGTCATCATATATTCGTAGGCAACATCGAGGGACAAGATCATTTCTCATAGGCAACTCGAGGGACGTTAAGGGACTATGATCTTTATGATGACTTTTAGATTGAGGGTCTTTTGATAAGATATCCCTACGTTCGAGGGACATGACCATTGTTTTTCGAGGCAACCAAGTGGGGCAAACCCTAGGAGTGAGCATGTGCATGTGTTTGATTTTAGTTATTTAATCTTTGCACAATTAAGGTGATCTACTGTTTTAATTTTCAGTTTGTCTTTCCATACAATCCTATTAACATACATCTAAGCAGTTTATAATTTGCGAAAATAAAATACGGAAAGTTTAAAGTCCTAGCTATTACAAGGCTTTTGCAGATACATAATTATTTTGGACTGAAAATAAAAAGGCGGAAATGTAAACTTAAGCTATTACGGAGCTTTGGGGCAATTACATAATAATGAAGAGTGCGGAAAAGAAATCCTAAAACTATTACATCCCGGAAGCAATTACATAATTAGAAAAAAATGCGAGAAAAGATAAATCTACGTTATTACATTGATAATGCGACCTATACAATTTTTCTAGAAATTAAAATATAAAAGAATAAATAAAAAGAAAATAAGGAAGAATTAAAACCTAAAATTCTAAGTTAATGTTTTTGGTGTTTTTTGTAGAAAATAATTTTAAGTTAATTACAAACCTAATTCTAACTAATTTTAATATAAAAAAAAGGTTAATTAACTTAATTTATTAATAAACGAAAAAAAGCCAAAAATTCAGTTACTAACTAAAACAAAAACCTAATCCTAATTTGTTAAAAAAAAGGTTAATTAAAGGGTTAATTACAAAGATCCTAAAACCTAATTAATTTTAATTAATAAAAAAAAGTTAATTTTGAATAAAAGGTTAATTAAAAAAAAACCTAAAACCTAATTAATTTTAATAAAAAAAGGTTTTAAGAAAAGTTTATGTCTAATGATTAATAAAAAAAATTAAGTTTGCCAAAAAACAGATAGAGGTAGAAACATCAATGAAAAATATGGTTAGAAAATAAAAATAATGCAAATGTCATGGGTGGTTATTGAACCAAAAATAAAATTAAAACCTAAAATTAAATTTAAAAAAATCTAAAATTAAGTATTCAAGTTTATTATAAAAAAATCAAAGGTTTGTGAAAAATATTAGGTTTTATGAAAAAAGTTTTAAACAGATGGTTGCCTTAACCTCCTCAGGATGTCTGTCTTGCCATACATTGGTGGTTGTTATGTTTTGGCCATCAGCTTCTGTTTTGGCCATCAGCATTTTGTAATAATCTTGCATGGGATCCTGTCTAAATCTGCAGTGTTGAATCTCATGAACACATTAAATAAGTTACTATATCATGAAATACAAAGAAAATAAATATATAAACATTTTTTAATGTTAAAACCGATATGGGCTATACGAATGCTTTTATGCCCTTTTGATCATGGAGATCAAACCAACCTTACCCTTACTGGAGAAGTAGTGAGATGAACGCTTTTATGCCCTTTTGATCGTGGAGATCAAACCAGCCTTACCCTTACTGGAGAAGTAGTGAGATGTGGGTTTGTAACAGGGATGGCTTGTTTGTAGTGAGATGGGGATTTCTAATAAGGGTTTCAAGGTTTTAGGGTTCTTGAAAGAATTTGATATTCTGACAGGGTTATGACAATGTTTTTTTTTCTCGTCTCCCCCCTTTTGTATGAAAAGAATGAGATTATATAATGGAAATTAGAGCAAGGATATGGGCTTTGAATGTGCAATTGGGCCTCCAATATTCACTTGAGTTCGTCACGTTCCAGGCTAAATTGTAGGGGCTTAAGTGCAATTTTTGAAGTTGAAATGTGAAAACAAAATGTAGCCAACATCGAGAAATAACTCTTGTCTAAAAATGGGCTCAATCGGATAAACAATGAATTAGTTATGAATTTTTGAAGTTTCAGCTCAGACAAACTTATTTTGGGCTCCAGTGTCGACTCTGACACTTTCTTCAATAAAAATTGGTATTGATCGGAGCATAATTCGGTCTCGACTTTTGAAGAAAATTTGTAGATCTATGAGTCAGTGACCTTGTGTAAAAAGATGGGCCCAATCCAATAAAATTGACCGAGTTATGAATTTTCGAAGTTTCGACCCCAATGAAATAATATTCAGCATTCGGGATTTTCGGCGCATCATGCATACTCTGAGCAAAAAACGAAGGCTTTTTGGATACCGTTCGAACTCAATTTTTGACATTTAGGCGCCAGAACCAGCTCGATATGATGAAAATTGACCAAGTTATAATTTTCTGAACATGACGCAAATAAACTTTTGTCACAAATATTCTGTACGAAAATACTTGATAAATCCGCATTTTTGAAGACCTTCTGTAAGAAATTGGCTTCCAGCCGTTAGATATGAAAACATAGATAACATCAAGACGGAATTTTAGCCACTGGAACGGGTTCAAATTGAGCCACGATCTTCAAGTTATGAATTTTTTAGCATGTAAAAACTGCAATTTCAGCACACTTTTGCACCATATTTCTTCGAGAAAACTCGCACATTCGGAAACCTTCTTTAAAGAATTGACTTTTGAGTCGAACCTAAATTTGAGAATATGTTATCAGAGATATCTTGGCGAAAGAACACCTGAATATGACGCGCCGGGTTGGACTTGTGAATCTTTGAACCCCAAATCGTTGCAAAACGGCGAATCGATCTTCAGCACGGAAAATACTCTGAGAATATCCATTGACGAAATAAACGTCACTTGTAACCTGAAGAAGCTTTATAAATATACCTTTATTCCATAACCATAAAACCAATAATATGCGTGTATGAAAAGAGGGAAAATTTTAGGGTACAACAGAGGCACTGGAGGCACATGTACTTTGTCAGCATAGATCTGACACTTGTGACAGGTTCGTGAATGCTGATGATAATCTGCTTCCATGGTAGACCAGTAGTACCCTGCTCGTAGAATCTTTTTAGCCATCGTGTGATCACTAGAATGAGTGCCAAAAGTGCCTTCTCATTATCCCAATTGATTTTGAACATGGATGACATAGTTGCTAGCGTGGCTGCTAGTTGATTTTCCTCTCGTGGAAAATGTTCAAAGGTAATTTCCTCAAAATGTGGGATTAATTTCAACACATGTTCTTTGTAAGGGATAAGATTAGGGTGTCTCGTGTCCCATTCTCCTTTGATCTGACTGATGACTAAGGCTGAATCTCCAAATACACTTAAGGACTTGATTCCCAAATCTATGGCAACTTTGAGACCCAAAATACACACTTCGTACTCTGTCATATTATTGGTACAGTTGAAACACAACCTAGCGGTGAAGGGAGTATGACATCCTTCAGGAGATACGATCACAGTGCATATTCCATTTTCGAGTGCGTTTGAAGCACTATCGAAAACCAAGGTCCATCAGGATCCTTGTTCAGGTCCATCATATGGTATGAGTTCTTCACAATTGTCTACCAACTTGATATCTTCATCTGGGAACTCGAACTTCATGGACTGATAGTCATCCACAGCCTAATGAGCAAGGTGATCATGTAATACACTTCCCTTTATGGCTTTCTGGGTAGTGTATTAAATATCGTATTCGGTCAGGGCCATCTGCCATCTTTCTATTCTCCCAGAGAGGGCGGGCTTCTCGAATATGTATTTAATTGGATCCATCTTGGATATCAATAAGGTAGTATGGGTTAATATACAGTGTCTTAGTTGGCGAGCAGCCCATGCCAGAGCACAACAAGTTTTCTCGAGCAGTGAATATCTTGTTTCACAGTCGGTAAACTTTTTTCTCAAGTAGTAAATTGCATGCTCTTTTCGGCCAGACTCGTCATGCTGCCCCAGCACACACCCCATTGAATTTTCCAAGACAGATAAATACATGATCAAAGGTCTTCCCTCGACTGGCGGCATCAAAATGAGAGGCTCTTAAAGTTAAACTTTGATCATGTCGAAGGCATCCTAGAAATCGTCGTTCCATTCCACCACTTGATCTTTCTTTAGTATTTTGAAGATCGGTTCACAAGTAGCGGTTAGATGGGAAATGAACCGGGAGATATAGTTCAATCGTTCTAAGAATCCCCTAACTTCCTTCTCAGTGCGAGGAGCAGGCATTTCTTGTAATGCTTTTACCTTTGCAGGGTCTACTTCGATACCTTTGCCGCTGACAACGAAACCTAAGAGTTTACCGGACCTTACTCCAAAAGTGTATTTATTTGGATTCAGCCTTAGTTTGTATCTCTTCAGTCTTTCAAATAGTTTTTGCAGATGGTCAAGATGATCTTATTCAGTTTGAGATCTGGCTATCATGTCATCCACATAGACCTCTATTTCGTGATGGATCATGTCGTGAAATAGAGCTACCATGGCACGCTGATAGGTTACCCCAGCGTTCTTCAAACTGAATGACATAACCTTGTAACAAAATGTACCCCACTGTGTGACGAAGGTCGTTTTTTCCATGTCCTCAGGTGCCATTTTGATCTGGTTGTATCCAGAGAAATCGTCAATGGAATAAAATACTTTATGTTGTGCGGTGTTGTCAACCAAAATATCGATGTGGGGAAGCGGGAACTCATCCTGTGGGCTTGCCCTATTCAAGTCTCTGTAGTTCACAAACATGCGTACCTTACCATACTTTTTAGGCACTAGAACAACATTGGTGACCCATTGTGGATAGGAGGTGACAACTAAGAATTCAACGTTGAACTGCTTCATGACTTCAGTCTTAATTTTCTCTGACATTTCCAGCCTCATGCACAGACTTTTTGTTTTACCGGAGAGCGGTCTTCTTTTGTCGGTAGACGATGGACCATGATGTCAGTTCCGAGCCCGGGAATGTCTTCATATGACCAAGCAAAAACCTCAACATAGTCATGTAGTAACTGAGTTAAGCGCTTCTTGACACTAGGCTCCAGGTGGGCACCTACCTTGATTTCTTTTTTCTCCTCTTCAGTACCTAAGTTAAATGTTTCCACTGGCTCTTCGTGGGGTTGTATGGTCCTTTCTTCCTGTTGTAATAACCTGGCTAGTTCCCCTTGTACCTCACAATCTTCCTCACCTTCGTCTTTGGCTTGGTAGATTGGATTTTCAAAGTCATGATAGGCCATAGCAGAATCATTACCCATGGGATCCTGAGTGGATGTGGATCTGCATTTTGATATGTGAGTGTGTGTAAGAACATAGCTATCTTTGAAAAATGATAAAGGTTAAAAAGAGAAAAACAATGAGCGTAAAAATTTGCATGTAAAAACGTCCAAGATTTATTGATGACATATGAAGATGAAGTAACAACCCTAACAAATTAACGGTTGTGCCTCGGGTAAGACACAAGGTTTTAAAAGTCTAAATTGTTTAATTATTACAAATCTGACGAAAATTAAAAGACAATTACTCTTGAAGAAAAGTAATAGGGACAAATTCTTTGGCTTCCCAGTTGTTGAGTCCTCCGCTGACGGTTGGGGAGATCCATTCGTCTAGGTCATAATTACTGTCACCGTCGTCCATCGTGTAGACTCCCTGATTGCTGATACATAAAGGTGGTCCCCCAGTGCGAGTCTCTCGAACAACCCTTTGTGCCTCTGAGGTGAAGCCCAAACCAAATTTATCTGATTTGTAAGGAATATCCGGGAGTTGACCCAAGATAATGCATTCACCTTCTTCAATTGCTGCTCTAGCATCCTTAAACGAGGCCATTTTCAATGGTGGTATGGTAGCTCTTGGAGTTTTGGTAGCAGTCTTGGTTGTCGTAACTGTTTGTGGAACCTCCTCAAAATGTTGACACCGAGTTTCGATGAACTCACCATCCATGTCCACGTACCTGAAAGAGTTCAGGTGACTGACCATATATTCCTCCTCCCCGTGAACAATGATGATCTTTCCCTTGATCGGGTATTTCAACATCTGATGTAACACCAAGGTTGTCCTAACAAACAGGAATAGGAAGGGCGGATATCCATTACGTAGAAAGTTGAATCTAAGGTCTGTGAACCAATTTTGATGGGTATGTCCACCTCCCCGTGCACCATTCTCTTCGAACCATCGAAGGCCCTTACCACTATGTTGTTGGGTTTTAAGGTCAAACCTTCACAGTCTAGTCTATCCAAATCCTTCCTAGGCAGCACGTTCAATGATGAACTAGTATCTACCAGGACATGGTCCAAAGTAGTGCCCCGACATTCGACGGAAACATGTAGCGCCTAATTATACTTTCTTCCTCTGGGCGTCAGATCAGCTTCGGAAAAATCCAAACTGTTATCCACCATCAGACTGGCCACACAATTCTCAAATTGGTCCACAGAGGTTTCCTGTGGCACATGGGCAGTTTTAAAAAATTTCACCAAAGCCTCTGCATGAGCTTCGGAGCACAACAACAAAGCTAGCATAGAAATCTTTGAAGGGGTCTGCCCTAGCTATTAGACTACATTGTAGTCGCTTTTCTTTATAATTTTCAAATTTTCTTCCATCTTCTTCTTGGAAGCCTCTGGGATAGATACTGGCTGCGCCTTCGTCTAGACATGCTCAATCAAATTGTCTTTGTCCCGAGTCTTGTTCGACTCGGTGATAGGGGTGTCAGCAGGGGTAATCACAGGAACTGTAGTAGTAGTATAAGCAGGGACAAATGCAGGAATGACCACAGGACCAGTAACAACTTTCGGAGGAGAAATCTAATGGGAGAACACTCTTCCACTTCTGGTTATTTTGCTGGTTCCCGTAATGTTTCCAATGTCGTGGCCAGTCCTCTCAAAAACCGAGTCTTCGTCAGCCAGCCAATCTTGCTTCATGCCATGGTAGCAGACATCACCCCCATAGTTCCAGGGAACTGTTTTATCTGAGGAGTATGGGATTGGCCCTGGCATAGTAATTATCAGTGGAGTCACCTTCAGAACGGATGTAATCCTGACGGGTCTTTTGGTGGAGACCTTGAGAGAATTGGCGGAAATGGTTATTATTGAAACATCCTTGTAAGAAATGGTTGGAACGAGAGTCTTTTCAAACAAAATCTCTTTGTCATCCATCAGGCGCTAGATACCTGCCTTCAATAAATGACAACCAGTCGATAGAGATAAACAGAGGTGGCAACATTCGCCACAACCTGGAAATAAACCGGCCTTCAACAGGTCCCTCTTGACGGCCAGGAGAGGAGTAACAAGCTCATCAACAATAGCAACAAATACATCATCTTCAATGGCGTTAACAACACAGCCATGCTTGGGCATAGGAGCAGTGATAACATCCGGGATCTCAGGGGCGTCTGTGATACGGTGGGAGAACTGACTTGGGTGTTTTGTGTTTTATCGCAAATGTTGCGGTTAGCAAGAGTCACCACCGACTTTTCTTTTATCCAAAAGTAAAGGTGAAAAAGCACAGGAAAGACCTTTGAGATTGTTTCTTGAGTTTGGGGGGTAGATTATAAAAAGGTAAGGTATTAACACCCTTTTTATCCATGGTTTTCCATGGGCTCTTAGTTACTTGCTAGATCACTTTCTTTTGTTTGAAAATGTGCTTTGTGCGGTTTTTGAAATTATTTTGAAAAAGCGTCATCGTTTAGGCAAACTTTGTAATGATTCTCGTTCGTAAGAATGTATACAAAGTGTTGATCTTTTTTAAAATGTTTTCAAATTTGAAAGATGTTTTTGAAAGTATTGGTGTTTATTTTGAAAAATAGCAAGGATGTTTTGTTTTGAATTTGAGAAAGTAACTAGGAACAATCTACCTACTCAAAAGTCTTTCATGTTTATTTCCCCTTTCCTTTGATATTGTCATCTTACCATTGATTTGGTAAGTGACCCTATATTTGGATATAAACGAGACGGGCGTGGGTCATCTTATAACCATGATTAGAAATGTTTCAAGGTATCTTAGCATCTTTATTTAGGGACTAAGATCATTTTGAAAAGGCAACATAGATAGCTTCATCGAGGGACTATGATCTTGTATTTTTGGTTGTTTTTGGATAAGATACCTTACATGCATAACATGGCCCTTTTTGTAAGGAAACCAAGTAGATTTTACCCTAGGGGTGCTTGTGTGCAAGTGTATTGATTTTTCATGCTTGATTTGTCTTTGATTAGGGTTTGCTAATTGACTGGTTTTAATCTTTCCATGCAAACCCTAATTACTAGCATTTATATAAAGTGATAAATTATGGAAAATAAGTTACTACACTATTACATCATTAGGGGAGGGGGTGTACAAATTTACAAATGGGGATTGCAAGAAAATTAAACCTAATTATCTATTACAACCATATTGAATATTGTACAAAAATGAAAATAAAAATGCCAGAATATAAATGGAAAAAGAAATGATTTTTGTTGCTTTTTATGAAAGAGTTTAGTTCTGACCTAATTAAAAAAAAAGACTAATTAAAATTAAATAAAATTAAACTTAAACTAATTAAGAAAAGAAATCAATTTGAAAAGGATTTTTAGGAT
Organism: Vicia faba; assembly: GCA_948472305.1. Taxonomy (NCBI): domain Eukaryota; kingdom Viridiplantae; phylum Streptophyta; class Magnoliopsida; order Fabales; family Fabaceae; genus Vicia; species Vicia faba. Next base: position 1,406,835,962 of record OX451736.1, on the reverse strand, counting down.
TTTTTATGAAAAAAAAGGTTTTAAATTAATGGAAATAAAATGAAGATTAATTATAATAACCTAAGTTCTAAATTAATTTTATCTAAAAAATAATATATTAATTTATCCTAAGTCTAAGAATTAATTATTTAAGAAAAAATAAATTTATTTGTTTTAAGATAATGTTTTTTTATCTTTTTTTTTATGGAGAAAATAAAAATATAAAAGTATAAATAATAAATAAAAATGAATTTTGGATTTTTTTTGTGATTTTATGAAAATAATGGTAGTGATAATAATAATAATAATAATAATAATAATAATAATAATAATAATAATAACAATAATAATGATGAAAAAGTAAAAGAAAATAAAAAGAAAAAGAAAAGTCAGGTGGGGTGAATCAGTAACCCAAGGAGTATTATGAGAAAAAAAGGATAGGCCCAATGAGAGCCCAAGAGTTGCCAAAAAAACAAAAGAAAGTCAGAAAAATGTGAAAAATAGCAAAAGGTCACATTGGGGCTTGAACCCAGGATCTAAGGGTGAACAGGCGCGCGCTTTACCACTGGGGTGGCTATACGTCTGTTGATATAAGAAAAACAATAAATATATGATACAAAACGCGTCCTGATTACACTTCATCTTCAACCTCCAGCCAAAGGACCTGTATCTTCTTCATCTCTCAACAAAAATGAAAAGTTCAAACATGAAAGTTATGGCATTTCTTCCCAAGAATCCAACCATGTAAATAACTTAAGCTAACAATCAAAGATGAATGAGAATTTTTTTGGCCCTAATTTAAAACCTAAAAATTTCAGAAAACTTCAACTCTAAAATTCTCTAAGCTCAGGCCATATAAATACAAACTATGGATATGTACAGCTTCGTGGCAATATTATCTACATTTTATCTTCACAAATCAAAGCTTAACAATGCTTAAATATGAAGATAAAAGTTCAAGAAAAATACCTCAAAACTGGAAATCGTGAAATGGATTTGAGCTTGTTTCAGGCAATGATGATGATTAGGTTAGCTTCCTTGGACCTCTAGGAAGCTAATGCAATGGCTGGCTTGAGCTGAGGGTGGCTGAAATGGCCTGGAGAAGTCCAACTGCAATGCTCTGTTTTTGGCTATGGAAATTGATGAAGATGAGGTTACAGTTTGCAAATAGGGACAGGGATGGTTTGTATTTGGTATGGGGAAGCTTTTGAAATAAAAAGACCGAGAAATGCACGAGTGGTTTTTAAGATTGAAGTTCAAAATCAGAAATGATACAAAGATGGAGGTTTTGTGCAATCTCAATTTTTAGGGAGTTTGGGAGCTTGTTCAATCGTCTGTTAGCTTGCGATACACTTGTATGGTTATATGAAAAAGATTAGAGGACTTGAGGAGGTCAGAAAAGCAAGATATAAACTTATGGCTATGTTACTTGATTTTGAAGAAAAGTGACAATATGGTTTCAAGATGAAGTACAAGCATGGCCTGAGTTTATGGGAGGCTCTAGACATGTTTCTTTTGCCTTTGACATTTCTTGTGATCAGAAGGAACAAGTGCAAAGCTTTATGCATCGACTTTGTGATTAAAGCTTCTTTACAAGAGTGGAATGGTTACTTTGTGCCATAAATGGAAAATTTGCTTGGATAAATCTTGAATCAAGTGGATAATAGCTCAAAAGCAAGTTTAATCTTCTGATTATGGAGAGATATTGAGGTTTAGAGGCCCGTAAAGCAAGATTGTGCAGCATAGGTTGGAAATTGAATTCTTGTTCATCACAAAATGACTTGTATTTCAAGTGTGAAAACCCTAACTTCATCTCTTCGATTCTCCCTGTTCAAGAATGATCTCAAGGAGTTCTTGGACATTTTGGAAATCTTTTAATGTGCTATACAACCCATCTTTGAATCACTTTTGAAAATTCCCCTCAGAACTATATGAAAAAGTGCCAAAAAGTTAGGTCAAAATCCTGACCAAAACTAGGGCAAAATTTCACTAAGTGTCCAATTTCAAGACCATGACTTTGTGAATTAATAACTTAAAATCCAAGCATTTTTAGAAGAAGTTGTGTAAAGAAATGTTGTAGATATCATGGAGATCTACAACTTTCATGTTGAAAGTTTCTTCTGAATCCTCTTGCATCATGGTGAAAAATTCGCTCAAAGTTATGAAAAAACATGAAATTTTAAACACTTAGAAAAATTTCTAAGTTAGAAAACTTTGACTTTTCAAAATGAAATCTTGACTTTTTTATTTCTTGATGAATAAGTTTCATGTTTTGACATGTTTTGATGAATTTTGATCTTTGACATTGAATTTTGAGCAAAAAGTCAAAGTTTGACTTTTCAGTATACAATTGACTTTTGATTAGTTGACTGAAAATTCACTATCAATCCAATTGATCTTGAGCAATGTTTAGGTCATGCCATTAGGTCAAAATGATGCAATCGAACTCTTGAAATCATGATTCAAACCAAATGACCATTTGCTAGGTCAAAAATCAGAAATTTCCCTTTCTTAGTCAAAACCCCAATTTTGACCATTTTGCCCTTTTGATGATTTGATCAAATTTCTTGAGGAATTATGGTACAAACTTGATAAAAATGATACATATTAGTTTATAATGTTGATGTGGATCAAAAATCATGAAGTTTGACTGTAAATTGGCCATAGTTGACTTTTTCCCCAATACAACTGATTTTTAGGTCAACTGCTCCATTGACTGAGCAAAAGTGTGATCCAAGGCGTGAAACTTGACATGAGTAATCTTGGGGGTCCATAATGATTCATGAAAGTCATATGAAGCATTCAAAGTTCAAATATCCTTGTGCAATCTTAAACCCTAATTTTGGTCATCAGTGCTTGAAGAGGTGTCTTGAGCTGATCAACCCTAGTGTAGTCTTGAACCAAGAGAGATCTTTGTGAGAAAATATTTGATAAATTAGAGGGAAAATTTTGGGGTACAACAACTGAACCTGTTCAATCTTCTTAAACCTGAAGAGCTAGATTGGCGGACCCGCCATTCGCGACTTGAGGGTGAAAGACGATTGAACACTAGAGTACCCAGAAATTTGCACTCGAAGATGGATGGTGAATGGGACTATAGATGCCATTTGGAGAACTGTTGGTAAATACTGGAAGAAGTATCAGCATAAATCTCTTGTTGATTTATACTAAAACTTGATGTTTTACCTGTGAGAAAAAGAGTTAGTAAAAATGCAGATGCTTGCATGATGTTCACCAGATGTGGTATTATGTTAAATGCATATGGTATGTACATGCTATGATGTATGAATGTGAGATGTATGTTTTTGTCTGGGAAAATAAATCCCTGACTGCTGCTGAGGAAATTCTGGGGGGTTGAATCCTTGATTGCTGTTGGGGATGAAGAATATGCATTTCTTCAAACTTTGTTGAAAGGATGCTTTCACTGGAGAATATCTCTTGAATGTCAGTTGTTATCTAGTCGGGTCTAAGCTTCACAACAACTTGTTGGGGATACGGTAGTTAACTGTTATCTGGTTGGGTCCAGGATTCCCAGTAGCTTAAAGTAGTAACTACTATCTGGTCGGGTCTGGGTTTTGTAGTTCTTGGAAAGTTGTACTATTATCTGGTCGAGTCCAAGCTTCACAGTAGCTTGAAGTAGTAACTACTATCTGGTCGGATCAAGGTTTCGTGGTTCTTGGAAAGTTGTACTATTATCTGGTCGAGTCCAGGCTTCATAGTGTCTCTCTGGGGATCATAGTTAATTGTTAACTGGTTGGGCTCCAGGTTTTACAATAAACTATTTGAAAAACTGTTATCTGGTCGGGTCCAGGCTTTGCAGATTTCTGAGATTGATGAGGTCAATTGCTATCTGATCAGTTTCCAGGTTTCACAATGAACCTCTGAGGGTAATTGCTATCTGGTCGGATCCATGCTTCACAACAACTTGCTTGAAAAGATGAAATTGAAAACTGATATCTGGTTGGATCCAGGTTTCACAGTAATTTGTTGGGGCAGAGGCAAACTCTACTATGGAAAAGAAGTTAAACCTTGGTCGGATTGAGTCCAGGTTCTTCTATATCTTTGAAGAGTTAGACTATTATCTGGTTGGGTCCAGGTTTCATAGTATCTTGAAAATGAGATCAACTGTTATTTGGTCAGGTCCAGGTTTCAAATACTCAAATTGTTATCTGGTCGGGTCCAGGTTTTAGCAACTTGAAGAAGTCAAACTATTATCTGGTCGGGTCCAGGCTTCAGTAATAACTTGAAAATTACGTTAACATATGGTTGGATCCAGGTTTCATAGTATCTTTTTGGAAATAGTAAAGGCTTTGCTGACGACTTTATTGAGGATCAGGGGTTGTGGCCCTATGATTTGCAATAATCTGAAAGGAAAATTCAAACTGGAGAGTGTAGACTCAGTTGGGTAGGACATACTCAGCTTTGGGAGGATACACTCAACTGGGGAGGATAGACTCTGTTTGGGGATAATAGCCTTGGCTGGGGAAGATATACTCAGTTGGGGAAGACAGGCTCAGCTGGGGAACTCCGCGGTTTCTTGATTGTTGTATGTTAAGGAAATTTGAACTCGACTGGGGAGTTTTGTGGTTCCTCGATTATTGTTTGGGAAATAAAACATGTTGGGGAAAGGTTTATCGTAGCCGTCCTTGTGGGGATAATGATAATGAGATAACTCTGTTGGGATATTTCATATACATTAAAGAGATGCTTGTTGCATCTTAGCAGGACACATGTGCCAAATAGTTTTAATTATGTTCATATGCATATGTTCATTCAATTTTAGTCATTGGACAAATTTGCATTCAAAACAAAGACATAAAATTTTCACTTCAAAGTATATTTGTGCTGATATTTTACCCATGAATAGGCGTTTTTGTACAGAGAGACAGAGATCCTAGTAAGAGGAAATCATCGAAAGGAAAAAAAATTGAGAATGAAAATAAATAGCCATGTGAAATAATCTCATTTCCTTCCAACTCTACTATTTCCCCAATGTCTTCGAATGACCCTTGTCGTTGATAGAAGTTGATTGGATTGATCTTGGACCATTTGAACTTGGACCTTGGTGATAAAATTGACTGTGTTGATTCCACGGGACATAGTCATACGCTTTTAATCCTTAAATTTTGCCTGGACCGCCCTTTAGGGTTTTCAGCCCACCAGGATACCCTTTTTTGCCTAAGTTGCCCTGTCGGGTTTTCAACTTGCCGGGTGTACAATCTTTTGCATATATCCCTAATTTTTGCCCAAACCTTTTGGTTTGCAGGGATGCCCTTATTTTGCTTAGGTATGTCAACATAACGGGTCTCTTATGCGTAGTATTTTTTAACTATATCCACGTTTATAGGATGTGGGAAATCTTCACCATCCATGGTAGTCAGCATCATGGCACCGCCAGAGAAAACTCTCTTGAGAACAAATGGACCTTCATAGGTGGGAGTCCATTTGCCTCTAGGGTCTCCTTGTGGTAGAATAATGCTTTTTATCACCAAGTTACCAACTTGATATACTCGAGGCTTGATCTTTTTGTTGAAAGCCTTGATCATCCGTTTTTGGTACGTCTGACCATGGAAAACAACAACTAACCGTTTTCCGTCAATCAAGTTTAGCTGATCCAATCTCGTTTGAATCCACTCGTCTTCGCCTAGGCCTTCCTCATTCATAATTCTCAGTAAGGGAATCTGAACTTCCACTGGCAAAACAACTTCCATTCCATAGACTAGAGATAAGGGAGTTGCCCAAGTTGATGTTCTAGCTGAAGTACGGTAGCCATGCAGAGCAAACGACAACATCTCATGCTAATCCTTATAGGTTACTACCATTTTCTGCACAATCTTCTTGATATTTTTGTTGGCTGCTTCGACTGCGCCATTCATTTTCGGTCTATACGGAGAAGAATTGTGATGCTTGATCTTAAACTGAGTGCAAAGCTCAATGATCATAGCATTGTTGAGGTTGGTCCCATTCTCGGTGATGATCCTTTAGGGGATACCATAATGACAGATGAGGTTGTGTCTGATGAATCTGGCTACCACATTCTTGGTGACTGAGGCAAATGAGGCGGCTTCGACCCATTTGGTAAAATAGTTAATAGCAACAAGAATGAAGCCATGTCTGTTGGAAGCTATGGGCTTGATCTCTCCAATCATGTCAATGCCCCACATTGGAAATGGCCACAGAGCGGTCATGACATTCAGAGGGATATGAGGCATATGGACCTTGTCAGTGTAGATTTGGTATTTGTGACAAGTTCTTGAATGTTGATGGAAATCATCTCCATTGTTGACCAATAGTAACCAGTTCTTAAGATTTTCTTAGCCATCATATGTCCACTTGAATGAATACCGAAGAGACCATCGTGCATGTCTTCTAGGATTTCCTCCGCCTCCTTCTTGTCCACACATCGTAGTAAAGTTGAATCATGGTTGCGCTTGTACAATATCCCATTACTTAGGAATAATTTGGCTGCAAATCTTCGTAAGAACTTTTGATCATTGATAGATGCTCCCTCTGGATACTCTTGTGCTTCAAGGTATCTCATCACCTCATGGTACGATGTCTTTTCCGCACCGGTGTCAAGCTCATAGCAATGTGCAGGTCCATCGAATCTTTCAATTGTTATCATAGGGGCTTCTTTGTCCCATCTGACCTTGAACATTGAAGATATGGTTGCCAAAGCGTCAGCCAACTGGTTTTCTTCCCTAGGGAAGTGCTCAAAAGTGATCTCTTTGAAGTAAGGAATTATGGATAGCACAAGTTCCTTGTAAGGGATAATATTATGGTGTTTAGTGTTCCAATCTCCTTTTACTTGGCTGATCACTATGGCGGAATCCCCGAACACATCCAAATGCTTGATCCTTAAGTCAATAGCAGATTTCAGACCTAAGATGCATGCTTCATACTCGGCCATATTGTTTGTGCAATCGAAGCATAGTCTGGAAGTGAAAGGAGTGTGGCAACCTTCAGCAGAGATGATCATGGCACCAATTCCGTTACCTAAGTCGTTGGAAGCCCCATCGAATACCATAGTCCATCGGTATCCTTGTTCAGGTCCGTCATATGGTCCAGGTTTCGCACAGTCGGTTACTAGCATGATGTTCTCATCAGGGAAGTCGAAGTTCATTGACTGATAATCATCCACAGCTTGATGGGCCAAATGATCTTCTAGTACACTTCCTTTGATGGCCTTTTGAGTCCTGTATTGAATTTTGTACTCAGTCAAGATCATTTGCCATCTGGCTATCCATCCGGAAAGGGCAGGTTTCTCGAAGATGTACTTGATTGGGTCCATCTTAGAAATCAACAGAGTGGTATGAGTCAACATATACTTTCTTAACCAGTGAGAAGCCCATGCCAGAGCGCATCAAGTTTTCTCGAGCAGTGAATATCTGGTTTCACAGTCGGTAAAAAAATTTCTCAAGTAATAAATAGCATGCTCTTTTCGGCCAGACTCGTCATGTTGGCCCAAAACACACCCCATAGAGTTCTCTAATACTGTCAAGTACATGATCAAGGGTCTTCCTTCAATTTGAGGCATGAGAATAAGAGGTTCTTGTAGATATTCTTTGATTTTGTCAAAGGCAATCTAGCACTCATCATTCCATCTGACTACTTGATCTTTCTTCAAGAGTTTGATGAGTGGCTCACAAGTAGAAGTCAAGTGGGATATGAAACGGGAAATGTAATTGAGACAACCCAAGAATCCTATGACTTCTTTTTTAGAGTGAGGGACTGGAATTTCCTGGATGGCCTTTACCTTGGAAGGATCAACTTTAATGCCTTTGTTGCTGACGACAAAACCTAGAAGCTTTCTAGATCGTACTCCAAACGTGCACTTGTTAGGGTTTAACCTCATCTTGTACTTCTTCAGCCTTTTAAATAATTTGTGTAGATGATCGAGATGTTCTTCTTTGGTTTATGATCTGGAAATCATATCATCCACATATACCTCTATCTCATGATGAATCATTTCATGAAATAAAGCTACCATAGCCCTTTGATATGTTGCCCCTGTGTTCTTTAATTTGAACGGCATAACCTTGTAGCAGAAGGTGCCCCATTGCGTGACGAAAGTAGTCTTCTCCATGTCTTTGGGAGCCATCCTTATTTGATTATATCCGGAGAAGCCATCCATGAAAGAGAAGACTTTATGTTGAGCAGTATTATTAACTAAGACGTCAATGTGTGGTAGAGGGAAGTCATTTTTGGGGCTTGCCCTATTCAAATCACTATAGTCTACGCACATGCGAACTTTCCTATCTTTCTTTGGCACTGGCATCACATTTGCAACCCATTGAGGATAGGATGTTACAGCTACGAACCCTTCATAAAATTGTTTCATCACCTCAGCTTTGATCTTTTCAGACATATCAGGCCTCATGCGACGAGCCATTTATTTAACAGGAGGGCAGTCTTCTCTTGTCGGCAGACGATGAGCTACAATGTCGGTATCCAACCCAAACATATCTTCATAAGACCAAGTGTGATACGGTGGGAGAACTGACTTGAGGTTTTGCATTTGTGTTCGCAAATGTTTCGGTTTAGCAAGAGTCGCCATCGACTTTTTATTTCATCCAAAGGAAAGGTCAAAAAGCACAGGAAATACCTTTGAGATGTTTTCTTGGGTTCGGGGAGTAGATTATGAAAAGGGAAGGTGCAAGCACCCTTTTCATCCATGGTTATCCATGGGCTCTTAGTTACTTGTTTAGATCACTTGCTTTTGCTTTTTTCAATTGTTTGAAATGGTGCTTTGTGTGTGGTTTTTGAAAATGCTTTGAAAAGAGGCCATCATTGTGGAAACCTTTGTAATGATTCTTGTTTGAATATATACAAAGGTGTTTGTCTTTTGAAAAGAGATTTCAATGTTTGAAAGTTTGTTTTGGGAAATGTTTTGAAATTGTGTTGTGAAGTGTGTTTGAAAATAGCAAGGATGTTTTTGCAAGTTTTGATCAAGTAACTAAGAGTTGTCTACCCTATTTTACTCAAAGATCTTTCCTACACATTTTTAACCCTTTTGATAGTGTTGTTTTACCATTGCATTTGGTAAATAACCTTGTATTTGGATGTTAAACGGGACAGGCGCGGGTCATCGTATGGACCATGATAGCAATTGTGCTAAGTATCTTTAGCAAATTTTTGAGGGGGCTAGATCATTTTGTATAGGCAACCAAGATAGCGTCATCGAGGGACTATGATCTTTTGTTTTGTTTTTATTTTGCCAAGATACTCAACATGCATAACATGACCATTTTAAAGGCAACAAGTGGATGAAACCCTAGGGGTGCATGTGTGCATTGTGTTATCAATTTTCATGCTTTTTTGTCTTTGTATTAGTCAATCTATTTGTTTTGATTTTGGACATTTGCATACAAACCCTAATCTCTAACATGGCATATTTGAAAGCATAAAATGCGTAAAATAAACCTAAGCTATTACAACATTGATATGGGGAGGGGGATACAACTTGAATAAGGGATTATTTTGCAAGAAATTAAAACCCTAGATTATTACAACCAAATTGAATTCTTTGTATCAAATAAATAAGCAATATTTAAATAAACAATTTAAGTATAAATATGCAAAATGTTATAAATATGTAAAAAATGTTTTTATTTATTTTCATGTATGTAAAAATATAATATTTAATGTATTAAAAAAAGAAATAAAAGATTATTTTTATTAAGGGTAAAAAACCCTAATTTTCTTTAAGAAAGTATATATATATTAATTATATTATTCATGTACTATAAAATAAAATAAAATATATGCAAAAATAAAAATATATTAGAAAAAATATTATTTAAGTATAAATAATAAAAAAAAAGGTATAATATTTTTATGTATTATTTTCAAGTTTTTATTAAATAAAATAAAGGTATATTATCTAAAATTATTTTCATGTTAGAAAAATAATAAAAAATATAAAATAAAATATGAAAATTTATGAAAATGTTTTTAGTAATTTTTTATATTTGGAAAAAATAAAATGGAGTCAGAAATAAAAAAGAAATGAAAATAATATGAAAATATAAAACAAATGGGCCAGGGGTGCAGTCAGCAAAGAGGGGGTGTCAAAAACAAGAAACAAAGGCCCAGTCCAGTTCCAACTTCATCTTCAACCTTCGTTCAAAATTATGCGCGCCTGTACAAAATCTGGAAAACCTGCATACGTGCTCTAATGCAAAAACTCTTAACACCAAAGTCATAGCATTTTTCAAGACGATTCCAACCATATAAAGAACTCAATCTAACTCTCAAAGACCAGAGAGAATTTCTCTGGCCCTAATTACTAACCTAACTTTTTCAGGAAGTTCATGAATCAAATTCTCTTAACACGATTAACTTAAATGAAATCTAAGCATATGTACAGCTTCAGGGCTATGAGTACTATATTTTTTATTCACAAACCTAAGCCTAATGATTCCTAAATAGAGAGATAGGAAGTTGACAAAAACCTGTTTCAGTTGAACTCGTGTATGGCAATGTGGAGCTTTTCAGTGAGATCTGAGGTGCTTGGGAGCTTGCCTGAACTTCCTTTGATCTTCCCCAATGCTTAGTTTGCTTTGGATTTGCTTGAACAAGCTTGTAGAACTCAACCTGCACAAGCTGAAAACAGAAATGGTGAAGCTTGAAAATGGAGTTACAGTCAGTGGCCAATGATTGGGATAGCTTGGATAGGTTATATGGAATGTATTGGAACAAGTTTGGGGCAAAACGCACGAGTAACTTGTGAGATGGAAGTGAAACTGCAGGGAGTGCCTTATTTTGCAAAAGGAAGGTGATTTTGTGTTTTGGAAGGCTTGAGGGTTCAATAATTCGTGTTTCTGGCTCAAGGAAATGTGCAAAACTTGTCTTAAATGCTTGCAAGAATTGGTTATAACAGATATGCAAGTTATGGCTTTTTGGCAAGTTTCTTGTATTTTAAGCAAAAGTATCAAGTGGTACAAGACAGGCATGTATAGGCTATCTCTCAGCTTGCACTTTGTGATCTTGGCCCCTCAAGTTTGTGGATATTGTTTGCTGTCCAAGATTTGGTTCAAGGCTCAAGGATGCAATTTGACATAAAGCAAAATTTGACAAAAATGGCAATGTTGCCTTTTTGCCATTTTTGGATTAATCTCTTACGTAATCCTCCCATGATCAGAACAAAGCCTCAAACCAATGGATTTGTATTTAATTATTGAGTATGGAAGGGTTTAGGGACCTGTAATCAAGTACAAACAATGCTGGATGGAAGTTGCAACTTGTAGCAACATGAAACATGCCATGGATCAAAGTGAGTTTTTGCCAAATTCGAACCTTCGATTCTCCCTAACCATGAATGATTTTGGAGAGTTCTTGGACATTTTGGAAAGCTTGTAACATGGTCTACAATCCATCTTTGAAAATTTTGAGATTCCAAGTGGAAATAAGTGAAAATTGCCATGAAGATAGGTCAAAATCCTGCCTAAACTAGGGCAAAATTTCACTAAGTTAAAAGTTTCATGGACCCTTGTTCCAAAAATCATAACTTGAGATCCAAGCTTATTTTGAGAAAACTTTGTGAATCAAAGTTGTAGATTTTGTGGAGGACTACAATGTTCATGTTGGAAGTTTTGTTTGAATCCAATTTCATCAAGGTGAAAATGTTGGGCAAAGTTGGGAAAAATTAAGGAAATTTCATAACTTAGAAAAATTCTAAGTTATGAAATTTTTCAATCTTAAACCCTAATTTGCAAAATTGGGTTTCTTGATGAACAAGTTTCGTGTTTTGACACATCTTGATGAAAAATGACCCTTGGCACTTCATTTTGACCAAAAAGTCAAAGTTTGACTTTTCAGTGTACAATTGACTTTTGATCAGTTGACTGGAAAATTCATCTGTCAATCCAATGCAATTGAGATCTTTTGAACCTTGTGAATAGGTCAAGATGATGCCATTGAGTCCTTGAATCCATGATTGAACCTAATTTGCTATTGGCTAGGTGAAAAGTCAGAAATTGCCCTTTTGCAGTCAAAATCCTAAAAATAACCATTTTGCCCTTTTGATGATCTGATCAAATTTCTTGAGGAGTTGTAGCCCAAACTTGATCAAATGGTTCATATGAGTTTATAATGTTGATATGGATCAAAATTTATGAGGTTTGACTGTAAATTGGCCACAATTGACTTTTTCCCAATACATCTGATTTTTTAGGTCAACTGTCCAATTGACTGGGCAAAAGTTTGATTCAAGGCTTGAAACTTGGTATGAGCAATCTTATAAGTCCAACATGGAATATGAAAGTCACATTGAGCATTATAAGTCCAAAATTCCTTGTTCAAATTCAAACCCTAATTTAGGTCAACAATGCAAGGGGATGTCTTGAGCAGAGCAAACCCTAGCTTGGTCTTGAGTTCAGAGAGTCTTGTGATGAGTAATCTTGATAAAATGAGAGGGAAAATTTTGGGGTACAACACCAAGCAAATACTTCCACATAGTCATGCAACATCTGAACCAACTTGCTCTTGACACTGCTTTCCAAATTAGCGCTGATCCTGATTTCCTTCTTATCTAACTCAGTAACTAGGTTGATAACTTTAACTGACTCTTCATGCAGTTGAATAGCTTTTTCCTCTTGTAATAGAATTCTGGATAATTCTCCCGGTATGTCAAAATCTTCCTCGCCTTCATCTTCGGCTTGGTTGATAGGACATTCAAAGTTATAGTCGGCAATAGTAGTGTCATTGGCAATAGGATCCAGCGTGGATGTGGACCTGCAAGAGTGTGTGTGTGTGTGTGCATGTAAGATACATGGCTATTTTTTGAAAATGTATTTGAAAGAAAGAAAAGACAATGAACACAAATATTTGAATGCAAAAGAGTCCAATGTACTTAATGGTCATATGATTAGATGAACATAAATAAAAACCCTTGACAAATGGACCAAAACGCCCTGGGCCAGGCGCATGGCTGAAAAGTCATTGTTTAAATATTACAGACAACAAGTTCTTGAATTGAAAGAAAAGAGATAACATGTAAATTACTCCTCAATGAAGGAGATGGGAACAAAGTCCTTTGCATGCCAATTCTTCAGCTTCGTTGTAGTTGGATATACCCATTCTTCAAATGCAGCTTCTTCATCAGAATCACCAACGGCGTTGACTTCATGGCTTCCAATGCAGAGAGGTGGATTTCCAGCACGAGCACGCCTCACTTCCTTCTGAGATTTGACTATGAAGCCCAAACAAAACTTGTCCACTTTAAAAGGGATATCGAGGAGTTTCCCCCAAGTATCATAATTTCCTTCTTCAATTGCCGCAAAGGCATCCTTGACTGAAACCATCTTTGGCATGGCCTTAACAGCTTTAGACTCAAAATAAGAACATTTGGTAGCAGCAATCATCGGTGGTGCAACCTCAAAGGCTTGACATGGGGTTTCAATGAATTCTCCATACATATCTACATACTTGAAAGAGTTAAGGTGGCTCACCATAAACTCTTCTTCTCCATAGACGGTGACTATTCTTCCCTTGACTGGATATTTGAGTTTCTGGTGGAGGGTTGAGGTTACTGCCCCATCTTTATGGATCCACCGGCGACTTAACTGACAAGAATAGGCAGGACGAATATCCATAATATAGAAGGTGGAGTTGAAGATTTGGGAGCCCACTTTGATTGGAAGATCTACCTCCCCATGAACAGTCCTCTTTGATCTGTCAAATGCTCTTACAATGATGTCGCTTGGCTTCAAGACTAAACCTTAATAGTCTAGATGGTCTAACGCCCCTTTGGGTAATACATTCAGAGAAGAACTAGTGTCGACTAGCACATGTTCTAAGGTAGTCCCTTTGCACTCGACAGAAACATGTAAAGCTTTATTGTGATTCTTCCCAAGAGGTGTTAAGTCAGCATCTGAAATTCCCAAACCATTATCAGCTGTCAGGCTAGCCATGCAATTCTCAAATTGATTTGTTGTTGTCTCATGGGGGACATGAGCCTTTTTCAGGAACTTGATTAATGTTCGAGCATGGGCATCATAGCAAAGCAGCAATGACAACATTGAAATCATAGAAGGGGTTTGCCCCAACTGTTCTACAATCTTGAAGTTGCTTCTTTTTATGATCTTCAAAATCCCGTCCATCTCGTGAGCGGAGGGTTCTTTATCAGCTACGCTCTTGGAGGGTACTTCAACCACATCAGGCTCAACAACCTTCTCTTTCCCTCTTGTATTGGTATTTGGCTTGGCAGCAGTAATGCGGATGGGCGTCCTTGTAATAACTGGTGGTGAGATATTGGGTGAAAATATTCTCCCAGTTCTAGTTACTTTGCTTGAGCGAGCTATGTTGCCAACATTGTCATCTTTTTCTTCTTCGATCCAGGCATCTTGTATAATCCCATGATAGAACACTTCAGCATCGTAATTCCATGGTACCGCTTTGTTTGAAGAGTAAGGAATCGGTCTTGGATTGGTAATTATTAAGGGAGAAATAGTGGGTTCATTTGAAATCCTAATAGGACCTTTAGAGGTGATCCTAAGAGGCTTATTTGAGATGGTAATAATGGAGAGGTCTTCACATTTGTTAATCAAACTTTTAGCAAGTTGAGTCTTTTCAAATAGAATTTCACGGCTATCCATCAGGCATTGTATACCTTTCTTCAGCCCTTCACATCCATTGAGTTATCTTGTACAACACACACAGTCTTTTTCACAGCCAGGGAAAATCCCAACTTTCAACAGATTGTTCTTGATTACATTCAGCGGAGTAGTCAATTCTTCAACAGAGGCAATAAAAATTGTATCTTCAACAGCATTAACACTCTTGTTATGCTTTAGCATCGGAGAGGTGATTACATTCGACGTTGGAGGAGGGTTAAACCCAATAGTCTTGTTGTCAATCAGATCCTAGATTTTGTTCTTCAAGGCCCAACATTGGTCAGTCTCGTGCCGGGGGGTACTTGAATGGTAATCACACTTAGCGTTTAGATTATACTTTGGCAGGAGGATCGCGCAATGTCACTAAATTATCCTTGAGCAAATGTTGAAGGGCTTGAGACAGTGACTTGCCTAACCTTGTAAATTGTCTTCTTGGAGTTTCAAAACATTGATGATTTGCAGATGGTCTTGGAGTAGGAGTTGGATTGGAGATTCGAACAGCGTTGACAGACGGATGATCATTCTTCTTAATATGGGCCCTTGCCCCATACACAACATTGATTTCCTTCTTTACAACAAAAGGTTTCTTGATAGGTTTTGGAGTGGAGGTAGATGCCACAGAGATATTTTCCCTCTTGATGCCACTTTCAACTCTTTCACCGGTTAAGATTAATTCGGTGAAACCAGAAGAAGAGCAGCCAACCAACAGATTGAAAAAAGGACCAGATAAAGTTCTCATGAACATGTTGATGTGATCCCTATATGTCAAGGGAGGTTGGACCCTACTAGAAAGGTCTCTCCACTTTTACGCATATTCCTTAAATCCTTCGTTCTCCCCCATGGTCATATCTTGCAACTGAACCCTCGTTGGCGCCAAGTCGGTGTTGTACTGATACTGATGGTAAAAGGCAGTAGCTAAATCCTCCAAAGTATTGATACGAGAACCATCTAACTGATAAAACCATTCAAGTTGTGTTCCAGCCAAGCTCTCTTGGAAAAAGTGAACCTAGAGCTTCTTATCAGCAGTGTGCGGCTATATCTTGCGCACATAAGATTTCAAATGGAGTTTTGGACAAGAAACTCCACTGTACTTTGCAAATATTGGTATTTTGAATTTGTGGGGAATAACTACCCCAGAGAACAAACTCAAATCATCAAAATCTAAACCGGGGACGGCTTAGATTTCAACAGCTTTCAATCTGTCTTCTAATTGTTTGTATTTGATATCAGTGGGAGGATACTGCTCATTGAAATAATCATCATCAAATTCTTGATCATTAGCACATTCATCCTGAGTACTTTTGACCTTACCGACCTGGTTCTCGTCCTCTTCAGATGAGTCTCCTCCTACTGGGATTTGACAGATTGTCTCCTTGAACCTTCTACCCATGTTGAGTAGAACTTTCTTCTTTGGCTTCTTCTTAAAGGCCAGCAAAGCCATCATATCTTGCTTCCCCTTGGCTAGGGCTAGTAGAGCTTCCTGAAACTGAGAATTCTGGGCTTGAAGGTCCGTCACAGTTTTCTCTAGATCCATCTTGTTAAAATAAACAGCAAAAAGATAAGGAAACCTGTTATGCGAAAACCTGTCATGTTATGATGCATGGAATATGTTCACACTTTTCTCTTCTTGTAGCTGCTTCGTAAGCTCCAAGAACCTCTTCTCACTAGCATAGAATTGAGCCTCAAAAGTATCTCGTTCTTCCTTCAGCTGGATCCAACCCTTTTGTAAATCTTCGAGAGAGGTAGGCATGTCGGGATGGAATATAGTGTAGGGAAGATCTCCTTCGACCACATGCTCCACGATGACTGGTAAGATGGAGGGATAAGGCATCACAAGTTTCTGAGTATGAGCTTGCACCTATTTAAGGTAAGGCTCGAGGGGAATGGAATTCTTATGTTCTAACGTCTTGCTATCCACCTTGTTCAACATCCTCCAGGCTCGGATAAATCTCTGGCGGTGACCTTGATCGTCATTCTCATAGTCGAATACCAATCCTTGGATAAGTATCTCATGGGGACCATCCCTTCGGGCGTAACCAAACTGTCTTAAGGCTAAGCAAGGGTTGTAGGTGATACCTCCTCTGATTCCAAGTAAAGGGACATTAGGAAATTCTCCACAATGGTCGACAATAGTAACATTCTCCAAAGAGTGGGAGTACCAATGAATATCTGAATGTCTGTGTGTCATCAACCTATGTGACCACCTTGAACCTTGATCGTTCTTCAACACAGATTGGGGAAGATGCGAAGTAAACCATCTTGCCAAGAGAGGAGTACAACACATAAGGATACCTCTTTTCCTCATATTACGAGTGTAAAAGGAATGTAGGATGGCCCCTAGCTAAGTAGGCACCGGGTTACGAGACATGAAGATTTTGACGGCGTTCACATATATGAGTTGGTCAAGATTTGGGAACAAAACCATCCCATAGATGAGGAGAGCCACAATTTCCTCAAAGTGTTGCAAATCCAAAGAGTTCCAATAGTTTTGGGCTTTCTCAAACAAGAACTTTTCTAGGAAATCTTTGCCACCACTCCTTGTTTCCCAATTAGTTGCGATATCAAATGGTTGCAAGTGTAGACCTTGAGAAATCTATTTTGGCTTTGGATCTCTTTCCGTACCATTGAAAGGTAGTTGATTAGAATGGGAATCCTCAAGAGTTGGGAGAATTCTTCCAAAGTCGGCAGAAGTTGATAATCAGGAAATGTGAAGCAATGGTGTAAAGGATCAAAGAACTGAAAGAGCACCATCATCATGTCTTCATCAGTGTTGTAGGTAACCAAGTTTAGTAGGCGACCATGTCTTTCGGTAAATGGAGAATTTTCAGGAATCCTAGATGCTAACTCTTTGAGTTGAGGAGGGATCCTTACGAGATTGACTTGAATGGTTTTCCTGCGAATAGAATCCATGTCCTACAAAACAGAACAAAGATAAATCCCAAAAATCCTTGAAATAGTTAGTGAGTATGAGTATGATGTCATGATTTTTATGATGTTATGTACAAGTATATGTATACAAACAAAGCAAACAAATCCTTAGGTTTAGGCTTGCATGGAGTCTCATAGGTAACAAACCTCTTTGTAAGTGTTTGGTTGTTGGCATGTTTTTTAGTAAAACCAGTTGTGTGAATGTCATGACTGATGTCATAACATTCTGGGATACAAGGTACATTATGCAGAAAAAGAATGTCATACAGGAGCTGCTCAATATGAGTGTTTGGCTGATCATTATGCAATGATCATATTTATTGCATTCTACCAAAATCAGTAAACAGGATTCTTGGTGTCATAACCAATGTTAAGACATCCTGTACTGATCTAACATTTGTGCATATTTGTTATTCCTGAGAATTTTCAGGAATCTGGTTTATACAGTCCAGATCAGATTCTCACATGGACATTAGGTTAACTCTGCTTAACCCTAATCTGGTTGTTAAAGACCTATGACCAAGTCTTGAGGTTAACCCTAATAAACCCTAGCTATTTTCGTGGAAGCCCTAACTGAAGAATAACTGCCTATATATTCCTCATGAAGACTGTTGGTGAAGCACACTTTTTGACAGAAGATCAATAAGGGACTGTATAGTTGTAAGTACTGTGAGCCAATCATTTATCATTGTGATAAGTGATTTGGAGTAGGATTTGATTGTAAGGGTTGTGTATCACTCAAAGCTTTGAAGCACGAGTGTTTGTGTTACTTGATTAAAGCTTTGAAGCAAAGTCAAGTTAGGGTTGTGTATCACTCAAAGCTTTGAAGCACGAGTGATTGTCACTTGATTAAAGTTGTGAAGAAAAATCAAGTGTATGTACTAAAGAGTGTCTTCATAACTTCATTAATCAATTGTTTAGTATCACTGATGTGATTGAGGGGGAGTGAGTAGGAACTCAAGTTTAAGTTGAACTTAGATTGAAGTTTCATTGGGTAGGTCTTAAGTGAAGGAGATAAACTAGTTGGTTTATTCCTGAATTAATATATCTTATAGTGAATTTCCTCCCTGGCTTGGTAACCCCCAGAGTAGGTGTTGTTACACACTGAACTGGTTAAACAATTGACTGTGTTCTTTACTGCTTTTAAATTTACTGTCTTGAAGAGTGTCAGATACGGTGTTATAACATTCACTGTGACATTAAGTATCTGCTGCCGGAATTTCAATTGGTATCAGAGCAGGCACCCTGCCTGTCTTACTGGGTGAGATCTAGGGATATTGTTTTCTGGCGCTATGGACAAAGAAGGAATATTTGGGAACAGACCACCCATTCTGGATGGATCAAATTATGACTACTGGAAACCTCGTATGATTGCCTTCTTAAAATCACTGAACAAAAAGGCTTGGAGAGCTGCTGACAAAGGATGGAACCATCCCACCATAACTGGGAAAGATGGGACAACCAGTCTGAAACCTGAGGAAGAATGGAGCAAAGGAGAAGATGAGTTAGCCCTGGGTAACTCTAAAGCATTAAATGCCTTGTTCAATGGAATTGATAGAAACATATTCAGACTAGTACATCAATGTGAACTGGCCAAAGATGTTTGGGACACTCTCAAAACTACCCATGAGGGCACATCCAAAGTAAAAATGGCAAGGCTTCAGATGCTGACTACCAAATTTGAGAACCTAAGGATGATGGAAGATGAGACCATTCATGAGTTTCACATGAACATCTTGGAAATTGCCAACACCTCAGGAGCATTGGGAGAAAAGATGTCAGAAGAAAAACTGGTAAGAAAGATTCTCAGTTCCTTGCCTAAAAGATTTGCAATGAAGGTGACTGCTATAGAGGAAGCTCAGGATATCTGCAACTTGAAGGTTGATGAACTCATTGGGTCACTTCAGACCTTTGAGATGGGGATCAGTGACAATGTCGACAAGAAAAACAAGAGCATAACACTTGTATCTAATACTGAAGATGAAAACAAGGAGGATGAAGAAGAAAATATTTCAGAAGCTATAGCCATGCTTGGAAGGAAGTTCAACAAACTCATCAAGAGAATGGACACAAAGTCAAGGTCAAATGTCAAGAACATCCCCTCTGACATTAACAGATCTTATGACGCCAGTAGAAGACCAAAGTCTGAAGAGAAGGGAAATCAAAGTAAAGGAATCCAATGCCATGAATGTGAAGGATATGGGCACATTCGAGCTGAATGTCCTATCTTTCTTAAGAAACAAAAGAAAGGAATGTCTGTTACTTGGTCTGATTGTGACTCAGAAAGTAATTCTAAAGAAGAATCTGCCAAACTAGTTACCGCACTAACTGGTATTTGTAACTCTGATAGTGACTCTAGTGATGAGGAAGTAACATTTGAAGAACTGGATGACTCCTACAAGAAGTTATGTATCAGAAATGATGAAGTCTGTCAGCAAAATGAGAGACAAAAAAAAACTCATAGTAAAGTTGGAGGCTGAGAAGAAGGAAGACACTGATACTATAAGTCATCTCGAAAGTGAAGTTCAAATGCTAAACTCAAAACTTGACCAAATGACCAAATCTGTCAAGATGCTGACAAATGGAACTGACAAATTAGAAGAAATCCTTCAGGTTGGACAAAATGTGGGAAACAAGTCTGGTCTAGGATTTGTGGCAGCAAAGAAATCCATTGTAGACAAGAAGAAAATCAGGCCTGATAAACAAATGTCAAAGCAGATGTCACAACATAGCACTCAACATCGAGAACAGAGAAATATGAAGATAAAGTATTAAAGATGGAGATGTCATCATTGTGGGAGGTTTGGTCACATAAAGCCATTCTGCTTCAGATTATATGGATATCCTAATCAGACCCCAGTTGTCAAACCTAAGTCTAACAAGGCACCATATACTCAACAGTGGAAGAAAAAAGTTGCTGCCCTGATAGCTCACACCTCACTTAGAGTCTCTGCAAAGGAAGACTGGTACTTTGACAGTGGATGCTCTAAACACATGACTGGAATCAAGAATCTTCTCAATAATGTTAAACCTCACACTACTAGTTATGTGACTTTTGGAGATGGTGCTAGAGGAGAAATCAAAGGAGTTGGAAACTTGGACTGCCCTGGAGT
This sequence comes from Vicia faba, assembly GCA_948472305.1. Lineage (NCBI taxonomy): Eukaryota > Viridiplantae > Streptophyta > Magnoliopsida > Fabales > Fabaceae > Vicia > Vicia faba. The sequence continues at coordinate 1,406,815,327 of OX451736.1, read as the reverse complement.
TCCAAACCTAAATGAAGTATTGCTGGTAAAAGGCTTGACTACTAATCTCATAAGTATCAGTCAATTATGTGATCTAGGATTCAAGGTCAACTTCACCAAGTCTGAATGTCTTGTAACTAATGAAAAACAAGAAGTTGTAATGAGAGGAGTCAGATCTAAAGACAACTGCTACTTATGGGAGTCTGAGAACACTAATTATTCTTCTGTGTGCTCTATTGCCAAAGAAGAAAAAGAAGTGAAACTGTGGCACCAAAAACTTGGTCATTTACATCTAAGAGGAATGAAAAGGATTATATCCATGGAGGCAGTCAGAGGGATTCCAAGGCTGCAAATTGATGAAGGGAAAGTCTGTGGTGAATGTTAGGTTGGAAAGCGGACTAGAATGTCACATCCAAAGTCAAGACATCTGACCACCTCTAAGGTGTTAGAACTTCTACATATGGATCTGATGGGACCAATGCAGGTGGAAAGTCTTGGTGGAAAAAGATATGCCTATGTTGTTGTGGATGATTTTTCCAGATTCACCTGGATTAACTTCATTAGGGAAAAGTCTAATGTATTTGAAGTATTTAAGGAACTGTGCAAAAGAATTCAAAGAGAAAAAGAAGGATGCATTGTCAGAATCAGAAGTGATCATGGCAAGAAATTTGAAAACAGTAAGTTTGATGAGTTCTGCTCCTCAGAAGGAATTAATCATGAATTCTATTCACCCATAACTCCTCAACAAAATGGAGTTGTGGAAAGGAAAAACAGGACTATACAGGAATCTGCCAGAGTAATGATACATGCCAAAAGACTTCCTATTCATTTTTGGGTTGAAGCTATGAATATAGCCTGTTATGTCCATAACAGGGTCACCTTGAGAAAGGGAACATCATCCACCATTTATGAACTTTGGAAAGGAAGAAAGCCTACAGTGAAGTACTTCCATGTATTTGAAAGCAAATGCTATATTCTGACAGATCGTGAACAAAGGAGAAAGATGGACCCTAAAAGTGATGAAGGAATATTCCTAGGATACTCTACCAACAGCAGAGCTTATAGGGTATTCAATTCCAAGACCAAAGTTATGATGGAACCTATAAATGTCATAGTTGATGATTACCATAAGGAAACAAATGTCCCATATGATGTTGAGACATTCTTTGAGTCCTCAACTCAAAAGGATGATATTCCTAAAACTACTTCATCAGAATCTGAATCAAAGGAAGCTAACAAAGACCCTTCCATCAGAATTCAGAAAGACCATCCTAAGGAACTCATCATAGGAGATCCTAACAGTGGAGTCATTACAAGATCTAGAGAAATCATCACAAACTCTTGCTTTGTATCTAAGATTGAACCAAGAAATGTTAAGGAGGCTTTAACTGATGAATACTGGATTGGAGCAATGCAAGATGAATTGAACCAATTCAAGCAACATGAAGTATGGGAGTTAGTTCCTAGACCAGGAGGAACAAACATCATTGGCACAAAATGGATCTACAAGAACAAATCAGATGCTGAAGGAGTTGTCACCAGGAATAAGGCAAGACTTGTTGCTCAAGGATACACTCAAGTTGAAGGGGGTGATTTTGATGAGACTTTTGCTCTTGTAGCCAGACTGGAATCAATCAGACTCCTATTGGGAATTGCTTGTCTCCTTAAGTTCAAGTTATTTCAGATGGATGTAAAGAGTGCCTTCCTTAATGGGTACTTACATGAGGAAGTTTATGTGGAACAGCCTAAAGGATTTGTGGATCCGAACTGCCCTGATCATGTCTACAAATTGAGGAAAGCTTTATATGGCCTGAAACAAGCTCCTAGAGCATGGTATGACAGGTTAACAAAATTCCTCTCTGACAAAGGATACATGAAAGGAGGCTTGGATAAAACTCTTTTTGTCAAAAATGAAGGAGGAAAGATAATGGTAGCTCAAATCTATGTTGATGACATAGTGTTTGGGGGAATGTCAGATAAAATGGTTAAACATTTTGCTGACCAGATGCAAGCTGAATTTGAAATGAGCCTCATGGGAGAATTGACCTACTTTCTTGGACTGCAAGTCACACAGATGGAAGACTCAATTTTTCTGTCTCAAAGCAAGTATGCAAAGAACATTGTCAAGAAGTTTGAGATGGAGAATGCCAGTCACAAAAGGACTCCTTCACCTACTCATTTAAAGTTGTCCAAAGATTCAAGTGGGGTTAAGGTGGACCAAAGCTTGTACAGAAGCATGATAGGAAGTCTGCTATACTTAACAGCCAGCAGACCTGACATTGCTTTTGCAGTTGGAGTATGTGAAAGATACCAGGCTGAACCCAAAGTAAGTCATATCAACGAAGTGAAAAGAATTCTGAAGTATGTGAGTGAAACCTACAACTATGGCTTGCTGTACTCTCATGGATGTGAACCAACTCTGAATGGTTATTGTGATGCTGATTGGGCTAGAAGTGCTGATGATAGAAAGAGCACCTCTGGAGGATGTTTCTTCTTAGGAAATAATCTTGTCTCTTGGTTCAGCAAGAAACAGAACTGTGTGTCTCTATCTACTGCTGAAGCTGAATACATAGCAGCTGGTAGTAGTTGTTCTCAAATGATCTGGATGAAACAGATGCTTACTGAGTATAATGTCACACAAGATGTTATGACATTGTACAGTGACAATCTGAGTACTATCAACATTTCCAAGAATCCTATTCAGCATAGCAGGACCAAGCATATTGACATTAGACATCACTTCATCAGAGATCTTGTGGAGGAGAAGATGATTAAACTGGAACATGTTGCCACTGAACTACAACTGGCTGACATTTTTACTAAGGCACTTGATGCTAATCAATTTGAAAATTTAAGGGGCAAGCTGGGTATTTGCCAACATGAAGAAATGTAGCAATTAATTTTGCTTAAAACAAGGGATGAGAGAGATATTTTACTTAAGTCTACTCTGATTGGGCTAATCATCTGTTTCTCTATTTCTTTCCAAAATTTTAAGAAGTTGAATAGACATTCATATATCTCCCTCCTCTCGCGTTTCTGCAACAATCACCAATCTCTCAAATGAAGATTTCACTATCGCTGTTACATGTTTTCTAAATCACTCAAAATGTCTCAACTATCCATGTCATCATCCTCTTTAAAGGTAACTGCTTCTTTTGCTTCCTCTGATCAAGAACCTAGGGCAATCACAAACTACATGGATTCTGATGTTCTGGAGATAACTCCTCTTTGTGAACTGGCAGCTGACCCCACTAAGGTCAAGAAGCTGCGAACCAGACATGCAAGAAGATCACAAGCCTCTCCATCTGGTAAATCCTCTCAACCATCATCTTTTGTTCCTCCAGAAATAGCAAATAGGAAAGGTTTTGTTTATGTTCATCAAGCTATAGCTAGACTAGTCACTAGGATTCTAAATGAGAATCACTCTGTACCTGGCATTTCTGTACCTTTGAACCAAGAATCTGCTAGTCCAAATGTTGAAATGAATCCAGATGTCACTCAGAATGTTGAGACACCTGATGACACCACTAGGAAATCTCCTGAAAATCATGATGATCACCAGAACCCTACTGAGAAGGATGTTGAACCCCCGGTTATTGATATTGATGAAGACCAGCTTAATGCTGAAGATAGTGCCTCCTCTGAAGATGACAGTGCTT